>JARFJB010002240.1:110248-330248 GCA_036346205.1 Vesta saturnalis
AAATCTGTTTGTGAACATAAATTACCTTATAATGTATGATGAATTAATTGAATCTGTGCGCAAACAGCCAGTTTTATATGACACAAGCCATCCTGATTACATGAAAACAAAGTTGAAAGATGAATTAAGGAACCGGATTGCGAAAGAAATACATTTAATAAAAAACGGTAAGTAGTTTTATCACTATATTATTTTATTGATAGTATTTACTTCTAGTCTAGTCAACAAGTGCCATTTTTCGAATTCAGGTCTGAATTCACCTAAAACTATAAACAGTGTTAATCGATTCGTAAAATTTTTTTTTATTTTTATTATTATTTATCTCTTTTTGGGGGTAAAAGTCGTTTTTTTCCTAATAAATCAAAAATCGTTGAAAATATCTAAAAAATAAAATAAAAAAGAAAAATTTTCAAAAAAAAATGATCCCTTGTAATTTTTTTGTAAAACGGATAGTTCATTAAAAATTATATACAAACTTAAATATTCAAATATTTAAATTTTTATTTCACGCCATTAATTAACAACTGAATAATTTGAAAACTAAGTACGTTATGATGAAAAATTAAAATAAATGAAATTCTTGTTTTTTCCGGTATAATAATAATACATGTTTTTAAATATATAAAAACAAACAATACATTATGATTTATGGTTTTTCATTTTTTATTTTAACATTTTTTAGATATTTTCAACGATTTTTGATTTATTAAAAAAAACGACTTTTACCCCCAAAAAGGGATTAATTTAATAATAATAATAAAAAAAAATTTTACGAATCGAAAGACATCTTGTTCATAATTTTAGGTGAATTCAGACCCGAACTCGATAAAATAGCACTTGTTGACTAGACTATTCATCTATGCAGTAATAACTTGAAATGTTTATTATTTTCCTTAACTATATTAATATTTCAACCCTGTTTATTTGCAGGTCACACTTACTCCGAAAGTATTCCGTAAACTTTTTCTCACTGAAAAGCGTTGGATGCGCATCTGCTATTATTGCGTCATAATGGAACTAATTGATTCTCAGGCATTTATTTCATCATCTACATCGTCTACATGGCTTGCAATTGTAGAATTTTTTAAATAGTTGTGTAGCACAAGCTGCCTTGACTACGTTATCAACGCTTTCAACCTTAATTTAAAATGGCCTTCTAAAAACGCGAAACCGCGAAGCTAGTATCCCAAAAGCACATTCAACAGTCTGCCGTGCTCAGGATAGTGGATAGTCGGTAATTAAAAATCTTGTTTTCGTAATTCGCAGTTACAGCTCTTCTTGGATATGGTCGCATCAAATTTTCTGCTAAAGCCTACAAAAACGTAAGGCATGAACCCTTCCACAGTTGGTATCTCTGCAAACGCCGGAAGCTGTAATGTTTCCTTCTTCAGTTTCTTTCCCAATGGACTGCTGGAAAAAATATTACCATCACTGAATCTTCCTATTGATCCAACGTCAATTGTAATAAACTTGTTGTTTGAGTCAACCACAGCCATTAAAACTATTGAGGAAGTTTGTTTGTAATTAAAATATGAAGATCCATTTTTTGCTGGTTTTTTAATCATTATATGTTTACCAGCAATGGCTCCAATACAGTGGGAAAACTGCCATTTTTGTTCAATATTTTCCCACATTTCTCTAGTAGGTTGTGGTAAATAATCAGGTTGCGTTTTCTTTCATATAACAACTGCTACTTCATTTACAATATTTGAAACACTTCGGTCTCCCATCCTGTAGCTGAAATAATCGCTTGGTTGAAATTAAGGAACTGGCATCGAGATGCGCTGCGAAGATAAAAAAATTTATAAAATTCCAAAAGCAAATGGAATTCCTAGTTCCATTTATGATGAATAAAGAACGTGAAAGCAATTTAGATACCGACGACGACAGCGATTACGAAGCCGGAAAAGTCTCGAAATGTGGAAAGAGAAAGCGATGAGGTGGCGAATACAAATGCAGATATTGAAAACGTGAACAATGATAACGAAGAGATTGAAATTGTAATGTGCATGAATGTAGAGGCTGAAAACGAAGAAAATTTGTATCCGGAAACTGAGGATGTGGAGAATGAGAATATAATGACTGAAGAAACTGACTATAATAATCCAGGTAATGTTAATATACCATCAAAACCTGTTGCGCCTACAGGATCACCAAAATTAAATACTCCACTAGCTACACCAAAAATTAAAAGAACAAGGAAGGATGATTTCACCACCTTATTGAAACAATCTCTACAACGGCATGAAGAAAGAGCCCTAAGAAGGGCAACTGAAAGGAAGGATTTGGAACAACAAAAAGCTCCAAATGATGATCTTTATCATTTCTTCATGTCTATGAATCAGATCACAAAAAAAAGTCACCAGTATCACAACATATCGAGAGAAACAGAGTGTTTCAGGGCGTATCGAAGGTAGAGAGCTCAGTTTCCTCAACAACAACCGCAATCAATGCAGTCTCAATATCCATTCAGTCAATAAACCAACAATTCTTCGTCTTCCGCACCCCATTATACTCATTCGTCGATCTCCATGCCACTCTCATCACCTGTGACATATTACGACAGTGATTCTATGAATTTGATGTCACCACCTCAATATACTGCTAATACTGGTAATACTCTGATAAACTACATTAACACCTTCAGAGAATAAATGTTTATTTTTCTTTCATGTTAATTTTTTAGGTTTTTGTAAGTACTATAAAACAATAACTTACCTTAAGAATACAGCTAGTTTCTTCAGTATCAATTGGTGTTTGGGCGTTGCACCCTTCAGAATAAATTGCACTTTTAATAATACTATGCACTTCCTCACATTGACATGTGTTCAGCCGAAAGTCATTTGTAAATCGATTGCCTGAAAATTCCGAAGTTAACTTGAATTCCCCGTGAGTATTTCTTGTTTTCATGTAGCCACTTTTCGAAAATGATTTCTTTCTTTTTGAAATGTTATACAATAATGCCATTTGCATTTCAGCATTAGAATCCGATTCTGAAGGTAGGCCAATGTGTTCTATCATAATTAGGTGGCGTGCAGTTTTTTCCTGTGCTGTGCTGACCTGCGTTGCCTGCGTCTCAATGGGCGCCCGAGTTTAGATCTAACAAGCTTGTACAGGAAATCGAGAAGGTTGCAAGTTTGTTTCAAATATTGTGTATGTGTTATCGCACATGTCTTTTAATGTTAAATTAAACTGCTTAATCAGAAAAACTGATTCGTTCCTGTTTTTACTTTTTCTTATATTTATTCAATTTCGAGTAGATAACTTAGATACGCACAAAACGGGAATTCTGAACCACATTAAGTTCCACCCTTAACGCCCGAAAGGGAAACATTTGCGAGAACGCAAGAAAGGGGAACGCCCGAAATCATCATGAATCGATAATGGAACACTTATGGCTATTTTTACAATCACGTACAAAACATGTTCTACCACCTGCTTATATCTACTGCTACGATCATAAAGAACAAAAATACACAATAAAAGAATAACACAACTACAATTATACAACTACGTTAAAAAACTCACATTAATTTACAATCAAAATTCAAATTGAGTAAATGAAACGAATTAGTGATAATGCACACGACAATGTGGAAGTTTACAATACCATTTATCTAACTTAAAGTAGTGACGTCTGTTTAGTAGTAGATTGCTATACTAGTGAATAGTTATACACCAACATGGACAGTGTTCAAAAAAAGTGGTAATTTTTAGTCAAGTAAACTTTTTTTATATTTTGGTTGTTTCATAATTTTCCTAAAACAACAAACTATATGTCAACAAAATAAGGTTTGTTTTCCGAGAACTCACGCCAAACAATAGAAGAAACACCCTGATTGGCTGGTTAACTGCGTTGTGCCGGTAGCTTCGTGTGCGTCATTCGTCGAGTGATCGATGAGTATGCGGTGTTTCTGTGCGGTAGAAGTGAATCAGTGTTATCATTGTTGAGTCTTGAGGTGAGTTTATAAAATATTTTGCTCAAGTGTATCTTTTAATTTACAGTGGAATCCCGTTAATCCGGCATCCGACGGTCCGGCACTTTCAATAATCCGGCATCGTGTAACAACCCTTTTTTGAGTTGTATTAAATATACCGTAATTTACGTCTTTCATTCATTTAGTTGTAAATATAAGAAAAAGTTTTTAATTATTGAAATATAGGTATGAGGTAAGTAACTTAATTTGCATATCTTCTTAAGTGCACATTTCTTAATGGTTTATATTACCCCTTTAAATTATTTTTCTAATCATTTATTCGCGCATTACGTCATCGTGACGTAATTCTTTGCGCAAATCCTCTTCGCGCAAATCCTCTTCGCGCACGAGTACATGATCTAACTTCCAAAGCATCCATTTTGCTTACTTCCTTATGACTGCTGTGAGTGCAGAAAGCATTTTTTGGGTTTTCCCCTAAATTTTAGTGTAAAGTGCCATTAATTTTATGGTAAGATATCTTTTAACTCGTAATACTACTTGCATTTTATGATTGCAAATTTTATTGGAAAATTTCAAAGAATGCATTAAACGGATTATTCCATTTAAAGAAGAAATTTTTAAAGGATAATTCCAGTGTTGGGTGTGGCTGATAACATAAAAGCATTGTTATTGCAATAAATTGCGCAACATTACACAAGATTACGTCATCTTGGTTTACATTGTGTATCATTTTTTTATAATACCAGGGATCCTCAAGAAGATTTTGTATATATTTAGTAACAGGTATTTATTTTTAATGATTATTAGTAATTTAAGGCTATAATTAGTTTTAGGATATATTTTGTTTAACCTTTTCACCTTATATTGTTCAATAAACATAGTTGTTATTTTTTTATTGTTTTACATTTTGATAAAATTTGTATTGTTAACAAACTCGGTTTAGTTGTTCCGACATTATTAAAAACATCTTGGCGCCCGAGATCATTTTATTAGTATTACATTAATTTTTTATTATTTATGTTCAGTGAAAATAATCGAGCAGATTTAGTGGTAATTGAGCAAATCAAAATTATAGAACCGACCCTATTGAATCTTCCGACTGACTGGGACAAAGGTATTATTTGTGGTGAATGGTTGTATCTCCAGTCAGTTTGACGATTTGTGTTATGGAGAACTTATTTCTTTGTTTCATTGTTATTTACATACCTTTTTTATTAAATTTATTACACCACTTTTTTATAATCGGTCTAAGGGTTTTAAATAAAAATGCTGTATACTGTATAAGCCTTTCGGGCGCGTTCGGCAGAGTTCGCAGGCAATCGGCAAAGGTCCACTTGTCCACCATTTCGTGGCATCTCGTGCTCACTTGTCAGTGTATTGTGTAGCTTCTACCATTAACGTACAGTGTTGTTATATAGCACATCAATGTTATTACTGTATATGTGTATATTGTACTGTAGTTTAATGCCTTTTTTATGAACACTTGATTATTGTGCAGCACATAACAGGTGTACGTATACTTTAATTCCAACAATGTTATTTACTGTTTCTGTGCAAAGCAGTGAAGGGTAAACATGTTACGCTTACAGTACAACAAAAGCTACAAATAATTGATCGGATTGAGAAAGGTAGGAATAGGAATAACATTATGGAAGAATACATTGTTGGCTCTTCAACAATCAGAAAGTGAACGTGTTTTTTCTGATGGATGGCTATATCGATTTAAAACTCGTCATGGAATTCGGAAGCTTGACGTAGCTGGAGAGTTACGATCGACAGATCAAGATGCAGCTGAAGAATCCAAAGGATATTTCGACAATTTTGTAGAAGAATATGATTTATCTGCAAGCCAAATCTATAATGCCGACGAAACGGGCCTACTTTGGCGTTGTTTGCCTAATTCAACTTTGGCAGGGAAAGATGAAAAGAGCACCAAAGGTTTAAAAAAAAAAAGGACGGATTGACAGTTTTACTGTTGACTCCTAATGTTATCGGGAAATAGAAAACATCAAAAGCTTTTAAGGGCTTTTAAACTTTCTTGTACTTTATGGAGCTCAGTCTAATGCATGGATGAACTCGGATTTGTTTAGTGACTGGTTTTTTCACCACGTTGTACCTTCTGTGAAAGACAACTTAAAAAAACTTGGTTTGCCTGAACAGAGCAAAGTTGCTTTGTTGCTCAATAATTGTAGTGCCCACCCTCCTGCGTCTAAATCGATCTCAGGGAATATATTCACCCGTTATCTTCCACCAAACGTTACATCCCTAAATAAGCCAATGGATGAAGAAATAATTCAGATTTTCAAATGTTTTTATAGAGCTTCTTTTATTCAAGGGCTTATCAACTCAGACTGTGCAGTGGTCGATTTTCAAAAGAGGTTTACCGTGAAGGATGCAATTTTTGCAAACGCTTTGTCGTAGAATAAACTTAAGCCTTCCACTCTTCAGAAGTCTTGGCGAAAACTCTGGACCAATGTCTACGAATACGAAACAGACTCAACCGTTCCAATCGAAAATGATGCCGTCATTAACCTGTTGGATAGTGCAGAAAATGGAATGCGTAATTTGACGAGAGATGAAGTTGCGAATGGATAAACATTGACAACAAAGAACCTGTAGTCGAATAAATAACAGATGAACTGATAGTAGAAAGTGTGATAGGGCCACAACAAGAACATCAACCACCTAACATCGAATCGGATGAGGAAGAAAGGGCTGACGCATCAAATTCAACAGCTCCTACCTGGAACGAAGCAGCTGCCGCTATTGATACATTTATAAGATTTGCTGAATACAGCAAATCTACAACGGTGCAGAACATGTTAACTTGTGTATTGTTCGCGCACGCGCACGCGCACCCGCGCGCACGCGCGCACGCACGCACGCACGCACTCACACACACACACACACACACACACACACACACACACACACACACACACACACACACAGACACACAACAGACACACACAGACACACAACACACACAGACACACACACACACACAGACACACACAGACACACACAGACACACAAGACACACAGACACACACACAGACAACACAGACACACACAGACACACACACACAGACACACAAGAACACACAGACACACAAGAACACAGACACAGACACAGACACACACAGACACACACGACACACAGACACACAGACACACACAAGACACACACAGACACACAACACAGACACACACAGACACACACAGACACACACAGACACACACAGACACACAGACACACACAGACACACAGACACACAGACACACACAGACACACACAGACACACACAGCACACACAGACACACAGACACACACAGACACACACAGACACACACAGAACACACAGACACACAAGACACACACAGACACACAGACACACAGACACACACAGACACACACAGACAAGAAAAAAAAAAAAAAAAGAAGAAGAGCAGGAGAAAAAGAAAGAAGAACGACAAAAAGAAAAAAACCAAAACACAGAACCAAGACAACACAAGAACCACAAGAAAAAAAAGAAAGAAAACAAAACAAAGACAAAAAGAAAAACAAAAAAAAAAAGCAGAAAACACACGCAACAGCAAGACCGCCAAAAAAGACAGAAAAAAAAAAAGAAACAAAAACAGAAAAAAAACACAAAGAAAGAAAAAAACAAAAAACAGAAAGAAAAGAAACACGAAAAGCCAACAAACCAAAGCCAGAAAAAAAAAAAGAAACAGAAAGAACCAACAAACAAGAAACAAACAAACACAAAAAGAAAAACAAGCAAGCACACACAACACACACAGACACACACAGACACACAACACACAGACACACACAGACACACACAGAACACACAGACAACAGACACACAGAACACAGACACGACACAGACACACACAGAACACACAGACACACACAGACACACAGACACACAGACACACACGACACACACAGACACACACAGACACACACGCACACACGACACAGACGACACAGACACACAGACACCACGAACAGACACACACAGACACACAGACACACAGCACACAAGACACACAGAACACACAGACAAACACACAGACACACACAGACACACACAGACACACACAGACACACAGACACACAGACACACACAGAACACACAGAACACACACAAGACACACAGAACGACACACAGACACACAGAGACACACAAGACACACAGACACACACAGACACACAGACACACAGACACACAGAACACAGGACACACACAGACACACAGACACACACAGACACACACAGACACACACAGACACACACAGACACACACAGACACACACAGACACACACAGACACACACAGACACACACAGACACACACAGACACACAGACACACACGGACACACACGGACACACACGGACACACACGGGCACACACGGGCACACACGGGCACACTCGGGCACACACGGACACACACGGACACACACGGACACACACGGACACACACGGACACACGGACACACGGACACACACGGACACACACGGACACACACGGACACGCACGGACACGCACGGACACGCACGGACACGCACGGACACTCATGGACACGCACGTATTGCAATTGTTGAAGATGTAAACAATTTTGTCAAAGTTGAAAAATTAAAACATGTACATGTTTTAATTTTTCAACTTTGACAAAACTACTGACGAAGATAACTGTGTTATAGAAACGCTTAGATTGTATAATTTAAAATACACCATTAAAAAACCCAATAAAGTTTTATTATGTGATAATGGTGAAAGTTTACATTTTCGTATCATAGAGATCAATTTTCAAGGTCAAAGTTTATTGATCTGCAAAGGTGTCATATTCTTAGAAATATAACATAGAATCAGCTTGTGAGGGGTATCATATTACATTTCTAAGAAATACATGTTCAAGGTTAAAGTTTATTGATCCGAAGTGTATCATAATTACAATTCTTAGAAATCTAAACATTGAATCAGTTCATGGAAATATGAAGGTTGTTGTTTATGATAAAAAGTAGTTCAAGGGTAAGTGGTTCTCGTATTGGCTAAATTGAGTCAAGCTATTCCAGGTCAATTCTTAGAGCGGTTTTTCAATTTAGTTTTGGCAAATTCTGGCCCGTTCTCGAAAAAAATGACCTTTCGTGTTTGAAAAAGGTTGGACTGGAATAAAAAGTAATGTTGGAAACCATGATTGAGAAAGGTTAAAATGCAAATTTTTAGTATAAAAGTCTTCATTAACGGAAATAAAATAAGAAAACGAAAATTGTGTTTAACGGAAGGCTGGGTCTCCGTCGAGGTGCAGCCTCACATCCCGAGGAAAAAGGGCTTGGAAATCAGAGACCCAATAGAAAAGGAGGGAAACAAATGTTAAAATAAAACAAATTAAAATTAATAAAATAATAATAATAATTCTTTAGTAACTCTTACTGCTGTACGACGTCGATCCTAGTGTTCGCGTAGTCCTGGATTCTTCTTTATTATTGTGTCCTTCTTGTTATTCCTGCTGTATATTCTGCGACTCCTGCATGCTGCTAGGTTGTAGCTCTTCTTCTGCAAAAGCTCTTAAGCGTGGTAAGGACCTATGTTCCATCGAAGTTCAAACTGCCCTTGGAGATCATACCACAGTAATTGTAATGACATTAACTTATGTGATAGGAAAACCAAGAAAAGCGTCGCTAACTAATAGCAAAACATATTGGAACCTCTAAAAACTAAACTAGATATAGAACATGCAGTTGAAAGTGTCACCAAACCATACAAATAGCAGCCTGGAAAGCAACGCCGCATAGCGAAGGCGTGCATATTGTACAGAAATCCTCATTAATCGTGAAACAAAAATTATCGAAAAAATCAAAGTACGAAAACGTTGGCAGATAACAAGAGATCCATCTGATAAACAACAGTATAATAAAGTAGCAACAGAACTTAAAAACGCCTACTGAAGCCACGGGCTAGTCCCTATGGGAAGCTACTCGCAAGCTAAAAAGGGCTCTACATCAATTCCACCGGTAAGAAACAGTGATAATAGCTGGGTAAGAACTGACCAAGAAAAGGCCAATGCTTTTGCTAAATACCTAATCACAGTCTTTAAACCTCACCCATCACAAACCCAAAAAGAGGGAGAGGAAATTAATGAACAACTTGAATCACTACATCAAATGGCTTTCCCACTAAAAAAAAACAATCAAACAGAGATAAAGACAATACTACACCATCGCATTAATCCAAAAGAAGCACCGGGATATGATCTTGTTACTGCAAAAATACTACGAGAACTTTCCCAAAAAGGAATAAAAGTACTAATATACATCTTTACTGCAATACTAAGACTCGAATACTTTCCTTGTCAATTTAAGGTAGCGCAGATAGCAATGATACAAAAACCAGGAAAATGTCCAAACGACGTAACATCGTAAAGCCCTATTAGTTTACTCCCAGTATTTTCCAAAGTCCTAGAAAAAATATTGTACAGACGTATTATGCCAATAGTCGATTGGTCAAACAAATTCATAACGACTTTGAAAATAAAAGATACTCCTATCTAATATGTGTGGACATAAGTCAAGCCTTTGATAAAGTTTGGCACACTAGCTCATTTTATAAACATAAATGTGTCCTTCCACATCCCATGTATTCCTTATTAAACTCTATCCGGGGTACCACAAGGAAGTATTCTTGGACCTCTCTTATACTCGATATACAAAGCAGGTATACAGTAAAACAGTCAGACAACGATGGCCACCTACGCAGACGATACAACTATTCTAGCATCACACACAGACCCCATAGTTGCCTTAAGAGAATTACAAACCTAAGTAAGTTCGAAGAATGGTTAGGACGCTGGAGGATTAAAGCCAATGAAAATAAATCTTCCCACATTACCATTACACCGAGGCGTGGAAATTGCCCTCATGTCACGCTGAATGGAAAACAAATTCCACAAAAAGAAGCGATCAAATATCTAGGACTTAGTTTAGATAGAAGACTTACCTGGCGTACACATATTTTTAATAAAAGAAAACAACTAGGAGCGCAATTGAAAGTCAAATGTATTGGTTACTAGGCAGGAAGTCAGAACATTCCATGGAAAATAAAATATTGTTATATAAGACCATTCTAAAACCTGTCTGGACGTACCGACGTACGAACTGGCTCTCTGGGGTTCTGCCAGTACGTCTAACATAGAAATTACACCAAGACTTCAAAATAAGATACTCAGAACAATAGTTGACGCACAGTGGTATTTAACTAATAAACAATTAGACGCTGATCTAACTATACCCACAATACGTGAAGAAGTCACCAAAATCAGTGTTAAATACAAAGATAAAATCCTTACATCAGAATGAACTTGCAGCCACATTGTTCAATGACGAAGAAGAATCCAGAAGAGTAACGTTTAAGGCAGATGACTTAACAACACGTTTCACATAAATAATGTACAGAAAAAATTTAAAACACGTGTATATAGTTGATAGAGAATACTTATTGGAGCACCACCCTTCATAACATGTAAATACATAGTATTAAGCACTACGTTGAGCATACATAAGACGTACTCATAGACCGAAAATCGGACTGATGGTACCGAGTGGCCAACTAAGAACGGCCGTCGGCCATATCTCAGGAATGGATTATAGCACAGGTTCGGGAAAAAAATTTTATAACAAAAGTTGCCTCAAGAAACGCCTGGAAATTATTTTCAGAATTGTAGGTCCACCGCTAGAGGGCGTATTTGACAGTTATTTTTTGTTTGACAAGTTTTAGTCTATCTCTTCAAATGAGGGGGGGGGGGAGTGGGAACCTTGTTACGAAAAAACATCTTTAATTCAGGTTCTGCTTTACCGATTTTAATAAAATTGATATTGTTTGAAAGAGCTTTTGTTAAGCAATAGAAAATTTGTAAATTTGAAGCAATCTGATTAATAACATAAATGCTAGAGGGCGCTGTTTAATATTTTTTTAATATTGTGTTTTCTCTTTACAATTTTAAATGGAAGCATAAAAATTTAAGTAGGTCTTTAAAAAGTAGACTAAATTAGTAATAAAACAGTGAAAACCGCAAGTCAATATCTTTTTCCTACTCTGAGATATCGTAAGAAACAGGTAAATGGCGGGAATTGTTCTTCCAACGTCTAGTAGGCTAGTTCGCGTTAACGGAAATTATTAAATTTAGCCTGGATGAAAAGATCTTACACTGGTCTGCAGTAATTTAAACTGTTATCATACTAATGTTATGGTTGCCGCTAGATTACATAAATGTAATGCTGTCGCTACTAACAATGAGAACAAATTATAAAATAATAATGTAATAAATCTAACATTTTTTAATTATATAAGAATGTTATATATCTTTTCAAGCGATGTGTTAGTAAATCAAAAGCATAAAATATCAATAAAAACCGATATTTGCCCAGAAACAACAAATACAGTTTAAAATATGAATTATGATTTACTGATGACAACAAAATTAGTAAAGAGGGCCATGTAAGATATAAAATAAATTCCCTGTTGAAAACAAGCAAGCTATGATTTTCACGCATATGTCAAAAACTATTCATCGTGTTGAATTTAATAGACTTTCTTTATCTTTTCGTACCAAAATGATTCTTACAAATGAAGAAGCATTTGATATGTTGGCAGTTTATTTTGAATGTATGAGAAATGCAACCGTTGCTGCTAGAGTGTATGCACTGCAGTACCCAAACAGACGGCATCACAGCAGAAGAGTTTTTCTCCGACATGATTGAAAGAATACGACAGGCAATACGAAGTATTTCAAGGGCAGAAATTGAAACTACTGTTTTCTCCACCCGTCAGCCATTGATTTCATGTATTGAAAATGATGGACGACATTTCGAAAATATAGGGCGACACTAATTACGTAGTTATTTGTTTAAGGTTTTAATTGTTAGATTTATCACATTATTATTTTATAATTTGTTCTCATTGTTAGTAGCGACAGCATTACATTTAGATAATCTAGCGGCAACCATAACATTAGTATGATAACAGTTTAAATTACTGCAGACCAGTGTAAGATCTTTTCATCCAGGCTAAATTTAATAATTTCCGTTAACGCGAACTAGCCTACTAGACGTTGGAAGTACAATTCCCGCCATTTACCTGTTTCTTACGATATCTCAGAATAGGAAAAAGATATCGACTTGCAGTTTTCACTGTTTTATTACTAATTTAGTCTACTTTTTAAAGACCTACTTAAATTTTTATGCTTCCATTTAAAATTGTAAAGAGAAAACACAATATTAAAAAAATATTAAACAGCGCCCTCTAGCATTTATGTTATTAATCAGATTGCTTCAACTTTACAAATTTTCTATTGTTTAACAAAAGCTCTTTCAAACAACATCAAGTTTATTAAAATCGGTCAAGCAGAACCTGAATTAAAAGCGTTTTTTCGTAACAAAGTTCCCACTCTCTCCCACCCCTTATTTGAATAGATAGACTAAAACTTGTCAAATAAAAAATATGCAGAATTGGTCGAGGAATCTGATTATAATACTTAATATGCCCCTTAATGGAGCAAATTTTGAAAAATTTTGCTTTTTAAAATTTTAACTGTCAAATACGCCCTCTAGCGGTGGACCTACAATTCTGAAAATAATTTCCAGGCGTTTCTCGAGGCCACTTTTGTTATAAAATTTTTTTCCCGGACCTGTGCTATAATCCATTCCTGAGATATGGCCGACGGCCGTTCTTAGTTGGCCACCCGGTACGAATCAAGGAGACAATAAAAAAAAAGTTAAACCATAGAGTATAGTATTGTCCTCACCAAGAATGTTTACCGCTACGTATGTTATATTATACCAGAAATAGTCGTAAATCCATTGAGAGATAGACAGTAAAGTGCATGCATTATTCATTACCTAATTACAATAGAATAATTTACACATTTTTATAATGATTTATAAACTGGATATCTGTTTTACGTTCAATAAAAATAAGTTCAAAATATTAATATCGCAACTGATTAACTCTGGTCCCTATCGACCAATATAACTTGACACAGGCGTAAGGAACTTATGTGAGGCCACATCAAATTTTTTAAGTAATGTATTTTAATAAATATAGTAAGTCACAACAACAACAACAACAGTGAGTTGAAAATGTAGTAATTTTGTGATTGTTATCTAATTTTATCTAATGTGTGAACTGAAATTCAGACCTTGTAATGTAATAATAACAATATAAATATTTATACAAGTTTACAATATATAAACATCTCGGATATCCAATTTTACGTTCCAAAATGAAGACATGTCTAAGTCTCTCAGTACTGCTAATACTCAATAACATATATATTAATGGTCAACTCATTAGTAAGTATAAAATATAGTTTTTAGTAATTATTATTATTGTGAGCATTTATACAATGAGTGTGTGCATAAACCCTTCATAAAAATTCTTTTTAATTTAGCTAAATTTCAAACATGTTCCCGCTCTGATCCTAAAATAAACGATTGTCTGGAATCAGCAATACCGAAAGCTCTAGAAGTACTTCGCACAGGTATGCTACTTGCACATTAATATACATTGTGTCCCGCGATTCGAACGTATTATTTAGATTAGATATCCTATACGCACATGAAACTCAGTAATGAAAGAATTGTGCACGATTTATTTTTTTTAGATCGCGTTAATTAGAAATAGGCAGCTTATTGTTACAATTACAATGTGTTACAATGGGATATGCGGATGTTCATTTTGTTTAGTGGTTCAGACGAAGAATACTGATGGAGCTTTTCTGCTCCAAGAATACTTCAATTCACATTTAATGAAAACATATACTTTTCGAAAATATGCTTCAGAACATCCCTTTGGGATAAGAATTTGTTGAAGAGCAAACTATGCTCAGTTAAAATACTGAGCTTTAGGGTGTTTAAATGGTGTATTTTTATATTTATATTTTATATAAATCTGTACGTTTCGATAACAATTACAGTTATCGTCCTCAGAAAGAGGTAATATCTGTAAGAATTGCTTGAGATGTTCGAACAAATCTTATTTTGCATAAATTTGTTCTAACATCTCAAGCAATTCTTACCACTTACTGAGGACGATAACTAAAGAGAGTCTTTGTCAACCGGTTGTTGGGAAGGAGAGATGATCCTTATAGCCTCCTGAAAGCTTCTTCTCAGCTCAAATGCATTTTGAACGGTTAGCATAAAGATTTTGAATTAAACAAAAATTTTCAATGTAAAACGATATGTTACACTACTGTTTATCCATTTGTGCAGATCACCCAACACTTTTTTAACTATCGCATTACGGGCATGTGCATTTCAAAATATTTAGGGTGAAATTATATAAAGAATACACCTCTAGCTATAGCCAATGAGTTGCGTTATTTGCTTAACACTAATGTTTAAGGTATACCCGAATTAAATGTTCCAAGCGTTGATCCAATAAAACTTGCATCATGGGCGGCTGTTTCTTCACAACTCAATATGGAACGAAATTACTTAAATATGGAGTTACATGGACACACCACTGCAAAAATTAGTGATATAGAGTAATGAAGAAAAAAAATGGTAAACTTTATGTTCAAAACGTATTTTTTAGCGCAAAATTAGGTGATTCGGGAATTGAAATTGGTATGACAGTATTTTCTCCTACCGTTGAGATTAGCAGTGACTATGACTATAAAAATGTCATTATTAACGGATCAGATATAAGTGGTACTGGTAAAATGCGTGCTAAAGAACGTAAGCATTAATGTTTTTGCAACTTATTGTATTAATCTTTTTTATTGTTAGACGACTATTTTTCTCGTGTAACCTTTACGGGAAATGTCATAAGTAAAGATGGTGAAGATTACATTTCGATTACAAACGTTGATGTTAAATCACTTGACTTTGGAGGTATGGATTTTGAATATCATGCTGATGACCCTAATAAAAGTGAAATTACGAAATCGGTTATTCAAAACAATTGGAAAATGTTACTAAACAACGAAAAGGAAAAATTTCTGAAAATTTATTCTGTCGCATACAAAAATGAAGCAAATGCAATATTTTCTCTTATACCATACAATCAAATTTTTCCTAAATAAGAGTAATGAGAACAAATAATTTAAATGTATTCCAATACAAGTCATGGTTTCATTGACATTATATATTTTGCAGAATAAAATGAATAATAAATCTAATTCTAGAGATGTCCTTTTTTTAAATGCCAATAGGTCATGAACGATCATACTGTTAAAAAGACATTAAAAGTGGCTAACCTTTGTTCCGAAGCAAGGGATATAAAAAGAAAGAATGCCAAACCACTCAGCTCAAACGTGATCACTAGCAGTGTTCATAGAACCAAACGCGCTAGATTTTAAAAATACCTCAAAACACAAGGCCTATTTAAGAAAAGCAAACACAAACTTTCTTCCAATTCAGTAAAAATAGGTTTTTAACGGTATACGTAACGCTATCCAAAGTAACGTATTTATCTTGAATAAAGTAAGAAGTTTTCGCCATAAAGTTCATTATAAATGTCTGCATAAGCATCAATATACTATATGAACAATACGAATACGTAAGGTTTAAATAGAACCTAATCTTTTTTACCCTCTAAGCTACATATACAGGGTTATTACAAATGATGTTCCCGATTTCAATCATAAATATTACTGGATTAACCTGTTTTAAGACCATTTCAGTTGGTACCACTGGAAAGAAAAACTCATAAAGTTTTGTTTACATTGATTTAAGTACCGCAGTGTTGGGTAGGATCTAGATCAAAGTGATCTAGATCCAGGATCTAGATCCACTAAACGGATCTATGATCTGGATCTAGATACTTTGCTCTGCTAGGATCTAGTATCTGGATCTAGATCACATTTTAACAGATCTTTAGTACTTGAATCCAAAGATCCATTGGAATATTTTAAAATGTATTTTAAGGGTATTTTGTGAAATTTTTAACTGTCTTGAGGCAACAGAGCTTTATATTTAAAAAATACATTATGCTCCGTTACGACCGTTACATCCGTACCCCACAGAGATACATATACATTTACACAATTACCTACTGCCTGAGGCATGTTAAATTCCGAAATAACCAATAATAGAACTATTCATTTCCTTTGTTAATATTTCCGTCGGTTGTTTCTGTTTCCCAAAGCTACAAAGGCAGGTAATGACAGCTAAGTGCTAATCTAATGACTTAATGAGTAATGACAATGGGATCATCCATCCATTAAAGAAGGTACTTAAGTTAAGTAGAACTGGAATTCCCTGTTGCTAATTTAATCGAACGAAAGGAGGTATAGAAAAACAACAATCTTGTCTTCAGTTCTTAAGAATACGACTTTAAGTAAAGCACATTTGTTAATTGTTAGTTAGATCAACAATGAGTGACGAAGCTGAATTAATGGAAGTTCCGCCAATCTTAAGCTGTAAATTTTATAAAATTTTATCAAAATGTGACAACAAGATAGTGACCCAGTGTCTAAATTGTCCCGCACAAATACAAGGTCATGTGACTTCAACAGGAAATTTTATTCGGCATATGAAGGTATGTATTAATATAGTTTTTGGCAGAATTTTAGTATCATTTATTGATTTTACGAAATACATCATCTGATATATCAAAACGTGATTTGTAGACTTAATTTTTCTTATTAAATTTATATGAATTACGTAAAGTATTTTTGTTGCAAAATACTTAGTTTCTCGTGTAAAAGAACGTTTACAAAAGGTTGAGATTTATTTCTTAAAGTCCTTAATGCATCAAAAAACTTTTTTAAATGTTTATGATACCTGTATTCATAAAAAGATGGGATTCAGTCGCTTTCAAAATTTTGACTGAAACTTGAAGTGACTTCAATCTGAATTTTATAAATTAACATACACTTTCTCCTTTTTTTCTAGAGAAAGCATCCAGTAACATTTAGCAAATTCGATACAGAAAAGACAACAAAAAAAAGTAAAACCGAAATTTTATCAATGAAGAATTTCAACAAGACTAACATTTTTCAACGATCTACCAGTTCTACCACAAAGAACTCGGTTAACAAACTCGTCTTAGATTACATAATTGAAGAGATGAGGCCTATTTGTACAGTCGAAAAACCCGCATTTATTAGGTTAGTAGAAGGACTTTCTGAAAAACCTTGTGACCGAAAAACGCTCAAGAGTAAATTAGAAGAAGAGAAATCAGCAGTTATTGGTGCTGTAATAAAAGAATTAAATAAAACCAAATACGTCTGTACAACTGCAGATGTTTGGAGCACCAATAACAAAAGTTATCTTGGTATGACTGCACACGTTATCGATAGTAATAGATTCCAAGGTAAATCTTTTGCATTAAGCTGTAGGCGATTTAAATTTGCACACACATTTGACAGAATTGCGGAATTAATAAGTGAAATTATAACGAATACAAATTAAATCTCGGTAAAATTTCAGGAACGGTAACAGATAACGCAAGCAACTTTAATAAAGCTTTTAACGTATTTACTGCTTCTATATGTAATAAGAGCAGCGATAGCGAATTAACAGAGTTGCAAAATCAAAATGATGTAAATGTTGAATCATTACCTGCTTTTGATACTGACAGTACTTACGTGCTTTTGCCCGAACATTTTAAGTGTTGTTCGCATACACTCAGCCTTGTAATTACGATAGATGCAGCTAAAGCATTTGAAAACATAAGGTATAAAAATGTACGATACTGTTTTTGGGAAAGCTTATTCTTTATGGAATTTAGTGAGTAGGTCAACTAAGGCGTCGGATCAGTTAGAAAATGTTTGCGGTGTCAAATTGAAAGTTCCTTGTCCTACTCGTTGGAATTCCATGTATGACGCATGTGTTAAACTAATTAATATTGAAGCAAAATTAAGTGATGTTTGTAAGTTATTAAAATTAGACGTGTTCCAACTGTCAGATTTTGTGTTTTTAAACGAATATATTTCTGTTACAAAACCTATAGCCGTGCAATAGATATTTTACAAGATGAAAAACTTGTCAGTTAGGTACTGTTTTGCCAACACTTTTCAAAATTAAAGCTAGCTTAGAAGCAATGACAAAACTGACATTTTGTTCTAAATTAAGAGAATGTTTATTGAACGGCTTTACAAGACGTTTCTCTAATATAATGGATATTAAAAATTCTAGTAGTCGACCATACCTGTTATCCACAATTTCTAACCCAAAATTTAAATTATGGTGGTTAAAAATTACCCCTTTAAAATGAAACAGCATTCTGTCAAGCGCAATTATTGTGTGAACTTAACAATTCCGGATTTCAAGAAAATCTTAATAATTCAGAATCAGAAATTCAGTTCACACTTACTGAAAAAAATCCTCTGCCACGGACGAATTCTTTGATTTTTAAAAATAAATACTCAATCGCAAACAACATTTGATTCAGAATGCACAAATTATTTTAAAGACACAAGCACTAACTATGAGCAATTAAATATGTACCCTGCTATAAAAGAAATCTTTTAAAATATAATTCTATACTTCCTTCATCTGCCCCGTTGAAAGGATATTTAGTATGGGTGGACTAATTTTAACTCCTCGTAGGAATAGATTAGGTGATGATATATTTGAGATGCTATTAATTTTAAAACAAAATAAAATAAAATTAGATAATAAAATGTAATTATGTAATGTATACTTATAATAATTTAGATAAATGTCCTTATCCTTATAATTGTATAACAACTATGTGTTAAGTTAAATTAACAATTAACATTGCAACTTGCAAGTGTAAATGTGTACCTAATACTAATTTTGTAATTTGTAGTGCGTTAAATAATTAATGTCAGTTTTCAATAAAAACCTATAAAATTATATTTGTATATCATTTTCTTAATAATTTAACCTTACGGACTAATATTTGTATTACATGAAAATGATCATGGGAATGGGAGTACTACTCATCAGTAGCAATACTAGCAATTAAAGATAATATTAATAATTAGAAAAATCTCGAAACAATTTTGGGAATGTCGGATCTTTATAAAAGATCTAGATCCCATTTCAAGAATCTTTGATCTTTATCTAGATCCATTTTTACGTACGGATCTTGGATCTTTATCTAGATCAGTTTTTAAAAATGTGTTTGGATCTGTAACTAGATCCTAAATAAATGGATCTTACCCAACACTGTAAGTACGTATCAGCTATTTGTTAAAGTCAATTGTTGTCAATTGTGCAATGGCTGAATTTGAAGACAGGAAAGCATTTTATGTGTTGAATTCTCACATCAATCAATCAGTTATTAGTGTGCAAAGTTACTTTAGAACCAAATTTAATGAAGATCCTCCTAGCAGTCACAAGTGGTACTTGAATTTTAAGAGAAATTGGTGCATTTGTAAAAAGAAATCAGTCAGTAAGCAATGACGCTGTAGAGCAGGTAAGGGAAAGTTTTACGCGTAGTCCACAGAAATCTAGTGTTAAATGTAGCAAATAGCTTGGTATACCACAGCTAACAGTTTGGAAAATTTTACGTAAACGTACAAATTTCAAGCTTTACAAACTTCAGCTTGTTCAAGCATTAAAACCAAAGGACAAAGTTCTAAGACTTTCTTTTTGTGAGAACATGTAGCATTGATGGAAAATTAAAACTGTGTAAAATGTTTAGTCTTTAGTGATGAAGCCACATCCCACTTGTGTGGTATCGTAAACAGACATAATGTCATAATATGGGGTTCGGAGAACCCACACACCTACATCGAGCACTTACACTCCGAAAGTTAATTTGTCTTGTACTATCATTTACAACAAAGTGTACGGACCTTTTTTCTTTGTTGGACAAACAATAAATTGAATAAATCTTGGACATCTTGACGGAATGGCTTCCACCGAAATTAGAACAAGAATCCCTAAACTTCATTCTGAACTTCAAAATCGGCTGCCTGGCAGATGAATCGGCCGTGCAGGTCCAAGTGATGGTGCACTCTTGAACTGGCCTCCAAGATCTCCGGACATCACCCCCTGTGATTTTTTCTTGTGAGGAAACATAAAGTGTATACACCACCAGAAAGCATACCTGAGATCCAACACGGATTACCAGAGCAATCGAAATAATCGACCTGAACACTCTTAACAAAGTATGGCAAGAGCTTGATTACACGCTTAACATCTGTCGTATCACAAGGGGTTCCCATATGGAACATTTATAATTCTTGGCACCTGGGATGAAACTTTTTAAGTTTTTCTTAAAATGTAACCATTTTATTTTTTGTATGATAAATAAAACTAGATTTATGTGCACTTGAAATCATGAACATCATTTGTAATAATCCTGTACATATGCAGGTATAGAAGGTTATGCAATCGACTTTTTTTTCACTATCGCTAAATCGACTTATTAGCTCATTTTACAACTTTTGACCAAGTTTCGCCAAGATCGGCCATGATGTCGTGTATGTGTCTGTGTGGAAGTAAGTTAGATTCCATGATAACTTCAGAACGAAAATAGCTACGTAGGTACTTAAAATTTCGTATTTAAACTTGCTTTCATTTTGCTTGAAACTGATTACATTTTGGGAGAAATCCAGCAGCGGAGAGAAGGGTTTATTAGAGGCAGTTTTTGGTTTTTATCAAATATTTTTAAAACAGCTGCATATTCCAAAGATTTAAAAATATCAGGATATAGATCTTAAACATATAGATTAATTACGTTTTATGCAATTTTTTGACACGCTGCGTAATTTAGTGTAAAAAATTACTAAGGTAGAATTTTATTTTTTTCAATATCTGAAAGTAGAACACAGACACCCTCCCCTCCACGTTTTTTAAGTCACGAGCCCCGCCCACTTTCACTTTTTTATATGCCCACGTGGGGGATCGTATTTTCCACCCCTATGGATTCTTTTCGGAGGCCTTTTTCAATCCCTAATTATTTTTGTTTTTACACACCCACGTGTGAGACCGTATTTTCCACCCCTATGGTTTCTTTTCGAAGGCCCTTTTCATCCCTAATTATTTTTGTTTTTTTACTCGCCCACGTATAGGACATGTTTTTTCACCCCTATTTTATGGCCGCCCACGTGTAGGACGCGTTTTTTCTACCCCTATGGTTTCTTTTCGGAGGTCTTTTTAACCCCTTGATGGAATCTTTACCCTAATTACCGCCTCTTTGGCAGTTTATCCCCTAGAAGGTAGGCAAACGCGTGCGCGTACAATGTTCTAATAAGGAGGCCTAATGCTAGCTTGTAAGGCACGTGTAGAGCTTCGCAACTTGTTCTCGGGCCTTCGCCCCCTGGCTGGAGATGGTGTGGGGACCCTAACCTTGTAAGACAAGTGCAGAGCTTAACCTCTATCGTGGGCCCCCCTGGTGCAATTGTATGTGGGTTCTAACTTAATCTTACAGTTGTAGGCCTTCGCCCCGTCATAAAATATTTGTATTCTAATAAGGTGGCCCTAGCCTTGTAAGACAGGACTAGTATCAGGGTCTGCGCCTTGGCCCTTTTGAGTTAAAATTGATTTTAGCGCCATCTAGTGACGTATAGACTAATGAATATTTTCTATAATAGAAGTTGATAATGCACACCTCTCTCCTGCTCTATTTCGTTTCTCTCTCTCCCTCACACTATTATTATTATTATTATTATTATTATTATTATTATTATTATTATTATTATTATTATTATTATTATTATTATTATTATTATTATTATTATTATTACATGGACATGAGATTATCCCTAAATTAACTGGTTTCAGCACGGCTCTGAAAATGCTGCACACTCTTCAAATCTTTCAGTTCGTTCGCAGAAGCTATACCGTATTCATTTCCTTCAATTTTATCTGCATTCTGTTTCGAGACTGTAATACGTTTTCTAATACATAAACAGAATCTTCAATACCGTGACGCGTGTAGCAGCAAAACACGTTAGCTAGCTAGTTTCACCTCTATATTATTTTACATGCTAGCCTGACCTTATCATAAATACATCTGTCAAAAAGCTAATTAAACATAGCTCCACGCACTGGTCATAGCAAGCAGCGTTTCCAATTATGGCTTTTAGTCAACACAATATTGCCTACAACTACATACAATCGACTATCATTGTTTTAGCACGAGGAGCAAACGAAAACATACAGACACGAAAACACACAAAACGAAAACACGCATATACGAAAACACAAAGAACGAAAACACGCAAACGCAAAAAGATACAAGCACGAAAACACGCTAACGCAAAAACACGCAAACACTAAAAACACGCTAACGCAGAAACACGCAAACACGGAAACACACAAACGAAAACATGCTAACACAAAAACACTCAAACGCGAAAACATACAAACGAAAACACGCTAACGGTAGAACACACAAACGAAAACATGCACTTAAAATTTACAACGACTATGTTAATAGTGAGGGGATGGGAATGGAGCGAATCGAAGGACTTACCGAAGAACTGGCTAAGGCAAATCGGGAGTTTGAACGTGTGCGTCGTAATATTAAAAACACGGAAACCATTTTGTAAGTTGGAGATTGATGTGATGTGTGTTATCTGTATGTAAGTTAGTAATTAGGTTTCCTTTTCATTAGAACTAATTTTTTTAGAATGTAACTTATTTTTTGTCGGTAGTAATTTAGGATGTAATAATAATAATAATAATAATTTTTGTTAGATATGTATGTATATATGAAATATCCCTAAGCGTTAATACTAGTTAATAAAATGGGAGTATAAAAACATTCACCACCACCACCACCAGCACTACTGCAGCCACCTTTACTGCAATATGGAATTAATCACACCAAGGGGTTCACCACCACAACCACCCATAACTCTAGACCCTACCCTCCAAACGCAGGATCTCACAAACCTGCATGAATTTAAAATCAAGTTAGGTGGTTGCAGGACATTTTGTGAACATACATACCCTCCGAAAGTGTCAAAAGTGCAACGCTTAACCAGTGAGTTAGCTGAAGCTAATAAAAATGTGGAAATTGTTCGGTAGAAGTAGTTTTCTTATTGTTTAAAGTAGTGTTTAGTTTTAGTTTTTGTAGGGAACTTAAGTGTAATTATAATTATTTTTTTTTTGCATATTATACATTTACGGATTATAATAAATAAATGAATGTGTAATTGTTTTATTTCTTATTAAATATCTCTATCACATATATAAAGAAAGAAACAGAAAACGAGTGTGAAACTAGTTAACAGTTGTTTTATTTAAAGGTTAAAAAGTGAAAACAAGTAAGTTAACGAGATTGAAAATTATTATTAATTTTGTTAAATACTTAAATAAAAAGTTTACCTAACAGTCGTAGTAGTTGTATTTAATAAAATTAATAGTAATGTTTAATTACATATTTACTTTTGAACTTATTCGTTCATAACAAAACTTATAATAAGTTAAGGAAATAATTGAATCCTTAAGTAAGTGTTGAATACAAAGTGTTAGTTTCAAATAATTTCATAATTATATGAAATGATAACTTAAAAATACACTAAGAAGGTTATTGTAAAATATCATGCATATAAAGAAAGTGTGAAAATATAATACAGTTAAAAGAGAAAAAAAAGCTTGCGTTAAATAAAAGTTAAAACAGTTCCCAAAAGCATGTAAATCTAAAAACTTTACGCCATGTATCTATGCAATACAAATGACACAATTGCATTCATACATTTGCAAATCCCGTTTCAAAATTGTAATGTGAATTGGTGACTAAGAAAAATATTCAATGTTCGCATTCACACCTGCATAAAATGCTTTCAAAGCAAAATAACTGCGTTCATTATCCTACAATTCTTGAAGCAGTAATATCCACGCTTCATCGAAAATTGTAAATTTGTAGTCCTAATCAAAATAAATTAAAAAACAAGTCATGTTTTAAGTGCTGTTTGTTGTTTCAAAATTGAATTGGTTAATTTAAAGAAAATTTCGATACATTTATACATGAAATGGATAAATTGCATGCATATGTTTCTTCTGCGCTTACGTATGAACAAAAGGTTGTGTTTTAAGTGCTCTTTGTGTTTTAAAAATGGAATTGGTTAGTGTAGGAGTAATTTTTTCATATTTTGATAAATTTATACATGAAATTGATAAATTCCCACTTATAAAACGCAACTGCGTTGAAAAAAAAAATTTTTTTTCTGAGAATTATTTGCAAATTTTAAATTTTCAGGAGCGCACCTTTTGTAGGACTTTATTTTTGCCCTCCCCCGCAACCCCCCTTACAGCCTGAGGAAAAGGAAGTCTACATCGAGTCGTCTTTTATTTCTTTCCAAAGATATGACATACATCTTTACTTACATCACACATCTTCAAACATACATCACTTTCATAGTTCAAGTATATGTCTATCGTTTACACAACAATAATTGCAATTATATATTCCATTCTATTACAATACTTGTATTTCAAGTTAAATATAATATTACAAATCATACTGATAATACTATATGGGTAATGCATTTTCCAATTGCATACTCTTTACTCATTACGAGTACAATACATTTAAAATGAGTTGTAATTGCGTATATAAATGTAAAATGTTCAGAGATGCATTGTGAAAATTAGTATTACTTTATTTCATAAAAAAATCGTTAGAATCTATTTTAGAAAAAAAACATATTACAAATACTGTACAAATATGTTAAACTTTTGTTATATTATATCATATTTCATATTGATGCTCAATTAATTATATCGAATAGTGATCTGTAATACTTCGCAGTTAAAGAAGGCCTTAAAGTTTTTCCACATTTTTTTTTGAGAATATTTGGAACTGCTATCTTTTGCGCTGTTATTTGTTTAGCCTACATGCAAAAAATTGAAATTTTGACAAAAGGACTAGCGCGTTATGATTTATTAATATATGCAAGTATCAACGTTTATGTACTACTTTCACAAGACTATTTGTTTTGAAATTTTTTAAATTCCGAATTTATTTAACTGCTATCCTTTGCGCTGTTATTTGTTTAGTCTATATACAAAAATTCAGAATTTTTGACTTAACGATTAAACTGATATGATAAAAAGTATATTATTTATTTTAAACATTTCACACACGCACGCACGCACGCATTTACGCACGCACGCACGCACACGCACGCACACGCAACGCACAACGAACGCAACGCAACGCACGCACGCACGCACGCACGCACGCACGCAACGCACGAAAACGCAAAACGCACACACGCACCACGCACACACACACACACACACACACACACACAATATAACACACAACAACACACACACAACACAAACACACACACACACACACACACACACACACAACATAAAAACATACAACAACAAAAAAAAAAAACAACACACACACACACACACACACACACACACACACACACACACACACACACACACACACACACACACACACACACACACACAAAACAAACACACACACACACACACACACACACACACACACACACACACACACACACACACACACACACACACACACACACACACACACACACACACACACACACACACACACTCACACACACACACACACACACACACACACACACACACACACACACACACACACACACACACACACACACACACACACACACACACACACACACACACACACACACACACACACACACACACACACACACACACACACACACACACACACACACACACACACACACACACACACACACACACACACACACACACACACACACACACACACACACACACACACACACACACACACACACACACACACACACACACACACACACACACACACACACACACACACACACACACACACACACACACACACACACACACACACACACACACACACACACACACACACACACACACACACACACACACACACACACACACACACACACACATAAAAGTTAAGATAATGTTATTCACCTTTTCTTGGTAATAGTTTTATGTGATAATGATAAGGTTACAATGTCATTTCTTCCTACATAATTTGTATAATTTAATAAATCATGATAAGAAACTCGTTTTATGTGAAAATTCAATTAAACCATACGGAAACTTCTTTCAAACGGTCTTTCATTTGCAATTCACTTTTTCTTAATTAATTTTCTTCTTATATACCTACACACACTTTATCTTTTTATTTTATTTTTTTTTTTTTCAAATGAATACTGTTAAAGTGCCTTTTCTTTATGCAATATAACATGCACTACTGTAATTACTTATTAACTTTTTAAAGCGCCTTTCATTCAAATTACAACTCACCTTTATTTAATACTTTTCATGGCACATTCACTCGTAGTTGATTCATTTTTTTTTTCAGCTCATACAGCTCTAAATCTATCCTCAATTCTTTTACTTTCTTGATTAACACCTCGAGTCTTTTCTTTCTCTCATCAATGCTTAATAATTGTTTCTTTCTTTCTCTTTTTATCATTCTTATCACTTTCACCATTTTTAGCAATAAAAAGTTTTTTAGCTTTGACCTTTACCAGCTCCAAAAATTTATATTTCCCGCCAAAAAGTTTGACCCTGAAAATTCTATTCTTAGATTTTCTATTTTTTAGCTTTTCACTTTGACCTTTTTATTTTCTAAGAAATGTAATATGACACCACCGTAGGTCAATAATCTTTGACCTTGAAATATGCCTACACACACTTTATTTTTTATTTTATTTTTTTTTTCAAATGAATACTGTTAAAGTGCCTTTCCCTTATGCAATATAACGTGCACTACTGTAGTTACTTATTTACTTTTTAAAGCGTCTTTCATTCAAATTACAGCGCACCTTTATTTAATACTTTTCATAGCACATTCACTCGAAGTTGATTCTTTTTTTTTAAACTCATATAGCTCTAAATCTATCCTCAATTCTTTTACTTTCTTGATTAACACCTCGAGTCAATCCCGGAGAATTCTTTTTATTATAAACATGCATCCTTTGAGAACTGCTAACCTACTCAAAAAAAACACTTTTAGATTTCTAAGAATGATTACCTTGCAACTTCTATTTTTAGCTTTAACCTTGACCAGCTCCAAAAATTTATATTTCCCGCCAAAAATTTTGACCCTGAAAATTCTATTCTTAGATTTTCTATTTTTTAGCTTTTCGCCTTGACCTTTTTATATTTCTAAGAAATGTAATATGACACCACCGTAGGTAAATAATCTTTGACCTTGAAAACTCTATTTTTAGACTTCTAAGAATTGTAATATGATGATGACATTGCAATTTCTATTTTTAGCTTCTGACCTTGACATACAAATTTCCCGCCAAAACGTTTGACCACAGAGTGACCTTGTAATATGATCAGGATGGTGACATTGCAATTTCTATTTTTAGCGAGCTCCTAAAATTTAAATTTCCCGCCAAAAGTTTGACCTTGAAGAGATCCAAAAGCTTACATTTCTCACACCAGAGGGCGAGTGACCTTGAACTGGTCCAGAACCGACCCTTAATCACTACTTAGATTAGGTCAACTAGAGAAAACAGCGGTAGCTGAGCATGCTTGAATTGTGAAGCTATTGAGATATGTGAACATCCTAACAACTTCAACAGGCAAGAAGAAGATCTCCGTTTAAATAGGTTTTGGCATATTATGATTAAAAAAAGACACAATGGTACGTCTTAATTGTAATTTTAGCTTTTGGTATGTCTAAATTTTTGCTGTTTTTCCTAGACCTTGAAGTAAATGTTTTATCAATTATAATGTTAAATTGCGACAGTACTATAATTTAACATATGTAGTTAAAATTAAAAATTATATAAAACGTACAACATTGTGTTTTCACTGTAAAATAACATTTATATTTATTAACAAAGCTATTTCTTTGCTAGATTTGACTGGATTTTTAATTGATGATAATTTGATTAAATTTTGTTAAATTTGTTCTTGGATTATCACATTTTTCACTGTTAACCTTCGACCGTTAGAGGGTGTTCTGATTTGACATCTTCAAGGCAGCTTAATAACACTTTTGTTCCATTTTGGTTCTGTAATAGACATATTGAGACATGCGAAGCCATCATCTACGATGTCACTATAGCCATTAATTCCCGAAACATTTAATGAAAGTTTTTAGGTTTGCAAAGCTTGACCCGGAATTATATCTCTCTTACCAAATGTATCAGAAACGGGATGCGTCCAGTGGAAAGCTTTGGTGTGAGCAAATTTGCGACCGAATTTTTAGCAATTTCACGTATTTCACGGGGCGTACTTGCAAGATCTTGGTTACATATCTTCTATTTTCGTGTTTTGTGATAGAATTTTGATAAAACAAAAAGCGACTAGATCAAATTTTCACTTTTAAAATTAAGATATTACCAACCGCCACCAAAATCCCTGAACCATTTAAAGTAAACATTTTTGCTTATAAACGGCATAAAAAGGGCAAATTACGTGTTTCATAAGACCTTGAAGCACTCATTCTTTAAAAAACTCGTAAACTATTAATTTATTAAGGATATTCTAGTAATTTTTTATTTCATTCTATATTTAATCAGGAGAGAAAGGAAAAGAACTTTTCACAGACTATTTTGGCTTAGGTTTTATACTCGCGTCTAGATCCTGCCTATAACTCGTTTGCCGAAATTCCGTGGACTTTTCGCGCCGGCGCAAAAAGATCATGGCCGGTGCACAACTTGCACAAAAAAATTTTGTTCTTAAATGAGCCAATGAAAACACAATTTCAATTAGGCATTTTCAAGTGCGTCACACCGTCGTCACAAGCTCCGCCTCTAACAGCTGATCTTGGACAACTTGTGTTAGCGTTTCATAGGAACTTATTGTAGTATTAGTATATAATGTTAAGATATTTCATAGTGAACATTATTAGTGTATATTATAGTTGGGTTAGATTTTATGAACATGTATTCGTGCCTTTACAACATTGCAATAGAAATTTGTAAGTATTTTGTTACTTGCTTTAATAAAGGAAAGCCCATGTGAAGTTTGGTAAATTCCAGAACAAATGATTATAAGTATTTCCGCCATCTGCTTGTGAAATATAAGATATCGAACCTGCTGGTGTTATCCCTATGAGAACTTTAATAGTTTTATGATGTTTATAGGTAGAGCAAGTTGCGTACTCTATTTGAAATGTAATTTCAAAGAAATCTATAATTATGGTGATTCTATTGCCAAATGCCTGTTTAAAACAATGTGGCATTGCTTTTATTAAATTGTAAATTTACATAGTCGAAAGTACATTACATTTAGTGTCCAAAATTCTAGAAATAATTGGGATACTAACATGAAATGTACAAGAAAACAAAGTAAAATCTAAATTTGGCCTGAGTTTTATTAACCTTCCTAATGCCGCGTCAAATTTCTTACACGGAAAGCCGCATGGGGTAAATTTGTACCCCAAACTTTTTTTACTGTACTATTGACAGTTTAAGGTTTTTGAATAAACGAACCTCATAAACATAAACAAAATTCTTTAATGGTCATATATAAATCATAAAATAAAAATATAGGTAACCTAAACAATTTTTCACAGAAGTAATAAGTTTTCAAATGCTAAACATTGTGATACATTATTTATCGCATGCTTTACATATTGCAATCTTAGTTGAATGTTCTGTACACACAAACGCCGAACATTTATTACATTTTTGCCGACACTTGCGGTCTTGCTTGCGAGGACAAAGAGAACACCTTCCACTTGTACTAGTCACAGCTGTAAGCGGCGCATCGTAACGTTGTAAATCGGGTACAACTGTTTTCATGTTGATTCTAATACGATCAGATAATCGCAAACTACTTTTGTACCTTCTGATTATGTGTTCAATAACTAATTCTTTTCCTAGATTCAATAAATACATTCTACGACCATCCAAATGCCCTTTCTTCCAATTAGGATACTTGATTTTTCACAAAGCAAATGAGTTCATGTCAGCTATATCAAGCATGTGACCGAAAAGAAGCATTGGCCATCTGTTGGTAATTCTTCTTGCAGTATATTCTTTTGCCATTTTATCTGTAGTGTCAACAGCCCCCTTAGTACTATTGTAATGAAGTATAATTTCAGGCTTTTGATCAGGATCTTCGCTTATTTTATCAGAATGATGCTCAGAAGAGAGTAGAATAACAGTTTTCCCTTTATCTTTTGAGTAGGAAACCAAAGTTTGAGTGGCTGTAAATGCAAATATATTCGAAAATTTCTCACGATGTTTATTTGGTAAAAGTTCAGTTGGTATGAAAGTTTTATTTTTTCGTACTGTTCCGCACAGTGTCAGGTTTCTACTCAATAATTTATTTGATAATGAAAGTGAAGTGAAAAAATTGTCGGTTGTGATTCCATAGCCACCTGATAAGTGATTCACCATATCTAAGACGACTCTTTCCCCTTGCCCTTTCTCGGCAACGTTATTTTGTTTCCCTAGGTAAACTTGTAGATTATGGCTATAAGCATTTTCGCAATCCGCAAGAGCCCAAACTTTTATGCCATATTTATCCGACTTACTTTTCATATAAACTCTAAATGGGGCTCTGCCTCTAAATCCTACTAGCTGCTCATCTACGGCTAAATGGAGTCCAGGTTGCATCATTATTTTGCAGTTGCCCACAAAGATGTCAAATACTTGCCGCAGAGCTGCTAGTTTATCAGTCAATTTACATTCCTGCCTAGTATCTGCATCGTCAAAACGTAAAAATTTGGTGATATTTTTGAACCTGGTTCTAGACATCACAGCAGAAAAAATTGGTCTTGAGAGAGAAGAATCAGTTGACCATAACATTTCTATCGGTTCTTTATTTGCCTTTAGAGCTCCTTGTAGAATGAGAAGACCTATATATGCTTTGATTTCTATAGCATCAAGAGGCACCCACGCTAATATTTTATTAGGATTTGTGGTATTCCAGTTATGAATATAGATATTAGCTTTTTTATTTGTTTGCTGAACAATAATTTGGACTATATTGCCGTTTATGAATAGTGATAAGGATTTAGCGATTGTGTCAAAATTATTACTATATTGTGTAAGACCGAGTTTTTGTCGTACTATATTCTTCTTCATAGGTTTAGTGCATTTTGGTGGTGATTTATATCAAATTGTGCCATCTTTTGCAGTAAATGTTGATTTATCGTCGGACTCACTGCTTTCGTTCTGAGGAATATCCTCTTCTGTATCTGTTCCAAATTGTTCAAGCTCTTCAATGCGGTCTTCATCCTCACTACTATGTCTTGGAATATATTCAGGGTCTTCTTCTCCGATATCAAGTTCATCATTGAGATACATTGCAAGCTCTTCTGTGGTAAGCTTATTTATATTTAGAGCTCTTGCTTTTGGCTTCTCCATGATATGCTATAAACAAATCTTCAAATTAGGGTTTGATAAAGATAATTTCAATATACAATATTAGAGGTAGCTATATAATCAAGAAAAAAACAGAATAGAATTGCATGAATGCGAAAATGAAGACATAAGATATATTCTTACACTCTATTGTTGTAATAGAAAATATAATACACTGAGAATGCGTAGTACAAAGTATTTTTATAATAATAACTTCAATATAATCACACAAAAACAAGCACTAGTCGGCCGCACGTATAGCCGACCCAGCACGTCTCAGAGCACGCAGTGCATTTCAAAATACGAACAACCAGCTGGGGTAAATTTGTACCCCAAGCAGATTTTTTATAATAAATAAGGAAAGGAAACTTTATTTTCTAATGAAATTGATGCAAAGTAGACTTGAATGATTACACTTTGAATAATTAAAAGGAGAACTATGTAGGTTTAATATTTATGGGACGTTTTCAAAAAAATGTTATGGTGGGGTACAAAATTACCCCACCTGGCCTTAGAAAGGTTAACACTATCAGAAAATGATTGAACTTATTTGTAATAACTGCTTGTGGTGCTATTTAGAAGGTTCAATTAATTTGGTAAATATTATATTGAAAGCCGTATATAGTAGCGCCGGGGAGAGGTGTCCCATGGCGGACTCGAGAATGGGGATATAATTGTTACTGTAAAATGCATCTGTTTCCCTTTATCTTAGTAGGAAGTTCTCACTTAAAGAAAGACGTCTGTTATATATTTTAAATGCAGGACTTAAAAACGCATGTCGAGTCTAAAGTCAAAGCGCATGACGCTGTCAGATGTCTTGTTGGCTATTTAACCTCAAATTATTCTTCGTATTTCGTTTCATATAATCACATCGGGTTTTGTAGTTACAATAATTTATCTTTCGCTTCGTAATTTATTAGTTTCCATTGCATTTGTAAACAACAGTTTGTTTCAAAACTAATATTATTAATATTCACTATTACGAGGTAAGTTTATAATGCAAAATGTATTTCCAATTGATTGAATGCATTTATTTATTTTGCAATAAATAATGATGTCATTAAAAGGTAAATCTTTGAAAAGCCAAACTCAAGTAATGTTAAAGAATATACTGCATTATTTAGAGATGGAACGCGATAACGGGGGGGGGGGGCAAGTTTACCTTTAACTTCAATTATCCAGGTACGCTAATAATTTTCACTATTTAACCACTTCAGTTACAAGGGACATATTTGTCCCACAACTTTCAGCTGATATCTTTGTCAATTACCTGAGATGATTTGTTTTGATTATTATTTAATGAGTCCTCATATATTTGTTTTTTGTTTTGGTAGTTCATTTGCTCAATTCTGATTTCAGTTAGTCTGTAATAGCTTTAGAAGTAACATCGAGTCCATGCTATCTGATCAGTGATTTTCAGTTGATTATAATTTTTAAAGTATAATTGATTTTTGTAATATTTTGAAGATATTGTACTGACTGGTAAGTTGTCAAGGTATTTTGAACACCCTGTATAAGCATTGGGTAATTTTGCGTGTAATTTTATTCACTTAGTTAGATTCTATATTTTTTTTTTGTGTAGTTAAGTAATTGTCATGAAGAAAAGTCAGTGTAGTATTTTTTTGGAATTTTGAGTACAATCTTCAGTTTATTGCCCGAATCATATGTAAAGTTTTATTGAGATAAATTTGTTTAGTTTTGTTACCTAGTTTCAGTATAAAGAAGTGTTGTTATCACATTGGTGCCGTACTGTCGCATTCGTGTAGAGGAACAGCTGGAGAGTCGGAATGTTGGTTTACATCCGTGTAAGTAATATGGGTGGGCGATTGGTTGTACCTTTGCAATAACATTTCTGTATCGTGTCGAAGGAAAGTGCAAATATTGCAGTTTCTTCGCCTCAAGTCGAGATAGCATCGTAAATTTTAAAATTAAAGTGGTTGATTGGTTTGTTTGAATGAATCTGTATGGAGGGGAACGTTTTTTAAGATGGCGAGAAAGGGACTCTGTATTAAGCTTTTGAAGCGTAAAGTCGTGCGTGTTGGGAAGTCGTCGAATTATCGGAATTGGGGTTTCATCATTGTGCGAGCTCCTAGTGAAAGTTAAGGGAGTAGCGTTGAGGACTTGAAAGAATAGTCGATTATAACCAAGTTTGGGATTTTTTTGTGAAGCAACCTTTCAACCGGGCTCGCGCATTAATTTAGTTTATTGGAGAATAACGGCATCTTCGAGTGCGTTTATGATAGAAATTTGGTTCGTGTTTATTGTAGTGCGAACCTGAGGACTATTGAATTTTCGTTAGTAACGAGATATAATTAAAGAACCCCTTTCCTAAAATTTAAGTGTACGCAGTGAACGATCGCCCACACACACACATACCGTTTAGGATTGTTCTGTTCGTAATTGAACCTATTAACGTAAGCTGTACAAAACGATTTGTTGAGTGTTTTATTTTGTTTGTCGAACTTTAACAACCTCGAATTAAAAGAAATTATTAAAGTGATTTAAGTTAGTTTATGCTGCTTCAATAAGTTACGAGGCATTATGTTGAAAAGCAAGTTGAATGCGTGGTAGAAACCTGGGGGAGGCAGCTTCGTGTCATCGACCAGCAGTAATACAGTGGACTGCACGAGTCGTATCCGACGCTTTCACCGAGCGAGGATTATTGCCTATTTGCCTGTGTGACCTAGGTAATGTAATTTATATTTTGTTTGTTGATCTTGCGACTTAAAAGAATAAAATTTGATTGTGTTTTTATGTAATGTGTGTTAACGAAGGAACCTGTTGGAAGTAATTAATTTATTTTTATTTTTTTTTTTTGGAATTGTGTCATTTTGTTAACGTTTTCGGACAGTTTACTTTGTTTATTTAGTAGCTATTTAAGGTGTTTTGTTTTTTTTATACCATTAATATTTTATGCAAGGAGGTAAATAAAATCTTACCTTCATTATTCAGTATATATATATATATATATATATATATATATATATATATATATATATATATATGATTTACGTGCTGGAGGAAGCCAAATTTATTGAATTTCTTTGAATACAATTTAGTTTAAGATAGTTTTGCTACTGGCCAGAATTCAATGAGGTAAAAATTAAGAAGATACGATTACCTTGATGTTCAAATTGACCTGTTTACATTTTAATTGTTTTATTTATTTATTTTGATTTAATAGATGTTTAACTTAGTTACTATTTTGGTATTTATTTTGATATTAAGCCTGGACATAGGGTGATGATTTATTGCTCGAATAGTAAAGCGTCGCCGCGTTTTATTTGAGAAAAGTTGGAGTGTTGATTTTTTTTGTTTTGTTTGATGAGCAAATTAAATTAACGTAACGTAAATTACAAGTTTAGAAAAGAGCTGTAACCGAATTGAAGTCAGTTGGTTTGTGTTATTTTGATTAGTTTAAGGGAGTAATTTAACGTAAGGGGAACATTAGAGATTTGTATTGAATTTGAATATTGCTGCACGGTGGTAAGATGATCAGATAAGGTGCAGTTTTTGAAGCCTTTTCAGGTGAAGCAGTATTGTGGAACCTGAGTTACGAGCGTTACGACGTGGTAAGTGTGGTAAGTTGGGTATTCGGACCACTGCGTACCGTCGTTTTATTCCCATTTTAAAACACCCTGGTGTATTCTTTAGAATATCCTGGCGCCTTCCGGAACCTATTGTGACATTTTCCCGATTTCGACTTTGGTAGAAACGTAAGCTACGGAGACGAGACTGCTTTGTCCCAATAGACCCTCACCCGCACGCCGAGCTAGCCGTGCAAAAACCAGGTTTATCTTTTACCTTGTCCTAGTGACCATTTTTACCGTAACAAAGTTTATTTTCTATAAATAATATCGACATCTTGTTTTTTTTTTATATGTAAGTCCCGAAACCATCAAAAACTGAACGGGACACCGGTGTCCCAATGTACCTCAATGGTAACTTTTCATTCCTAGTTTTTAAATGGAAGAATTGACATATGATTTTACTTCTCTGGTTTGAATCTCAATGAAAACACCTCTTTTTCTCTCTCTTTTCAGAATTATGCCTCGTCCAGTAAGAGAATTTGCATTAAAGGAAGACGAACTTTTACAACTTCTCACAGCAGAAATAGTGATTATGAAGACGATTTGCTTCTGGATCAAGAAAATATTGAGTTTCTAACTGCAGATGTTGAGGCTGGTGTTGAAACAACTGTGATTGAGCCTCCCCAACCGGCAAATGTAAATGTCTTACCTGAACCTAGGTAACCAAGCACTTCACAGTCAAGTAATGATTCGGTTGCAATTACAACTGCCGGACCAGCAAGTTCAAATAACCGTAGAATACCTAACAATATTTTTAGATGGAAAAAAGTATCCACAGCCCACAAATTTTCCATGATGATCTCACATTGAAACACGGTAAGGTATTGGTTTTTGAAAATAGGTCTGAGCTCCCAACTCCACTTGAAGTATTTCAAGCTGTTTGTGGTTTCGATGATCTAATAACTACGATTATATTGCCTGAGAGTATTACATACGCTGAACAATGTGGTATTACATTTTCATCGAATTTGGAAGAGCATTTTTTGGCATGAATTATGTAATGTGCTACCATGTTCTACCATTACTAGGAGCTTACTGGTCCAGCGAGCCAGACATGGGTGTTCCATACATTGCTTCAGTAATGCCCCTTCGAAGATTTGAGGAAATAAGGAAACATTTACATTTTTGCAATAATGAGGGCCAGCCAGCTCTTACTAGTATTGGATTTGATCGAGCATACAAAATAAGACCTGTATTGAATTTTCTAAATGATAGATTTCAAAAAGCTCTATCCTCCACAAAGCAACAGTCTATTGATGAGCATATGGTGAAATTTAAAGGCCATAACATAAGGAAACAATATGTTAAGCAAAAACCAATAAAATGGGGATTCAAAATGTGGTGTCGCTGTGCTTCAAAAACAGGTTACCTTTTTGAAGCTGATGTATATACTGGAACAAAGTTATCTGGACCAGAGACAGGGCTAGGTGAATCCGTAGTATTGCAATTATCCAGATCTTTATCAGGCATTGGTGTTGAACTTTATTTTGATAATTTTTTCAACTCTCCTTCGCTGCAGAAACACCTACACATTGCTAATATTAGGATCGGTGGTACAGTTCGAGCAAATAGGAAACACATGCCGAAATAAATAACAACTGATGTAAACATGAAACGCGAGGATATTTTCATAGCAAGTGCTGATGGTATCGCATTTGTCAAATGGATGGACAATAAACCAGTCTACTTATTGAGCAATTTCTTGTCACCAATTCCGACAAAAACAGTTACCCGCCGTCAAGCTGGATCTTCTGAAAGAATCACCGTAACTCGCCCAGATATGGTGTCCCAATATAATAATTTCATGGGTGGAGTCGATTTGATGGACCAAAAAAAGTGGTTTATGAAGTTGACCGTAAAGCAAGAATAAAATATTATCTCAGACTCGTGTTTGATCTCCTGGACATTAGCATGAATAACGCGTACATTGTTTACAGTCAGCTATATGAAGAAAAACATCATGAAGCAACCTTGTTGACAAGTTTAGAATTCAGACAAAATGTGGCAAGAGCTTTAAGTAGGAACTATTCTTCTCGAAAACGTGCCTCAGCCACAGTAATAACAACTCAGAGAAGAACAGCTTTCCCGATATTTTTTTGAAAATCTCTGTTCATATTCGTTTTATTTGGGTATATATTGGTCAGAAAACGCCAAAATACCAAGTTTTTACCAAGCCGTTTTCTTATGTACCTGAAAGGGTTACATTTATATTTATTTAATATTATGTTGCAGCGAACTGCTCTCGGAAGCGGCATTTCCGAGAAAACAGTAACTTGGACAAAGGCAACAATGGCTCTCGCTTTAGAATCTGGGAAATCGGAACCGGATTCACCGCAATAACATAGGCTTGAAGTCAGAGGATGTCGACGAATACGTGAAAGACGTTTTGGAACAAAAAATTTACACCATGCATGCAACTGGTAAATAATTCAAAAATTATTGTTGAAATGGAGTTAATCACCGTTTAATTTTAGGCTCACATATTACTATCGAAAAACTCCAAACTGAACTCAAGGAAGATAAAATATTACCCTCAGTAAAACGAGTTTGAAACAATTGTTACACAAAATTGGTTTTGAACTCAAAGTTGACGATGGAAGAAGGCGTTTAATGGAGCAGGTTCATATTGCTGGTGCTCGAGCAACATTTTTGCGAAAATATTTTGCTAATAAAAGTTGTGAACTTAGTTACGATCCTGTCTTTCTGGATGCGACGTGGATTTGTAGTCGAGGAAGCGTTCGAAGATGATGGCATGATAATGGTTTGAAAAGTATAAAAACCAAACCGCTAGGAGAAGGGAAACGGTAATTAAAATAGTCCGATTTGTTAAAAATATTTTTAACTGAATAAATTTTAGTTTTATTGTACTGAGTGCTGGCAGCAAGGATGGTTTTATACCTAATTCAACATTGGTATTTTCCAGTAAAAGTAAGACAGCAGACTACCACGATAACATGAACGCTGATTTATTTCAAAAATGATTTCAAGAACAGCTTTCACCAAATTTAGAAAAACCAAGTTTGATAACTCTTGACAATGCCAGTTATTCTGCATTAGTAGAAAAATTACCTTCAAGTAGTTGGAAGAAAGAAGATCTTCAATTTTTAAGAAGACACAACATTCCTCATTCGAATGATATGCTGAAAGTGGAATTATTACAAATTGCCAAGGATTTACAAGTTCCAAAAGTCAATGGGGACATCAAATTTTACGTTTACATCCGTATCACTGCCAATTCAACCCTATCGAGTTAATATGGGCAAATTGTAAACAGTATTGCAATAAACACGTTGGAAGACAAGGCTTCAGGGACGGGAATGTTTTACCGCTATGGAAGGATTCATTAAACCAAGTAACTGGAGAACTGTGGCAGTGGTGGGACGTTCAAAAAGAGCTGAGGAACCTCTAGTAATCGATGTCGGAAAGTCGAATGAAGATGATAGTGAAAGTGAAGATGATGACTTTTAATTGTAAGATGTACAATATTTGAATTTAAAGCAAAAATTAGAATCTTAGTTACTTTATAACATTGTAAAGAATTATTATTTTTAACATATACCTCTGTAGCTGTACTTAAGTTTACATTCGTTTTATATATATATATATATATATATATATATACAGTGTTGGGCAAATGTGTGAAACCCCCTTATTTCTGGCTAAACTATTAATTGCATCAAAAAAAGACCTTCACAAAAGTTAATGTAAATTTTATGATCTATTCAGTGGCGTACTAGGATTTGCAGCAGCTACGCCAATGTTCTAGATATGACGTCATCGATGGTTTTTTTAAATGGGTGACCCTGTATATTTTCGCATTTTCAGATATACCGTTTTTCTCCAATTATAATGATATATGGTTTGGTAGGTATGCGACTAGTCGTTTTTTTAAATATTAACTAAAAAAATACAATGAAGAAGATACATATTATTTAGTAATTTTAATGAACTTTTGATTTACAACAAAAATTGAGCGCTTCATATTGAGAAAATATTTCTAGTAAATGCTCAAATTGGAGACCTTCAGCACCTTGACAGTGTCCTATTCGGTTAGCAAAGGCTCTTACGGAGTTTTGAATGGCTTGCTGTGAAATTTCTTGCACAGCCACCCTAATCCGGTCTTACAGTTCTTCTAACGAGTGAGGTTTGGTCTTATACACAATGGATTTTAAATGACCCCATAGAAAATAGTCTAGATGACTTAAATCTGGCGAACGCGGTAGCCGCTCAATATGTCCTCTTCGACCTATCCATCTCCCCGGAAATATTTCATTAAGATATTGACGCACGTCAACTCTATAATGAGGCGGAGCTCCATCCTGTTGGAACCAAATTTCATTTGAGGGTCGTTCAGGATTCTCCTGGTTCGGAAATAAACGAACTAGTGCTGGAACAATTTGCTCCTGCAACAATTGTAAATACCGATTAGCATTTAAATTGTCTCTCAAAAAGAATGGTCCAATTATGTGTCCTCTGATTATACCCGCCCATACATTTAATTTTTGAGGATATTGGGTGTGACCTTCTTCCATCCAGTGAGGATTTTGGTCAGACCAATAGCGACAGTTATGTCGATTGACAAAACCATTCAGTTTAAATGTTGCTTCATCTGAAAAGACAATATTATTGAGAAAATTGCCATTCATTTCATTGACTGGCAAAACTGCATTCTTCTATCAGGATCATCTTCATTAAGTTCTTGTACTAAATGCATTTTATAAGGATGGAGATGATTTGTGGACAATATCCTTCTTACCGATCTACCGCTAATATCGTAAGGCCAGTTTTGGTACTGAAGTTATCGGTTTTACTTGCACATCAAGAATAATATCAAGTGCCATATCTTCATTTGTAGCCAATTTACTTCGACCTGATTTTGGCCGATTTCTAACACTTCCAGCGTCGTGAAATTTCCGCACAATCTTCGAAACCGTTGATTTGGAAATGTGAGGATTTCTCTCCGGAAATGTTGCATTAAAAATAGCACATGCATCTTTTAAAGATCTCTGCCTGTCTCCAAATCCAACCATCATTAACAACGAAATACGCTCACGTTCACTTAATTCAACCATGATTAGAAAACAATACTAATACTTTACACCGAACTTATCTGACGGAATTAACAGTAACTGACAATAATACAAAATATTTGAGCTATGTTACAGAAATAACGATGGCAACAACAAAAAAAACGAATATTTTTTATTAGATAGTACAGCGACAGCGATCTCTTATTTTATTATTTTATTTAATATTTAAAAAACGACAAGTCGCATACCTACCAAATCATATATCATTATAATTGGAGAAAAACGTTATATCTGAAAATACGAAAATATACAGGGTCACCCATTTAAAAAAAAATTGATGACGTCATATCTCGAAAATTGGCGTAGCTGCTGCAAATCCTAGTACACCACTGAATAGATCATAAAATTTACATTAACTTTTGTTAAGGTCTTTTTTTTGATACAATCAATATTTTAGCCAGAAATTAGGGGTTTCCACACATTTGCCCCCAACCCTATATATATATATATATATATATATATATATATATATATATATATATTTCTGACAAAATCAGTTATTTATAAGTGGCTTCGATAACCAAATTACAGTCTTGACTCTTTTGACGCAGTGAGATCTGTCGGCTAAAAACGATCCTCCGCAATTAACCAAGTTTTCGCATTTGATTCGGGCACTGCCTACTGCTGGCTAATTCGTTTCTTATTGAAAACTATTGATATTATTAATTTGTAAAACAGATCCAAAACTAAATTTTAGTGACCCGGTCTCGGTTCTGATAATCGTTTACAGTTGTACAATATATGTTTATCATATGACTACCCACACTCGGTGGACTTTACATGCCAGAATAAGTGCGAACAGACCTTCAACGAAATTCGACTTTATTTATACGAGTGGATGGGGATTTTTAAGACCTTTAGGGTGCTAAATCCCGAGATATTTGAACAATAATTTTTTTTAAATCTGACAGCGCTGCTTAAATTTGAAGATAACCTAGAAACTTTGACGATGTTTTGTTGGTATTCAAAATTCCTAACTATATGAACGAATAACGACATACGTTTTTACAATCTTAAACCATGCTTTACTAAAAGATGAGTCATAAGACACCTCTCGCCGGCCCGACTATAGTAACGAATCTATAACATACATATCGTAGCCAAAAAGCCTGATATTGAATGTAATTCTTTAATTGGACGAGTTTGAGGATAACTAACCTAAAAATCGCACGAACTTTTCATATTATGTAGGATAATTGTTCACTACATTCACGTATTTCTGGTGAATCGTATTAACACAATCCCCATCTACAAGTATTAGGGCAAAAACGTTTTCACCACCGACGATTTTCGATAAAATTGTCAGAAAACAATCACATCCCATAAGAGCGTGTGTTAAAGTTGTCCAACATCAGGCAAGGTCACATGTTGTGACGTCACTTGAAAATGCCTAATACACAAAAATCTGTCTAAAGAAACGGAAATAAAAAGGAAAATTAAAATATACGGTAAGCCAGCGCGTGCTCACTAGGTTACCGTAAATTTTAATTTTCCTTTTGATTTCCACTTTTTAGTTAGAAAGGAAATTAAAATCTACGGTAGGTTACCGTAGATTTTAATTTTCATTTTTATTTCCATTTTGCATTTTCATATACTTACGTCTAGGTTTAAATTAAATTTTTTGCATTTCTCGACGTTTTATGTCCTAAATAACACGAAAAACACATTTTTAGAAAAAATTTCGTGTCTGTGTACGTGCGTGCTCGCGATATCTTTTCAACCATTAAAGCCATCGATATGAAATTTGGTACAAAAATTCTTTGCCATAAGCTCTAGGTCAAAACCCAACCAGTGGCGGGTCATTATTAGGGGCTTAGAAAATTAAAAAATGCATTGCCCCAAATTAAAAAAATTACAAAATTAGAAAACAAATACTTTTTTCTTCAGACGTCAATAAAAGATGACATTTTAAACTTCAGCTGACAACGTTAAGGTTTGACATTTCCACCGGCGATTGCAAAAGTCTTTTACATCCCCTCGCAGCAGGATGCAAAAGTAATGTAAGTTAATAACTCAAACACCCAATTTGGCAAACAACGAAAACAAATTTATTGTGTGCAGTTATAAAGATTAAAAGTACAATGATTAAAACTAACATTTTCTCCAAAATAAAATCCGCCAGAGGTAACAGTGGAGGTCTCGTTGCGTTCTATGGAAATGGTCTTTAATTCTTCCTCTTATACATAAACCTGTGTACTCGTAGCGCTTGCACTAGGTGCAAAAATCTTCAAGGCTTCCTCTTTTTTGTTGATAGAGAGTTTTCAATACAACGCTCAGCTACAGTGCTGGATTTTCAGCCACCATGGCGCTTCAAGCACATTAAATCTGCGTCGCCGTCCACCAACAATGTAACCGAGGTTCTTCTTAGACATGCCAGTAGCAATTAGGGGCCGGTTCTGGACCAATTCAAGGTCACTCGTCCTCTAGCGTTGAGAAATATAAGCTTTTGGATCTCTTCAAGGTCAAACTTTTGGCGGGAAATTGAAATTTTTGGAGCTTGCTAAAAATATAAATTGCAATGTCATCATCATCATCATATTACAAGGTCACTCTTCGGTAAAACGTTTTGGCGGAAAATTTGTATGTCAAGGTCAAAAGCTAAAAATAAAAATTGCAATATCATATTACAATTCTTAGAAATCTAAAAATTGAGTGGTCAAGGTCAAAGGGTATTGACCTGTAGGTTTCTTTGCGTGTGCATGATTTAGTAAACTTTTTATAGGCAAACATGACAAAAGTCCAGCCTTTTCAAACAAAATAATCAATTTTTCTCAAAAACGGGCCAGAATTTGCCAAAAATAAATTAAAAAACCCCCCATCTCCCCCTGTCGACTTTTCAACGTATCTAACACATATATCAAATTGGGGCAGCTACCCCTAATGTAAAAGCTACCCCTAGTAGGTGATAAAAATATTTAGATTTAAGTTCAGCCTTTCAAACAAAAAACAAATCTAAATTTAAAGCTAAAAATAGAAATTACAAGGTCATCATCATCATCATCATAATCATATTACAATTACAAAAAATAGATTGTTCAAGGTCAAAGAGTAATGACTTGCGGGGGTATCATATTACATTTCTTAGAAATCTAAGAATATAATCAGTTCAAGGAAACATGAAGAATGACAGGTTGTTATGTATGTATGTATGCTAAAATGTAGATCAAAGTCAAATGATACATAGATTGACCAAATTGTGTGAAGTTGAAATAGTTTTCTGAACTAAAAGTAGGACAATGTGGGTATTTAACAAGTTTAAACATGTTGTGAGCGGTACTCAAATCAAGGACACACTTAGATCAAAATTTAAAGCTAAAAATAGAACTTGCTCTGCCATCATATTACAATTCTTAGAAATCTAAATATAGAGTTTTCAAAGTCAAAGAGTAATGACCTCTAGGTGTATTATATTACATTTCTTAGAAATATAAAAATAGAATCAGTGAATGGAAACAAGAGGAATGACAGGTTCTTGTTGTTGTCTATGCTAAAAAATAAACCAAGGTCAAATGATATATTACAATTCTTAGAAATCTAAAAAGAGAGTGCTCAAACTGAAAGATTATAGACCCGCAGGGGTATCATATCACATTTCTTAGAGATATAAAAATAGAATCAGTTTATGGAATCAAAAATAATGATAGGTTGTTGTCTATGCTAAAAGTAGACCAAGGTCATACTACAACCCCACTATATGTAAATTACACATGAATCATTTCTTCAACAGTGTTTAGTCCTAGTACAATTGCGAGCAAGTGAAGTCGTTATAATGCAAGCAGCAATAATGTCATTCCTGGAGCGATATAATAAAAATGGACACCATCTCCTGATGGTAGCAGTTATTGATCATCAGATGCAGATTAGCTTACTGATGCAATTCTCAAAGCACACTCTCCCCTCTACCATCAAAAATCGGGATGCAGTAATATATAGAACAACAGTTCCGGTGTCAACTCAAAATTCAAAAGCGTTCTTGAATCAGCAAAGATGGATCTATCTGCATTGAACAATAGCACTTTCTGTAAATCCTTCACGAACGTAAAAGACTTGGAGGTGAGTGCAAAATATAAAGTGATTGATATGAACACTATCGACACGAAGTATGGTAAACATATTATCATTGAAACTGAGAACTTTAAGTGTATACTTCCCTTACGATTTTATGAATACTTCAAAAAAGAAGATCGCATTCAAAAGTTTAAACAATATCTGGCGGAGAAAGACGTGTACATCACCAGCGCCGGAACTGAAGGAAAGACAACTAATTTAACATTTCTGTAAAAAAATATAATAACATATATCTATGTATAATTGTTTGGAAATAAATTATATATTTTTTATTGCAAAAAAATGTCTTCTATTTTTTGATTAAATGAAGAGTAGGTGCATCATAATGAAGAGAGTTGCTATTGATGAGACTAAAAGGTTTTATATATTGGCTAAGCTCTTCAAGGCTAAAATTTATTGGTATCATATTACAATTCATACAAACCAATTTTCAAGGTTAAAGTTTATTGTCAAGGTATTGAGAAGGTATGTTAGGCTCTTCAAGGTTCTTAGAAATAGCAAAATAAGCATTCTTAACCAATAACACATGTAACTGGCTTTGTGTATGCATAGGTCAAGGTGAGTATTGTCGGGCTTTGTGCATGCTCGGTATTGCTCGGGTAACCTCGTGGAGTCTACCCTTCTATATAAGTTGAAATTTTGTAATCACATGTCATTCGCTTCGACATCATGTTTTTCTAAAAAGTATATATGCAAAAGCACTGTTTTTGCACAGTAAAATCACTTACGTATTTACTATTGTAATAGTGTGTGTAATCCTAATCAGAAAATCAGTTCTATTTGTTGAAATGTAGAATGTAGAACCACTGCACGATTGCATTAGCGCATATATAACGCGCTAACCAAGACAACCAGACAAATATAGAAAAGTAGTGATTGTTATAATTGATGTGCAAGGATTCAAAACAGCAAGAAATATATTTACACCTAAGGAACTAGCGGTATATAATGGAGAGCAAATTGCTCATTATGTATTCAAGCCTCCATTTCCAAGGCACATGTTGGATAGTGAATTTCAAAAACAAGCTAACTGGTTAATTCACAACCACCACTTTATCAAGTGGAAATATGGATATACTTCTCCACATACATTTCCTCGTATACTTAGTGATTTCATATCAACAACAGATGAGATGTACGTTAAACGACTAGAAAAAGCTGATTATATTCAAGAAATTTTAAAACAACGTATTACAGTGTTTGAAGAACAACCTACTTTACCCAAACTTAATGCATGCTGTTTTTTTTCCTACACAAAACACTTGTCACTGCGCTTTGGCTCATGCATATCATTTATATGAAAAAATTGTAATGGAATTCTAATAAAGATTTATTAACTAACATCTACACACACATCTTATTGACATGTATTACCTCAACGTTTTTATGAGTATTTCAAAGAAGAACTGGATCATTTTTCCCAAACACAGATAGCTGTAATTCTTAGAAACAAGAAAAAATTATTGTTGTTGAGAAAGAGAAAGAGAAGAGAGAGAGAAGAGAGAGAAGTAGAGAGAGAGAGAATTAGAGAGAGAGAGAGAGAATTAGAGAGAGAGAGAGAGAAAAAGAGATAGAGAGAGAAATAGAGAGAGAGAGAGAGAAGAAGAGAGAGAGAGAGAGAGAGAGAGAGAGAGAGAGAGAGAGAGAGAGAGAGAAGAGAGAGAGAGAGAGAAGAGAGATAGAGAGAGAGAGAGAGAGAGAGAGAGAGAGAGAGAGAGAGAGAGAGAGAGAGAGAGAGAGAGAGAGAGAGAGAGAGAGAGAGAGAGAGAGAGAGAGAGAGAGAGAGAGAGAGAGAGAGAGAGAAGAGAGAGAGAGAGAGAGAGAGAGAGAGAGAGAGAAGAGAGAGAGAGAGAGAGAGAGAGAGAGAGAGAGAGAGAGAGAGAGAGAGAGAGAGAGAGAAGTGATGAAACTTACATCAAATATTGATGTGGATACTTATCAAAAATTTAATAATTATTGTCAGAAACTAATAAGACATACGTTTAGCAAAGGCGTATATGCAACTCATTGTAAACACAAAATGTTATTCTTAATAAATTTGAGTTTAGAAATTGTAAGTACTTAGATAACAACATCAATGACGATATTGAAGACTCTGAAAGAGTAAAGTTGACATTACAATTTATGTGAAGTAAGATGTAACTGTTATTTTACAGAATAATTGGAAAGAAACCGACGTACAATGCGAGTAAAATGGAGAAATTGTAAGCATTTCAGAAAGGCAAGTACAAAAAATATACTGAAGTTATAAAATAATTAAAATAGTTTGTATATAAATTTGGACAATTCCATTTTTTTACTTATAAAATCTATACAAACTTCAATTTTGTGAATATGCGTTTTTTAAATATTAACGACATCAATGTCACGAATAGTCAAAACAACGTATATTTTGTAACATTGTTCGGTTCAGAAATTGTAAGGTACCGCCATCTCTCGATAACTTAAACAGTGATGACGATAACTGACAGGCTTGACAAGAGTTAGTAAAATTTGACATTTTAGCAATTTATAAATGTTGGTAATGTTTATCGATATCACCAGCTGTTGAATTTACAAGAAAATAATTTGATATTGTTTTATTCAATGCTATTAATTTTTTGTGACAATTACCAGTGTTTTTTTCTGTTTTATAAACAGTACCTATACTAATAAAAAGTTTCAATTTATGTGGTTTAATAGAAATGTCCTTATTTTATTAATTAATTAAGACAAATTCAATTTTAGTATAGCGAAAATTTGGAGCGTTCATGCAGAAGCCAACAACAATTTGTAAATTGTTCGGCAGAACATTGTAAACACCGAAAATGTGAATAGTATAAACTTTGATACAGTCAGCTCAAAAACAGATACCTGTTTTTCCAGCAACACCTAAAACCGGTACCCGGTTTTCAAAAACAGGTAGCCGTTTCCCAGAAGCGGGAACTGTTTCCCACAGTCAAGTTCAACGGAGCAGACTGAGAGTAGTTTAAGTTCTCATTATCCAAAAAAATTTTTACTACAGCTAAAAAAACAAAAAATGTGAGTGATAGTTCAATTTACGCTAGAAAAGTGAAATGATCTACGTTAAGGAAAAAATTGAAAAGATCTGAAACTCTGACTTACTCATGTACTCATGTGTAAATTTCTACATCAAAGTAAAGCAGTCATTTTTTGCAAATTTTAAGTGCATGTTACGTTACAAATTTATTTATTGCAAAATAAGAAAGTATGAAATATAGTACAGTTAAAGGTGAAAAAAAGCTTGCGTTAAATAAAAGTCAAAACAATTCCCAAAAGCATGTAAATCTGAAAACCTTACGCCATGTATTTATGCAATACAAATGACACGATTGCATTCATACATTTCCAAATCCCGTTTCAAAATTGTAATGTGAATTGGTGACTAAAATAAATATAAAATGTTCGCATCCACACCTGCATAAAATGCTTTTAAAGCAAAATAACTGCGTTCATTATCCTACAATTCTTGAAGCAGTAATATACACGCTCCATCGAAAATTGTAAATTTGGAGTCCTAATCAAACTAAATTAAAAACCAAGTTATGTTTTAAGTGTTGTTTGTTGTTTCAAAATTGAATTGGTTAATTTAAGGACCATTTTGATACAGTTATACATGAAATGGATAAATTTCATGCACGTGTTTCTTCTGAGCTTACGTAAGTACAAAAAGTTGTGTTTTAAGTACTCTTTGTTGTTTCAAAATGGAATTGGTTAATTTAAGAGTTATTTTTTCATATTTCGATAAATTTATACATGAACTCGATAAATTGCCACTTATAAAACACAACTGCGTTGAAAAATTTTTTTTTCTGAGAATTAGGTGCAAATTTGAAATTTTCAGGAGCGCATCTTTTGTAGGACTTTATTTATGCCCTCCCCCGCATCCTCACATACACCCTGAGAAAACAGACGTCTACATCGAGTCGTCTTTTATCTCTTTCCATAGATATACACATATATCTTTAATTACATCACACACCTTCAAACATACATCACTTTTATGGTTCAAGTACACCTCTATCGTTTACACAACAATAATTGCAATTATACATTCCATTCTAGAACAATACTTGTATTTCAAGTTAAGTATAATATTACAAATCATACTGATAATGCTATATGGGCAATAAATTTTATGATTGCAAGCTTTTTACTCATTACGAGTACAATCCATTTAACATTGTTGTAATTGCATGTATAAATGTAAAATGTCCAAAGATACATTGTGAGAGTTAGTATTACTTTTTTTTATAAAAAAATCGTTAGAATTTGTTTTAGTAAAAAAACTACAAATACTTTACAAATATATTAAACATTTATTATATTACATCACATTTCCTATTGATACTCACTTAATTTGAAAAATATTAAAAATGTAAAGTTACGTTTTATATCGAATTGTGATCTATAATATTTCACAAGGCTTTTTTTAATAAAAAAAAACGTTAGAATTTTTAAATGAACAACATTACAAATATTTCCGTAATAAATAAAGGATTTTATTTTACATCAGTATTTATCTTAAAAATTTATTAATTTTTTACAGTTTTAAAATGTGAATATAACTTTATGCAAAATATCACGAGAGTATTGTTAGTTCCATAACATTTCAGCGTTAAAGCTTCATTATTATGCTCTTCTTATCTGCTTAAAAAATATTTCTATCACCTACTAGGGGTAGCTTTTACATTAGGGGTAGCTGCCCCAATCTGATATGTGTTAGACACGTTTAAAAGTCGACAGGGCGTGTTGGGGGTTTTTTTAATTGATTTTTAGCAAATTCTGAACCGTTTTTGAGAAAAAATGGTTTTTTTGTTTGAAAAGGCTTAAACAATATTTCTATGACCTACTAGGGGTAGCTTTTACATTAGGGGTAGCTGCCCCAATTTGATATATGTGTTAGATACGTTGAAAATTCGATCGGGAAAGATGGGGGGGGGGTTAAATTTATTTTTGGCAAATTCTGGCCCGTTTTCGAGAAAAATTAATTATTTTGTTTGAAAAGGCTGGACTTTCGTCATGTTTGTCTATAAAAAGTTTACTGAATCATGCACACGCAAAGAAAGCCTTTTATTATAAACTAAGAAATGTCATACGATATCCCTACAGACCAATAATCTTTGACGTTGACCACTTTATTTTTAGACTTCTAAGAATTGTAATATGATGATGACATTGCAATTTATATTTTTAGCTTTTGATCTTGACATACAAATTTCCCGCCAAAACGTTTTACAGAAGAGTGGCCTTGTAATATGATGATGATGACACTGCAATTTCTATTTCTAGCGAGCTCCAAAAATTTAAATTTCCCGCCAAAAGTTTGACCTTGAAGAGATCCAAAAGCTTACATTTCTCACTACCAGAGGGCGAGTGACCTTGAATTGGTCCAGAACCGGCTCCTAATCACTACTAATGCCCTATGTATTCTGTATAGTTCGCTAATTTTAAGAAAAAAGCTACCTCCCTAGGAACACTACTTATTTTATGGATTCCCATCAACGCTCTTGAGCATTTTTTATTTCCATATTTCAAAAAAAATCGGCGATCATTCATATCTCGTGGCCGCAAAGCAAAATATTTGTTATATAAATTTAGGAAAGATTCCCCTACAACTGTGAATGATTTAATTTTTTTTGTTTTGCTGCCTGGGATTTTAATATGTAGCAGAGTTTTCATGTTCTCAATGTCGCCTACCTTCATCTTCGCCAATTCATCGCAACGACATGCCCCTGGGATACCGATAATAAAAAAAAATACAAAATATAAAGACATGTTTTCATTCTATTTCTAAAACTTATCTTCATTACCAAGTATTTTTCGTCGGACGCTTGCGATACAAATTTGTTAAATTGGTCTTTTGTAAATACTTTGGCCTGATTTGGGGTGTATCCTTCATTCTGCTTCTTTAGATATGCACGAAGCTTCAAGTATTTGCTTATATCTACGCCATGTCGAATGCTCAATAATGATTTTATCATCGATTATTGGGACCACATTGTCGAGCTTTTCATTTTCATTTTTGTTGCTAATTCGGCAAAATAAGCTAACATTACGGTTTCAGAGTAGTTTTTAATATTTTTTACCTCGCACCATTTTATAAATTGCTGAAAAGCGCGTTCATAGATTTTGCTCAATCTTGTAGGTAATAGATCATTTATTGCTGTATTAGCCGCTTCAATAATTTCTGACGGCGTGTAGTTCTCCAAATCCATCATACTCCAAACAATGTAATATTTTAATTTACATAAATAGGAACAAAAAGTTTAATAAAATGCTTACAATAACACGGAGAATCTTCACAATTTTCAACTTGTTTAATGCATTGTATTCAACGAAACCTAGCAACGTCTACTGCTGCTTGCCAGAGCTCGCTAAGTAAATCTAACTATTCCTCATTTTCACAACCTAATTATTTTTCCTTATTTCACATTTAAGTGTAAAAAGTCTGAAGAAAAAATCGTATATTTTATGCGAAGCAAAGTGACTTTTTGTGGCTCATCTGTATTTGCCGGACTCACTACGTTTGTCCGTCAAACCTGCAGATTCGCCACAAAAAGTGACACATAATTTCAAAATACAAAAAATTATAACCAGTGCGCACAGTTTTTGGGGTACAAAATTGTGCATTTTTTAAATTTATAAACCGATTTTTTTAAAGTCAAAATTCAAAAAAAAATGGCGGATCAAAAATAGGGGATTATCGTGTTTAAAAACCGCTGACTCAAATTCAAGTCTTGTGGACTTTTAAGTTGCTTATTATAAATTTTTGCTCAATATTTATTTACATACATATCTAAGAAATCATTGTTTTTTTTTATGATTGTGGACCTGAACAGGCTAAATTTGGCCTATCGTGCCAAAGCACTCAGGAACACTTAGGAAGATGGATAGAGGAATAATAAGTTACCAATAGATGCCTATGAACAGCTACCTTAATTTTTTTCATATCATAAGTGAGAGGAAAACAGGAACTAGGGAGATCATTCCAGAGTTTAGAAGCCGTGTAAAAAAATGTGGATTGCGCCCGTTTGGTACGACAAGTGGAGATTTGTACTGCATACTGATGATGTGAATGAGCGAACCGAGTGTTTTTCGCAAAGATAGCCGGATATGGTATCAAAGAATATAATTCAGCAGCACAATAGCCGTTGTAATAACGATAATACAAAGAAAGAACTGAAACCATCCTTCTATGCTCAAGGGACTGTATGTGAAAAGTTAAGGACGGGTCATTTATAAGCCTAATCGCTCTCTTTTGAATACGATCAGCGATATCGAGAGCGTATTGGGGAGCATTAACCCAAAGGTGAGAATTATATTCCAGATGAGGCCGAATTTGGATCTTATACAGCAGAAGGAGTTGTCTAGAGGTAAAGTACTGCTTAGATCTGTACAAAAAGCCTATTTTATGAGCAGCTGTTTTGGTAGCTGACAGAAGATGGTCAACCCATGAGAGATTTGAAGATACAGTCATACCCAACAGAGTAATAGAGTCTGAAAACTTAAGAACTGAGCCATTCATACTTACAACAGGAAATGATCGATCTTTTTTGGCGGACATAAGGTAACACTGAGTTTTGTTACCATTAAATTTAACTAGATTGTTGCTTCCCCATTCGAGAATACGTTAAATGTCTTTGTTGATGCAATTTGCCATTTCAGCTTTAATTTCTTGATTTGACGTAGAAGGTGGATTATCACTATGAGTAGACTGAGATGAACTACAGTGAAGAGTGCTATCGTCAGCAAAGCAATGGATGGGGTTAGTTGTTGAAGAAATAAGGTCATTGTACAGCAGAAAAAGTGTAGGCGCTATAACGGATCCCTGTGGTACGCCCGCGTTAATGCTAACTTAATGGCAGATAATTTGGCAAAGGTTTTTTTAGACAGATTGAGGTTATCTGAAGTTTCGGCACTCGATTGCAGGCAGGACCTAGACGCGAGTAGATTTTATTACCGCAATTTTAGCAGCACTGGCAACCCCGTACAAGAAAGAACACAAACCAAAAAAAAAAGTAATAATGGCGAATGCTGATTAAATAAGATTATATAACTGACATCACCTACTTTATTATTATCCTGTGGTCAGTGTTATTTCTTACCCAGTTTCATTAATCAAAAACCATTCCAAAAATGTCAAAACCGATTGATACAAAAATAATTAAGCTCGAACCTGCAGTTGAAGAGCAAATCAATTTATTCCTTACTCAGAAACACCTTTTGTTGAATACTGATCCAGTCAAAGAAGAAATAGGTTACGATTCTAGTAGTATTACAATTAAGAGCGAATTTGAAGACAACGCAGTTAAAGAAGAAAAGAAGTCTTATTTAGTAAACAATAAATTAAGTAATTATAAATGTTACAAATGTGATGAATGTGATTATTCTACAAATACTAAACGTAATTTGGAAGGACACCTTGTAAAACACAATCCGAACAGAGCGAAATATAAATGTTTTCATTGTGTTTATGTAACAAATTCTAAACACAGTTTTACTCGTCATAGTGAAATGCATAATTCAATTCATTATAAATGTGATGAATGTGATTATTCAACGAAAATTAAACGAAATTTGTTAGGACATTATGTAAAGCACGATCCGAATAGTGCTAAATATAAATGTAACCATTGTGTTTATGTAACAAATTCTAAAAATGCCTTTAATCGTCATAGCGAAAAACATAATTTAAAGCACAGTTTAACTAGCACCAAGTTCAAATGTGACAAATGCATTTATGTGACATATTATAGAAGTCGTTTTAATAAACATAGTGAACTCCATATCTCAAATATCAATTACAAATGTGACAAGTGCGATTATTCAACGAATGTGAAAAGTTACTTAAAGAAACATGTTCTAAGACATGATTTAAGTAGTATTAAATCTCGTACTAAATACAAATGTTACCAATGCGATTATTCAACAAAGTGGAAACGATCTTTAAATAATCACCTTATTAAGCACAATCCAAGTAGTTACATATTCAAATGTGACCAATGTGTTTATGTAACAAACGTAAAACAGTATTTCGAGAATCACCTTGTAAAGCACAATCCTACTATTGCTAAATACAGATGTGATCAATGTGTTTACGTAACAAATGTTAAATGTCATTTTATTAGACATAGTAGTGAAATACATAATTCAGGTATTGATTACAAATGTGATCAATGTGATTATTTAACAAAAGATAAACGAAGGTTAGAAAGACATATTCTAAAGCATAATGTAAATCGTAGTAAATACAAATGTGACCATTGTGCTTTTGAAACGATTTATAAAAGGAATTTTATTAGTCATGGTGCATTACATAGTTCACATATTGATTACCATTGTAAAGAGTGTGATTATTCTACTAATGTTAAACGCTATTTTCAGAATCATCTTGAAAAGCACAATGCAAGTAGTGCTAAATATTTATGTGACAAATGTGGTTATTCAACAAGCATAATCAAACATTTCTGGAATCACCTTGCAAAGCACAATCCAAATACATGGTACTAATATGATATGACCAGTGTGGTTATTCAATAATGAAACGATATTTCAAAAATCACTTTGAAAAGCACAATTCAAATAGTACTAAATACAAATGTGAACAATCTGGTTATTGGAGAAGTCACATGGTGAATACACATAATTCAAATGTGATTATTGAGCAAAAGTCGATGCAATTGTTTAGAACATTTTTTGTATGATAATTTGACAAAACGTTTCAACAAAAATGAAACATTATTTAAAGAAATGTGTGAAGTACGGTTATATATAACAGCTGTAATCTATTTATGAAATTAATGCTGAGTTTCTCAAAGGCTGATTATAGTCCTGTTAGTTTTTAATTAAGAAAGGTGATCGATCAAAATTCCACAAATTCACACTATTTTAATCACCGATTAACTAGCTGGGACTTAAATGAGCATTTGTGTAATCAAGCATTCTGTCGTACAAGAATACAATTTGTCAATAAAAAGATAGTTTTTTTTAATATCTAAAATGAAACTAATAGGTCAGTCAAATAGTACACTAGAAATCGCAAACTAACGACTAGCTCTGACTTTTTAACATAGGACCACTACCAGTATTGTGTATACAAGTTTGCAGCTTCGAAAGACCTGTTCTAACTTTGTAGCACCCGATAAAACCTCGAATTTTCGCTTTTTTTTTTTTGTTTTTTCACTATATCTCCTAAACAATGCGTTTTTCATAAAACATGTTGTTTACCTTTTTTAAAGTGGATTACATTTTCTAAAATTTGAGATCAGAACCGGCTTTGTAGGTGCAATAGTTACCAAGATGCAATTTTTTCCAAAAAAGTGAGTTGGTCAAATTTCGACCCGAAATCGAGAAAAATACTCCTTTTACGGGTAAAGTCATAGGAGAAGATGTTGCAGCGAATGTAATTAGCTTTAATTTAAGCACAGAACGACGTCTGTAGGCCCCATAGTTTCCTCACAACAAATTTAAAAAAAATTGGAAAACTGCAAATTTGCTCTATTGCTCAGGCCGGTTTGAGAATGACTTGACTAATAGCAAAGAGCAATTTTATTGCTCTTTGCTAATAGTGTAGGGTAGGGTGCGGTCCCGGAAAGTTTACCGAAAGACAATTAACCGAAAGGTCAATTTACCGAAAGGACAATTGGCCGAATTACAATTTACCGAAAAACATTTTTGCCGAAATACAGTTTACCGAAAGAGAAGTTAACCGAAAATTATGGTTCACGGTCATTTCCCGCCGAAAAAATTCCGACGCTGTTTTAAATAAAATGACATAATATGCAAAGAAGGAGCTTTAATAATACTTTTCATTGCGTTGAAATAATACGTGCGTACTTAAAAAATCCTTATTATTATTAATTTAAATTGGAAGCGATTCCCTTTAAAAACATCAGCGTCGTACAGTTTTTCATTCTAATATTTAGATCACAGTTTACTTTTTTGTGGTGGTTGAATGCTCTCTTACAAATTTTATATTACATACCGCTAATATCTTAATGATTTCGGATATTCTGCAGATAGAGTTAATATTTAAAAATATCAATGTTTATTCTTGCAAAGGAAACATAATTATTGTGTGTGAGTAATAAATGAAGGTAGCTTACTAATAGTATGCTGATACAATCGCTACATTAATGACATCACAACTAACAATAGTTTTAATAACAATATTTATTGTTGTATAAAACACAAGTAAATAAAAAAAATGACAAAGGAATTAATTTCCGACTTTTTAAACACGCCAGCAATTTGAGTTGCAAGTCCTAAGCCTTGGTAAAGTGTGAAGGAAAAGTTCGTTTATATAATAGTATGACATTAGATAAATAACCTGCACGTACCTCATAGCATTATGATACATTTTCGGTTAATATTCCTTTCGGTAAACTGTGCTTAGGTAAAAATGTTTTTCGGTCAATTGTTGTTTCGGTAAATTCACCTTTCGGTTAATTGTCTTTCGGTAAACTGTTTTCGGTAAACTGTTTTAGGTAAACTTTCCAAGATCCGGTAGGGTGGTTAACAGTGGATCACTTTTTTTATTTAAGTTTTATTACCGATTCAAATCATTGTAATGTTTTTTTTTTACTATGAATACTCATGTATTTAGAACACATTTGTGATTACCTAGAGGGCGCCACTTTTCAGAAAAAAATGTAAAAAATACTTTTGTTAAATGATGTAAACTGATCCACTGTTCGCCATGTAAGTACACAGTGAATCGGGTAATGGTACACAGTGAATCAGATGCCTAAATCACATTCAAAGGAAAAGTCGAATTCATACCAAAAACTTTATTATCTACAAAAGAGTAGCTAACAACTACATTTTAGCGCATGGCCAAAAATGCAAAACTAACTGTAAATTTATAATATGATTGGCGTCTGGCTGAACCACTGACTTTTGGTTTTGGAAGTAAATATTTAACGTCTTTCTCCTTTACAAATGGTACGTCTGGCATACAGAAGAGTTGTTGTTTTTAGTTTGAGTTACAAAATACTCCATATTGTCGTTAAGGGTCTCTAATATTTTGGCAACGTAATAGACTCTCAACTTCTTCGTACAAAACAAAACCACAGCATATTCTCCTACTTCTGCTCTTCGTGGTATCGGAATCAACACGTCTCTATCAGTTAAGACATTCTCGTGTTCTTCATCTTCATCTTTCTCATACCAGTCATCGTCGTCATCGCTTTCTTGGCATAAATTCTTTTCGTTTTCACTTTCACCTTCAGAATCACTCAGCAACACTTGTCGTTTAACTTTTTTTACTTTAGCTCCTTTTCTGTGAACAGCCACCTGTCTAATTTTATTTATTTCATCCTTCTCAGGGGTGTCTGTTGCAATAATGCTTCTGCTTGCTCTTCTCGCTTTTATTTTGTTGTTTCGAGGGCCAGGTTTAATCGGAGCCCTAAACTGATCTGGAGTTATTAGTTTGAGAATTAGCAAGTCATGCAGCATCAGTGTCTGGTACCGCAGGATTTGGGTTAAGAACGGCAGGTGTAGGATCGGTATCAACAGGAGGTAAAATGTCGTTAGTAACCAAAGAAATCTGGTCCAATGCAGAACATGTGGGGTCTTGTCGATCTGTCACAGTACTTGGCAAAAAATCATCATTACTGAAAACATCCCTATCAAATGGAACAATACCGGTTTTTCTAAAAGCCTTTGTTACATTTTCAATCGTCATTGATTTAGTAAAAGCTGTTCCAATAAATTGACCAATATCATAAATTGAAACTGGATGGCCAGGGTTACGCAATAACCAAGAATCCATTGCATTATTGTAATAAGTTTTGAAGGGTCCGAAGACTCCTACATCCAGCGGTTGCATTTTGGCAGACGTATGTGGATGAAACGTTAGAACAGTAACCCCAAATTTCTTGGCCAAGTTGAGTGCTTCAATATTCAAATGAGATTCGTGATTATCTAGCAATCGGAGAGAGGGATTCGCAGAGCTGCTCAGAGTTTGTTTGATGAAATGATCCATGACGCTGACAAACAACTCGGTGTTCATCCATCCTGAGGGGTTTGCCAAAATCGAGGAACCAGGTGGTGTTCCAATTGCCATCCTAGGATTGACATTTTTCGTTGGATAAATTATAATGGGGTGGCAAAGCTTGACCGGCAGCACTTATTATACAGCACGTAGTACGCAAGACCCCTTTTTCGCCACTTGTAACTTTACACAGATTACGGTGTCCTTTTGGAGCGACGACCCGTTGAGGTTTCTGCACTGTTGAGGTGCCAGTCTCATCTAAATTGTATATGCGCGTTCCATTTGCGAACGATGGATTTCTCTGTATTATTTTTTCCAAGTTGTCAAAAAATACTCCTACAGTCTCTTTATTGAATGATGTTGCCCTGGCCAAACTGCATGGTTCAGGCCGTCTAAAGCTCAAATCCACATTACGCTCACGAAAACTGCGCCACCGGTCGATTCCAGCGAACTTGTTTGTTTCCCAAGTTGGAGGCATTTTAATACGATTTACTTTTGCCATTTGATAGGCCACTTGACGACAGTCTTTACTTGACAGTCCGTAGAAAAGCAATGCACAATTTTTAAAATAGCTTTTTAGAATATTTTCTTCAGCTTCTGAAAATACTCTTTTGACAGAGTAGTTAGGAACTAAACAAAGATCTACTGCTGGATCTGCATTTTGTTTCCTTTTCTTATATCTTTGTAATGTCACAAATGGAATTTTAGTATCTTCTGAAACTCTACGGATACTCAATCCTCCACAAATCAATTGCAACGCATTTTCTATTTGTTCCTGAGTATGTTTGCCAATTTTTCTCTCTACTTTTCTTCGGGGCATCCTGTAAAGAAGTAAACCGTTTCTTTTTTTCAATCAAAGCACATTAAAACTGACAGGGTACACAGTGGATCATGATCCATTGTGTACCATGATTCGTTGATCCACTGTTGACCCGGCCGCCATGTTGTTAGAAAACTAGTTTTTCTTTAGATTCTAAAACTGCAGCCTATTTTTACAAACGTGTTTGTGTGTGTAAATATTGTTGAAGTACAAATATGTTATGTTGTCGTGTTGTCTATACTGAGAATGCGATAAAGGCACTTCTGTGTGTTGTAACATTGTGTAGTTCTGTAGTTACTGTTTAGGGTGTGTGTGTTTATTATTATTATAGTAGTAGTTGAAATGTTGGTGTGTGTTTTGTTTATTGTTATATTATTGATTTTTATAATGTGTGTCTTAATTTTGTTGCTAAATAAAAGTACATAATTCTGGAGGCTCCGTTTTATTAAACTTCAAATATAGCTGCTTAAACATGCACACTAATAAATCTGTTTAAAAATGCATCCACTGAGAATATAAATCGAATATCACGTTTACTCTCGCCGAAACCTTTCTAGAGACTAATTTAGCAAAGAGACGGTCGAAGAACGCGTCATATAGCTAAATGTCGATATATTACGAGTACTTCCGAGCGTGACGTTAAGGCGATCCACTGTTAACCACCTTACCCTAATCATTTTAAATCAGAGGTTCTTCATTACCTTAAAAAACTCGTATAAGTATAAGACTTAGTGTGTATATTGAATTATACTTTTGGAATAACACACTAAATGCGTCGAAAGAAAACTTGTCCTATGGCCGTCATATTGGGAAATAGCGCCCAGAAACCAGATTTTTAGCTATAAAATGCAATATTTGGAAAAAAATTTGACAATTTGTTAAAAAACCAGTAATTTTTTTGTGAACAGTTTCATACCAATAACATGACTTCCCTTTGCATTTATATTTTCTGTGAATTTTTAGAAGTACACTGCTGATGCTTTAGTTGCATCTCGCTACCAAGCTAGGCTACCATAATAAACTCCTACTGAGTATAGTATCCATGGTTTGATTCATTGTATTGATTTTCTCCACGCCTTCATTTAGTGCGGCACGCCCTTTTCGGGTATGAGAAGATTAAACGGTGGAGCGCCATCTAGAAATACCCTCAACTCATCATCACAGCTGAAGTGTTCCTCCAGCCTAGTTCAACCCGCCACGGCATCACAAATGCCGGAGCGAAGTGCTTAGTAGCTCTGTGTGGAGAAGACTACACTGAGGATACCCTCCAGAGCCTACGCTATAAATTTTTTGTGAAAACAGCCGTCTCGCCTCTAACGGAAGATGGTGCAATATTCTACGTCTACCGAACTTACCACCAAGTTCAGATGTGTTTGGGGGTGGAAAAAGATGCCACTCAATGAAGAAGGCAGATCAGGGGCTCATTCAAATAACAATGATACACGAAGGGGTACTCCCTCCCTTCTGAGATTTCAATCATGCGGGTGCAAGAAAGCGTTTTCCTCTCAAACTACCCTCAAACCGTCGTGAGAACTCAACAGAGCATATTTGCGAAAAATGCAGCTTTCCCATTTTTTTTTATTTATTAGCATTGTGAGGAAAATTGTAACAACAATTATTAAATGGCGTCAAATTGTAACATTAAACGGCGTCAACCTAAGTATAAACACTAAAACTGGGCCAACTTATAACATTAACACAAAAGCGATGATGTAATGTAATAAACAATTTGTAATTGTTCGAATGATCTTAATTAATATAACAAATTACCAAATAATAATCGCTACTGCCGTCGGCTCAATCGGAAGAAGAAATAGGGAGAGTTCAAATATACTGAGTTTAATTAACGTACCTGAAATACTGCGTGTTTCTCATCTGCTTAATTATTTTCACTTATACTTAATTAATAAGAAAAATATGTAATGTAAATAAAAACAATAAAATGATACCTCGGGCGCCAAGCTATTTTTAAAAATACGTTACGTTATTGGAACAGCTAAACTAAGTTTATTAATAATAATACAACAATAATCAAAATGAAAATAAAATTACAAGACACACTAAAGTTTATTTAATATCCAATTGTAATGGAAAAGCCTTAAATCTATTCGTTAATTACTAAAAAATCATACCTTTAAACAGTTCTGTATATGTATTAATTACCACTGGTGACACATGAAACGGAACGGTCAACTAGATGAAATAATTATAGCATCATTGAGGTGCAATCTCCAGATCTAAGGTTACCAGCCACACCCCAATGAAATTATCTTGATAATTTATTCTTAATCATTTGAATCCATAATAATCAATGCATTACTTTGAAGTTTTTAGTATGTAAAAAAAAATTGCGATTTATTTTGTAAACCAAGTAAAATAAGGTAGTTAAAAAAATGGTACTTTAAAAGTAAAAATTAAAAATTAATTCCATTACAATTAAAAAATATATGCATCACTAAAGTATGCAAAAGGTGTAAACGTATAATATATAAAAGTGTTACAAAGTAAGTAAAGGTGAGTAATTAAAAGTAAAAAAAATAAAATAAAAGTGCCTAAAAAAAAGCAAAGGCTTTAGTTTTAACTATAATGAGAAAAAAATAACTTACCATCTACCGATGGCATTTTACACAAATATTTAGGGAAAATTCCCCACAACTACATGCTGCATGCTATTACATTTAGCAACAAGTGAATTGAAAGAAAACTTTCAGAATAACTCAAATGAGTATTTCCCCCTAAAAGTTTTCCTCCGTTGCGCGTATACAATAATTTAAATCCAAATTTTTAAGAAAGGGAACTATAACTATTTATGTAATATTACACCCAAAAGATATGTTCTAGGAAATGCCAAATTAAGTTGCCATTCTCAATTCTACATATTAATAATTAAAAACTTTTCTAATATCACGCCAAATAAATGAACGATTCTTAAATTAATGTACTTTTTAATACAACCACAAAAAAAGGTTGTTACAAACTATCTGGCCTACAGACGTCGTTTTGTGCTGAAATTAAAACTAATCACATTCGCTACCTTTCCCCATACGACTTTACCCGTAATATGAGTATTTTCTCCGATTTCGGGGTCGAAAGTTGACCAAATCTTAACATTTCACTTTTTTGGGAAAAATTGCCAAATTGGAGGGCTGTATCTTGGTAACTATTATACCTACAAAGGTGGTTCTGATTTCAAATTTTAGCTAATGTAATCTACTTTAAAGACGTAAATAACGCGTTTTATTAAAAACGCATAGTTTAGTTGTTATAGTGAAAAAAACAAAAAAAAATGCGAGAATTGCGTGGTTTTTCGAGTGCTACGAAGTTAGCACAGGTCTTTCGAAACTACAAACTTGGATTTACACTACTGGTAGTGGTCCTAATAACATTATTAAAAAATCAGAACTAGTCATTAGTTTGTGACTTTATTGTACTATATGACTGGCCTATAAGTGGTCACACGGAATAGTTTATGTAATTCAAAATTAAATCAATTACATTCAAACAGCTTTTAGAACTCTAGCAAAAAATTTCTAAATGAACCAATTTTTACCTCAAACTCAAAATCTGTTCAAGATCATGGGTAAGGTGGATTTTAATAAATGAATAGAATATGATTATAATTATGATTGGATAACTGTATTATAATGAAAAGTTTATTACCAGACAAAAATATTTCAAAACTGTTTGCTAGCCCAATAACAAACATTCCCGGCAAGTTTTCTCAGCGGCTTAACGAAATAGGAAAAAATCTGTGCCATCCACATTTTTACCTTCCAACTTCCGACTTATTAGCTCATTTTACAACTTTTGGCCAAGATCGGCCATCATGTCTGGATGTATGTTAGTATCCACGATAACTCCAGAACGAAAATACCTACGTATACTTAAAATTGTTTTCATTTGGCTTAGAGCTGATTAGATTTTGGGAGATATCCAGGGGCGAAAAGGGGGGTTTATTAGGGTCAGTTTTTGGTTTTTATCAAATATTTCTAAATCAGCTGCATATTTCAAATATATAAGAATACATAGACATGGACGTTAAACGTATTGATTAATTATGTTCTATGCAATTTTTTTGGTATGACGCGTAATTTAGCGGCAAAAAAATTTCTAGGGTAGAATTTAAGTGATAGTTCAATTTTTTCATTATCTGAATATCGATTAATTGTATAAGAAAAAGTATAGACGTATTTTTTAAAGAAAATTTAATATTACATACCTTTATAAAGTTTTTTAATCTATCGCAAGGTAAGTCAAATAATTAATTAAATATGAATGAAAAATGTTAAAAATGAACAAAACAAAAATTAATGTATCTAATTAAAATGTAATTATGCCTTAATTCGAAAATTCCAAACTAATGAATTATTAGTTAACGGTAGATTCTAATTATTATATAAATACATGTAGGTACACATATTTTACAATTTAGTAAAGTGCATTTCACGAATAATTAGACCTCTATAATATGGCTGCCATTCCACTATGAACAACATCCAATTATAAAATAACTAAAATGCTACATAAGTGTAACATTGTAATGAAAGGGATATTTCAGTTGGCTACCCTGAACCGCATTTTCCATCCTTTCCTACAACATTATAATAGCAAAAGACAAATATAATAACAAATACGACCTTCAAACGTCTTAAAATATTATTTGCCAACTCAGTAGCGTATCACGTGGAGCGGTAACTTAGAATAGTAAAATTGAAAATTTTTCAATTAAATTAATTATTGTAAGAAATAAACATCGTTAAAATTAAAGAATACTGCAAACAAATATCATTATTGTTAAGAATTTCTGAAAATTACCATTACTAATTCGTAATTAATGTTGAAACTGCAAATTACTCCATTAGCATAATGTGAATTAGAAATCATTAATGACCACTTGCTTTGCTTATAAATGTGGAATCAATTTTCCATTTTGCCATTATACTGTAAACAATAATTTGTAACGGCTGTAGTGATTGTGTAGTTTTATACCAAAATGGAAGTTTTGTTTTAACTGAAGACGAGAACTTTATTGAAAATTTGCACAGTTATAGTGCAACTTCGGTAAGATTATACAATATTTTCTTAATTGTCAATCTATTTTAAATGTTTACAATTCTGCGATTTTAATTACGCACTAATTATTAATAAAAAAATTATTTACTACATACTTGTTCATTTTTTTAAATTTGTATTAAAATAGTATGTAATAATAATACTAGGTGAGCGTGGTGATGGCGAATTTATTAATAATAAATTTATTCAAATAAGTTTTTCACTTTTTTTTATATGACAAAAGGTACTACGCCAACGAGTGCTCCCGCGCTTTATTTGGTGACAAATTTAAATGGCGGCCATATTGCAGAGGTCTAATTACTCGTGAAATGCACTATATAAAACAAAAGTTTGTGTGAAATGGCAGCACCAACAGGAAGACATTTGCATAAAGAAGGACTCGAATTGTTTATTTTTACATAAACAGATGATACATACTTTAACTTTACTGATAACTTATTTGTCTGAAGGTGTGTTGACACGATGCGCGCTGACTGGAATGACAGCTGGCATGCGAGTCGACTCAATATTTAGAAGATAGTCGACTATCTCCAGAAACAGTTTTTTTCTGTCTAAATTGTTTGCTGATAGTTGTTGTTTTCTAAAAACTACATTCTTCAACCGTAAAACATTTTCAATAATGTTTATTTATCAACTACATCAGCTGAACTTCCGGATGCCTTTGAATCTTTAATTTTTGTCAGTTCTTGTGTGTAGGTACTTCTTAAATTTTTAATTTTATTTTTTATATCACCCAGATCCACGTCTGGTTTATTAAATAGAACTTTAATGTGTTTTAAAGCGTCCTGGCGTAAATCTTTGTTTTTAAAATTCCATAGTATTTCCTGCTCTTCATATAATTCTAAAAACTGTAACGTTTCTTTTTTTAGCATAAGTTTTCTTATTAGTTCCAGCCATCTGGGATACTCCCACGGTAAAAAGTAGAACGCCTTCCGAGTTCACTTGCTCCAGTCAACTGACTGTCTTCACACTGTTTTCATTTGTTGACACGGTGCGAGTGCTGCACGCGCACACAAGCCAGTCCACTGGTTCCAGTCAACTCGCATCGTGTCAACGTAGCTTAAATGTAATTAAAATACGTAAACATCACTTTCCCTAAATATATTTTGATATCTACTGAAATTGTTTTAATACTGCAGGAAAACTTTGTATTCATAATAATGAACTATTGTATCTTTATCTTGAACGCTACATTATAATTCTATTGCACTCTCTCATTATATCTGCAATAGCTGTGGTTGTTTTAAGTGGGAGGTTCTAACTGCAGGTAAACAACTGGTAAGACAGGGTATGAATGTCTATTTTACCTTCTCTACTTGTTGTGGGCGGATAATACTATATGCATCATCTAAGAATAGACAGACTTTATGCTGCATTATTGACATCTTATACAAGCGGCGGATTTGGATTTTTTTTAAGTTGTGTATATATCTGTCAAACATGAAGTTTTAAACGTCATTCTGACAGATCTTTTTTTTTTACAATGTTGCCTTTTTTTCGTTATGAACGTATAATAAAGAGGCTGCATAGTTCCCTAAAAAAATTATAATTCAAATCATTTCATTTCTTTTAATTTTTTAAGTTAGCACCTAAGTGCCTATTAACGTCTGACAGACATGAAGTTTTAAACGTCTGTTTGACAGATTATTGTTTTTGTTTTACAATGTTGCATATATTCTTTATTAACTTATTATACAACAGGTTATATAATTATGTTAAAAAAAATTATGTCATTTGTTTTAATTTCCATTATGTACTTATTATCTCATATTTATGCTCTTTGACAAAGTTTCGCGGAGATCTACTATGGCATGGGGTGTGCGTGCACGCGCGCGGATGTGAGTGTTTATGGCGTGCGTGTGTGTATTATGAACATTTCTGTATATCGTTTGTTTTTAACCTATTTACCAGTTTTAGATGTCAATAAATTAACTTTACATAAATTAAAAATCACCTCTTATTTCCAAATGAAATGTAACAATTTGGTGACGAAGGAGAAAACAGAAATAAGTGTTAAATTTAGATCATGCACACAACACGTTTCTAAGCCAATTGGACTAGTACAGGCACCTATCGTATATCAATAATGTATTTACGCCAACAGTAGGGAAAGTTCCAGACCTAAAATGTTCGCTTTTACTTAAAAATCACGCAACTCCAATATTTTGTAAGCCAAGAAGAACCCCATATGCTCTACAAGAAAGAGTAGATAAAGAGTTAGATACTTAAGAAAAGGAAAGAATTATTGAAAAATTAGATTATTCAGAATGGGGAACACCATTGCTTATTATTTCAAAAAAGCAACGGAAAAATTACACTCTGTGGTGATTTTAAGGTCTTCATTAACCATAAGCTGCAACATAATCGATATCCAATACCAAAAACAAAAGACAGCTTTAACAAAATGGGAAAAGGAAATTTCTATTGCACCTTAGACATTTACAAGGCTTATTTACACATCTTAATGGATGAAAAAGTGCAAGATATATCAACAGGGAGGGGTACATACAAGGTGAATCGATCAAACTTTGGATTTAAGGCAGCTCCCAATGAGTTTCACAAAATAATAAACCAAGTTTTAAATGACTTACCAGGAACAGCGGGTTGGCTTGATTCACGACATAGTAGTACAAGAACGTTTAATTAAAGTATTGGAGAGATTACGAAAATACAAAATTCATGTAAATCAAGAAAAATGAAAATTCATTAAAAATAAAATTAAATACCTTGGACACATTATAAGTAAAGACGGTCTTAAAAATGCGATGACAAAGCTAAAGCTGTACAAGAAGCCTCACAACAAAAAAATAGCAATTCTTAGAAATGATCAGATCAATGACGATTAATCAAGAATAGACCCAACATTCCTTATCATTGTATAAGGAATTGTTTTGCTTTAACATAACATAGCTTTCTGGCAGCAACATAGGTGTACATTTCTGGAGGGACTATGGTTATTAATAATGTCAATGTAACCTAACAATAAACAATCAAAAACAACGCTTATATCATGTATAGTAGCGCCGGGGACTCGAGAATGGGGATGTAATTCTTACTGTGAAATGCACTGGTTTCACTTTATCTTTATTATCACCGAACGTAAAGTAACCTATATCCTTTATCGGAAGTAGGATTTCCTATAAAAGTTCGTACTTGTTCTGATTTAATGACTTGGAGTATACGTATACATGTTTAAATTTCAAACCATTTTTCTCAGTAATGAGACTGATCATTGCGTTTGTTTTGCCGCAGTTGGAGGGGCCACATATAATGCCTCGTATACTATTAGGAAGTAAATCACCATGTTTTGAAGTACCAGACTTTTCATCAAAGTCATGATTTTGAATTGGAAGTTTTTGTTTCTGCGCAACTACTTTCATCTTTGATGGATGAAATGAAACTAAATAAATAATTACAACATTTTTATTAAATACTAAAGATTATATTTTTTTCACTTCTCCGGTGAGTGGGTTGTACTGCACAATAGCATCGTGGAAAATAAGACAATAGGCAACAATTTCATTATCGAAAGGTGTTAGAGATTCAATTTCCAATTTGATGTCTACTGTTGAGTTTTTTAAGGATTCATTCTGTTTAGAACAGTCCATTACAAATACTGGACATGATTTTATTTCGGTGTAGTTGAATAACACATCTGTATTATCTTCACCATAGTAGTCACATGGGAAGTTCAAAAAATTGCGATAGGTAGGTATGTATTGGTTAGCACTGAAGTTCAAATGCATTGCTTCATAGGGATAATACTCGGAATTCAGATGTACTTTAAGGTTCCTGATGTTAATGTGATCAAAATTTCCGGCTCTTGCGGACTTTGTGTACCTTTTACCTTGCTGGAATGCAACAATTATTCAGCGTGGTTTTTCCAGTTGCGTTGGCGTTTTTATTGGCCATATATCAGAGGTCGCTTGTTTTAAAGCAGGTAATTCATATAACTCCCATTGACGAAATGGAACAGTAATAATAGAATTCTTATCGATTCCTTCAAACAAGACCAGTTTCGCGATATCACTAAGGGTTAAGTGTGGTACTTTCCATTGAATTTTATTTAGGGTTATACCATAGTAGCAGTTTGTATCGCTTCTAGATCGAATTAAAATCAACTCTTGACGCATATTCACGATCACTTGACGATAATCCTCCATTATTCCAAATGTGGTTCAATGGTATGCATACTGTAAAGGATTTATCGCCATTTCCCTCATCGAATTCTACTTGTAATGGTTCATCATTCTTTGGTGACCACCCCAAATGGCTTAATGTTTTGCTCTTGCTTGTCGTATAAGATATATATCCTTTAAGTCTAGATGTTATGCCAGGATTTCGGCAAACGTCCACCCTTTGACCGCCTAACCAATCTCTTCGAAAAGGAAGTTGGGAAAATTATTGGTTAAGTTGCATGATTTTCCTTCATCTTCTTTCTTCAGCTTACCTTCTATGTACAGAAAACTATCATAAGTAGCTGTAATTAGATCCTGACTTTAAATTAAAATGCGTATTTCTTCGGAAGGTCCATACTTAGAAGAGCCATACGGAAGATAGGTGTGAATATCTGATTTAATTATAGCATCATCAAAATGTACGTTTTGAAAGATGTTTAATGATTCAGTCATTGTGTAGATGTTAACCACAATGAGGGTTGATGACTAATTAAAGATTTACTATAGGGATGATGTCTTTTATATAAATTTCTTCTCAAACCTTTAAATTAGTTGTTATTAATTATGCTTAATTACTACACATATATTACATTACAGTTTTTTAAATTCATATAAATTTTTCAAGAAGGCAAATCTATCACTATAAATACTTTCATTGTTATACAAAGAAAATCTCTTGTTGACATTACATATTATATTTTTTAAATTACATGCACACTTATGAATGCAAAGCTATTGTTTTAGCAAAATTCATTGTACATATGGTTATTTATAGCGAAACCTTTTTCTTCATAACACATTTTCATTAAACTCTATTAATTATGCAATGTAGTTTTGGGAAGTGTTAAAGTTATTAAAAATAGTTACTACATATTGTGCAAAAGAGATAGACATTAAACAAGTAAACTTCATTCAAGGTCTCTTACACAACAAATTTATTTAACATTTCTTAGAGATACATTAATATTTTAATTCTTCACCTAAACTAATTATTTACCAGATATTACTGAAAGGTTCATGCATCATTAAAATGTACGTTTTGAAACATGTTTAATGGTTTGGTCACTCAGACCTTTCAATCCAATTGATGTTAAAAAGTATTTCTCTGCAGATGTTAACTGCAATGATGGTTGATTGGGATGAAGTCTCTTGTACGAAGATGGAATTGTCCTATGATTAATTCGCAGACCCATGTTCTTTTAGTTCTAAGCGTGCCGTGAATGGTTCACTTTCACCAAAGTCTATTAACTCTCCCTTTTGATTTGTCAATTTGATTGTTATATTACTTATTATATCTGTGTTTACTTCTAAATATTGAGTGTTGGTTGGAATTTTATCCAAACGATAGCCCGAGGGGACGGAAACGTCAATTTCATATATTACCTTTGCAGGTTTACCGTTTTGGAAAGATTCCTTTATAATGTTGCACTCTACATGTAGATTAGTGTGTTTAATTATTTGGATGTCTAACGCGGATGTATGTAAAATATTCACTTCTAATATTTTAGGCTCAAAACCGAGAATGCGCTCAATGCTACTCTCTTTAGTAAAATCGATCTCAAATGAACTGTTTATCTCACACTTAAGCGTATTGTTGTTTGCCCTAATGAAAAATTTTTCTGTGGGTATCTTTGATTTCAAGTAATCACTAATTTCTTCTAACTCATAGGCACCGTGTGGAATATTAATCACTCACAAATGAGATGAATTTGTTCTAAAATAAAATCTATCGTTGCCCGTATCTTCTAATGCTGTTGCACAGGTTATATCGATTATTTATATAGAAATTGTAGGCATAGGTACCCACAAATAATGCTACTAAATTCCTGATCTTGATTGTAATTATAATAAATTTTACATCTCCGAAAGTAGTTAATCACTTCATCTGATGGTTGAAGATTACCGAAACCATCGTAATACATACCTTTTCACCACGCTTTTTGTAGCAAACCCAATGTGTACCCGGTCCGCTTTGACTATCTAAGTTGATGATTCCAGATTCATTTTTCCATGGTAATTTAGGCAGGCTATCTCTCATAAAAATACCCCCTAAGGTATGGTGCATCTTTTGTGTATTTCTTTAAATCAATATCTATTAACGCTCTTCCGGGTAATCTACGCAGTTTTTTGGAAACGGTTTTAAGTATAATGCACCACCGCCACTAGATTTGTATTAGATGAAGTGCGCCGCCAGCGATGGATTCCATCATGCTATTATGACGCGATGTCTCTTCTTGCAATTTTTTGGCATTTTTTGCATCATTGACCGCTTTAGCAATTCCCGATGCGCCGCCAGCTAAAGCACCGATTGCTGATAATCCTGCGAATAACGGAATAAGAAATGGTAAAACACCTCCTTGTTTAGGTAAGGGAATTACCCTAGGAACTTTAATGTTTTTCTTTCCCCCCAACCTTTTTACTACACATTTTGCCGTTGACAGTGCTGACTTTATTGTGTCGGTGAAATCTCCGTTAGCTTTTATTTCTTTAGCTATTGTTTTCCGTACATGCAATAAACTTCTACCAATCCTCTTCTTGGACCGGCGTTTACAACCCACTCCAAATTTTCTCTTTGCTTTCATGGCGGTACCGACTGCTAAAGCTGCAGCTCGTTCACCTAACGTTGCGTCTGCCGATTTAAAGCGTTCCCAAGCTTTTTCTTCTAAAATTTTATCTGCTCTATGTCTACTTTATAAGTCCAGGTAGTCTCTACAACTGATATCATGCAGTTTGCACTGCGCATCTAATTGATTAATACCGGGGTCACCGCGTGCGAGTCGTTTCTCTAATTTTGTACCGGGACCACAATTCCACCGGAAGTTTATGGATTAGTGTATTCACAAAACCACGTGCACTCTTCCGCTTCTTGCCTATCATTGTTCACTTTGAGGGATAGGGCAGGATATTTATACCTAAAATCGAGAGCGTAAAAACTTTATTTTTAGTCAATGCTATACATTAGATAAGCAGGGCGATAGTACAATATTTCCATTAAGCATACAGTGTTATGTGAATTAATATTATATTTGGCATTTATAACATCATGAATGTCTTTATAAATGTCATCATCACCGAATTCCTTCTCACGAAAACGATGGTAGTCAACCACTTGTCGTAAGAATTTTTCATAGAAACACCAGATTATAAGATTCAAGAAATTCCAATCTATAGCTTATTATATCCTTCAAATCGAATAGTTCTTCTACATGGTGGGCATTGAATGTACACGAACAACGGTTGTAGTTTTCTGTTATAACAGTTTTCAAAATTCTCTCATATCCTTTAATCAATTCCCAATTGTAATAAACACCGAGATTGCTAGATAGAGATTCGTAATCTTGCTCATGTATTATATCCTCCTCGTTTACATGTGACCAATCAATTTGGCTTTCAATTTCTTGGGATCGAAGAAATTGTATTTCTACGTATGAATACCATCTTAGAAGTTCATTCATTCATTAAACGTAAATCAGTTGAAGGAAATTGACTGCGAGAAACAAATAATAAATAAAATAGATATAATCCAGCAAAGGTATTACAAAATGTTAAGTACATCAAACTTCCCATAATATGTATATCTACTTAAATCGATTTTTTATCTGTATGTATAGATGAATATTGTGGTTAATAAATTATAAGTTTTATAAGAAATGACTCAGCCAAAACAATGAATCGCCTTTGTTCTTTTATCAGAGGTGTGACCTTGAAAATTATAAGCATAGACCTTGAAGCGTCGTCTTGAACAATGGATCGCCTTTGTTCTTGAAAGTTGATTTCTCAGAATTGAGATGTATTTAGATAATAATCTATTTTTAGAAATTATAACGGAACAATGGATCGTCTTTGTTCATTTCTCAGAGGTGTGACCTTGAAAATTGTAAGCATAGACTTTGAAACGTTGGCTAGAACAATGGATCGCATTTGTTCTTAAAAGTTGATTTCTCAGAATTGAGATGTATTTAGATAACAATCTATTTTTAGAAATTATAACGGAACAATGGATCGTCTTTGTTCTTTTCTCAAAGGTGTGACCTTGACAATTGTAAGAGACTTTGAAGCGTCGGCCTGAACAATGGACCCCCTTTGTTCTTGAAAATTGATTTCCTAGAATTGAGCCTGAAATGGTTGAGATAGCTGGATAACAATCAATTTTTAGGAATCATGACAGAACAATAAATCGCTTTTGTTCTCTCGTGTGACCTTGGGGGGAAACGGTTGCGAAACAGCTATCTGTTTTGGAAAACGGACCCCCTGTTTTAGGAAACGGCTACCTGTTTTAGGAAACCACTACCTGTTTTAGGAAACCACTACCTGTTTTGGGGAACGGAACCATTTGAGGGCACTTTGCTGGGGGGTGTGACCAAAGTAAACATTGCTTGATGATCTTGAAACATGTATAGACAATGATTGAGACAGAGCTCAATGAACTTTCTGAGGTGCGTGACCAATTAATACTCACCCAGAGAATTGATTGGTATCCATGGATTTGAAGACTAGGGTCTTTAGTTTTTAGGTAGGCAATGTGACGACCTTGGAAACCACGTACTTGGACGTAGAGGAATAGATGCAGGTAATGCGTGGGATAACCTACAATTGACGTGGACAATCTGCTTCAATGACCTTGAAAAATAATCTAGTAACTTTTCTAGTGACTTTTTCGAATCTAGTTACTTCAATGACCTTGAAGGGGACGTGTGAGCATGACCTTGAAGAGACTCAGCGGGGTTACAAACCTTTCCTACCACATAGCCTTGAGGCGGTGACCTTGAAGAGACAGGGTTACCAACCTACTACGTGGCCTGCGGTGACCTTGAAAGAGGCAATGTTACCAACGTAGAAATCTAGTGACTTTTCTGGTGACTTCTTCCAAATCTGGTGACAAATCTAGTGACTAAAGTGAGTCAGAAGTGCCATAGCATATCTACTCACGTTGTTCTGATAGTTGTGAATTGGAGCGGTATGATGAACTTGTGCCCCATCATATAAAACCACATTTGATTCCGTATATTACGGGGAAAATGTTGCAAAAGTTGGGGTAAGTAATTTTGTAAAAAATCTAACTAAACCCTGGCATTTACTCGACCATCAGAGAAATGTGGTTCTACTACATAATCGCCTATAATACCGCCTCAAACATTTATTAACCATCGTATTTGGCTACGTGTTACGGTATGATAAGGATTACTTGTTGAATAATAATGAACATTGTGTTTGTTGACATACCCATTTCTATGAAAGTGGCTTCGTCACCAAATAATACAAAATTAATTTTGCCTTGGGTCCATTCACAAAAGTTTCTTCTTGTTGATAATCCTCATCTCGTAATTCCTGATGGAGTTGAATATGATAAGAATGCATATTGTGTCTTCTGAGAATTCTACGCGCAGAACTTTTACTTACATCAAACTCCATTGCTATTCGACGGATACTGATATGAGGATCTTCTGTAACTTTCAAAAGCACATTCCCTTCATTTGTTTGATTTAATGCAGATTTTTCTCTTTCCCATTTTTCATAAACAACATTACCTGTACGTGTAAATTGTTCAATAAATTTTTCAAACGATTTTTTTGTCGGTTGTCTGCAGTCAAGAAATCGTTGTTTATACATTCTCGTTGCAAGTAGGATATTTTCGTCACTTACACCAAATACCAGGACCATATTAATCATTTCATTTATTGGAAAATTCAGTGTGAAACTAGACAGTTCAGAACAACACACCTTCAGATTGACAATAATTTTCTAATTCTTACCTGTAATTGTCAACGTTGTTTTGACAGTCAAAGTAATCTTCTAGATTTTGTGATAAAAATTATTGCGAGGGATTAAATTCTTGCAATTTTACATGAATAATTTTAAAATAAAATAGGCAAAGATAAAAAGAATTACAAACAGATATTTCAGTATCTGAAGTCATCCTCATGGGAATGGAGTTATTCATTCGCAAAAAACAGTACCGTATAAGTCATTCACGTTCCCAACTCTGGTTCAATAAGGCTTGTGCTGATGCAATATCTTTAAAAAATAAATGTTACATTAAATGGAAATCTAATAAATCGGACGACAGTCATGTAGAATACGTTGGTGCTAGAAACATCTGCAAAAGTGTCATCACTAAAACTAAAAAGTTGTTCGAACAACGGAAATGCAATGAACTAGCTACATCTCCTGAGGCAGTCGTAAATTTTGGTCTTTAGCTAAAGCCATTAGTAAAAACTTTGGAACATCTTTATTCCCCCCCCCCCCCTGACATCTATTGACGGATCGGTAGTTGCTATTCTGTAGACAAAGCCAATGTTTTTGTGGATTTGTTTGCATCAAACTCGTGTCTCAATGATTCTGGAAAAGATGTGCCCCTAGTCAACTCTTCTTCATACGCTATGAAACCAATTCATTTTCAGTACAAGCTCTTGGAATCGATCATCAGTAGGCTTGATCTCAATAAGGCGACTGGCCCAGACGGTATCCCAGCTATTGTCCTAAAGAAATGTTCCCCCGAACTAGTACCAGTCCTATCTAAGCTCTACACGATCTCCATGTCTTCTAGGGAATTCCCTTCATCATAGAAGTTAGCAAATGTTCAACCTATTCCCAAAAAGAAGCGATAAGACCGATCCCTCAAATTACCGACCAATTGCCATCACTTCCATTTTGTCTAAAATCATGGAAAAAGCAATCAATCAGCAACTACTCACGTTCCTTGAAACTAACAAGCTCCTTAGTGACCACCAATATGGGTTCAGGCAAAGTCGTTCTACAGGCGATCTTCTTTCATATGTGACCCAAGTTTAGAACAATACATTAGAGCAGTCCGGTGAAACAGTTGTAGTCGCTTTAGATATCTCAAAGGCACTTGACCAAATTTGGCATAAGTGTTTACTTGCCAAACTCACCTCGTTTGGGTTAAATGATACGCTCATCAACTGGGTTTCTAGTTTCCTTGATAAAAGACGAATACGTGTCGTAGTTGACGGCTTTTTTTCAAAAGAAGTTAGCATTAACGCGGGCGTACCACAGGGATCCGTTATAGCGCCTACACTTTTTCTACTGTACATAAATGACCTTATTTCTTCAACAACTAACCCCATCCATTGCTTTGTTGACGATAGCACTCTTCACTGTAGTTCATTTCAGTCTACTCATAGTGATAATCCACCTTCTATGTCAAATCAAGAAATTAAAGCTGAAATGGCAAATTCAATCAACAAAGACATTCAACGTATTCTCGAATGGCGAAGCAATAATCTAGTTAAATTTAATGCTAACAAAACTCAGTGTTGCCTTATGTCCACCAAAAAAGATCGATCATTTCCTGTTGTAAGTATGAATGGCTCAGTTCTTAAGTTTTCAGACTGTATTACTCTGTTGGGTATGACTGTATCTTCAAATCTCTCATGGGTTGACCATCTTCTGTCAGCTACCAAAACAGCTGCTCGTAAAATAGGCTTTTTGTATAGATCTAAGCAGTACTTTACCTCTCGACAACTCCTTCTGCTGTATAAGGCCCAAATTCGGCCTCATCTGAATAATTCTCACCTCTGGGTTAGTGCTCCAATACGCTCTCAATATCGTTGATCGTATTCAAAAGAGAGCGATTAGGCTTATAAATGACCCGTCCTTAACTTCTCACATACAGTCCCTTGAACATAGAAGGATGGTTTCAGTTCTTTCTATGTATTATCGTTATTACAACGGCTATTGTGCTGCTGAATTATATTCTTTGATACCATCTCGGGCTATCTTTGCGAGAAACACTCGGTTCGCTCATTCACATCATCAGTATGCATTACAAATCTCCACTTGTCGTACCAAACGGGCGCAATTCACATTTTTCTACACGGCTTCTAAACTCTGGAATGATCTCCCTAGTTCCTGTTTTCCTCTCACTTATGATATGAGAAGATTTAAGGTAGCTGTTCATAGGCATCTCCACAATCATAAAAAAAAAAGTTCGTGTAAGTCATAGCTAACTTGGTAAAATGAAAAATGGATAGGATGGATAGGAAGGGGCCCCCTACATCACCGGGTCTTTCTAAAATTGATTTTTTTATGTGGGGTAAAAAAAATAAAGTGTATAAAACGCCACGGACAACACAGCAAGGTATGAAGCAAATAATACGAGACGTGTTTCAAACTATTAATGTTCATATGCTTCAAACTGTGAAACGTTCTTTTAAAGAAAGGCTACAACATTGATTGATGTTAATGGAGGTCATTTTGAACATTTGTGCTAAAAGTTTTCATTTGTTTTTTTTTTTTATTTTTTGATATTATTTGTTAATGAGTTTCTGTTAGTACTAGTTCTGTTTAAATTAAATTTAATTTTATAATGTGTTTATTATATTACTAAAGCCACGTGTAACAAAAAAGAGCACTTATTAAATAATGATTCAAATTATGATAAAATCACAATTCATTTTAGTTTTTTTCAGTAAAAGTATTTATACTATTCATATTCTTACAATTTTAAATTAAGTATTTTAAAGTAAAATAGGGAAAGATAAAAATAACAATTTATTGATTTTTACCAAAACATCGTAAAAAGGTTCCTGTAATTCATATCTAACTTGATAAAATCAAGAAATTAAATAAAAAAACTAGATTTTGTTAATGAACGGAAACCATCTCAAAAACCGTCGAAGTTAGGTATAGGGAAATGTTAATAAAAATGAAATGGTTATTTAGTGGCTTCCTAGAGAGCACAAAAAATACAGGGTGTTCTATTTAAGTTAAGTGAGAAATACAGATTTGCGTTTTGCCTCGCCCTGTATACAAAGTATAAGTGCGAAACATAGTTGATCTGGTAAACTTCTTTTACTTACAAAAAATAATCTTTGTCATAAAATACAGAAAATTGATTACATTAGAAAAGATGCAGGGTCCTGAATTTATGACGATTTTAACCTTAAAGTGGCCATCACTTTTAAAATCCTCGCTCCAATCAAACATCATATCAGAAGATTTGTAAAAATGAGCTGAGTTCAAATATAAAAGAAAAAATATGTGATGACATTTAAAAAAAAGGTATGTTTGGATAGGTTTGAAGTTATAGAGTACCCTGTATATTTATAAATAATTTATTATGTATTATGCACCTTGAGATACTTAACTATTGTGCTAATTTGTGATAATTTTTTCGTATCTATTATAATAACGCTATAAAAGAACTTTGCCGAACTATTGGGACATCCTGTATATTTCTAAATAAAATATGTCTCAAAAATATGCATTCTTACAGTCAATTAACCACCTCTAAGATTTGCCCCCCGGGGGAGCAGTTACACCGGCCTATCGCCAGTAGCTTCTATTTTGTGTGCTCTACAAATGAACTTTATGCATTGCGCATGATCAAGGTAAAAAATGGAAATTAAATTTACGGTAACCTAGGTTACCGTAGATTTAATTTCCATTTTTACTCTATTAGTTGCCTGAAGTCGGGCCTTCATTTGTAAAGCTTAGACTTAGACGCTACTTACTCCGTCTGCTGAGATCCACTAACAGTTGGAACGGATTATAGATACAATCCTAAATTGAAATCACAATAAGAGTACGGACCTGACTTCTTAAACGCAAACAAAGAAAAAGTAACATCCACCATTAGTTGGGGTGTTATTTTTTGATTATTTTCATTAATAAAATAATTTCGAAATGTCGGAGAGGATAGATGAACAAATTATTAAACTGGAACCCAAAGTTGAAACTCAAATCAATTTATTCCTTAATCAGAAACATGTTATATTAAATAGGAATAGTATTCCAATCAAAGAAGAAATAGATTACGATTCCAGTAGTATTAAAATTAAAAGCGAGTTTGAAGACACCATTAAGAAAGATGCAGACAAATCTTGCTTAATAAACAATATTGAATCGGAAACAACAGAAATAAGTTATTTAGAGAATAATTATAACTGTTCCCAATGCAATTATTCAACAAAATCAAAGCGTAACTTAAACAATCACCTTGTAAAGCACACAAATACAACTAAATATAAATGTGCACAGTGTGATTATGCAACAAAATATAGAAGTGATTTTATTAGGCATAACAGTGAATTCCATAATTCAAGGATTAAATACAAATGTGCATTATGTCATTATTCAACTACAGCCAAACGCTGTTTGAAAAGCCATCTTCTTAGGCACAATCCAGGTGCTGTTAAATATAAATGTGAGCAATGTGCTTATATAACATATTATAGATCTGCTTTTACTAGACATAGTGAAATTCATAATTCAATTTACTATAAGTGTGACCAATGTGATTATTCAACGAAAATTAAACGCAATTTGGTAGGACATCTTGTAAAGCACAATCCAAGTAGTGCTAAATATAAATGTAACCATTGTGTTTACGTTACAAATTCCAAACATAGCTTTAGTCGACATAGTGAACTACATAATTTAAAGCGCAATTTAACTAGTACTAAATACAAATGTGACAAATGCGATTATTCAACAAAAGTGAAGAAGTATTTAAGTAATCACTTTGTAAAACACAATTTAAATCGTATTAGATACAAATGTAACCAATGTATTTATGTAACATATTGGAGAAGTCGTCTTAATAGACATAGCGAAACCCATAACTTGGGCATTGATTACAAATGTGACAAATGTGATTATTCAACAAATGTGAAACAAAGTTTAAAATATCATCTTATAAAGCACAATCCCACTTCTGTTAAATATAATTGTGACCAATGTGTTTATACAACATATTACAGAACTGATTTTAATCAACATAGTAACATACATAATTCAAATTATTATAAATGTGATCAATGCGATTATTCAACGAACATTAAACCTTATTTGGATCGGCACCTTGTAAAACACAATCCAAGTGTCGCTAAATATAAATGTAACCTTTGTGTTTATGTAACAAATTCTAAACAAAGTTTTAATAGTCATAGTAAAATCCATAATTTGGATATTGATTACAAATGTAACAAATGTGATTATTCAACAAATGTGAAAAATTATTTAAAGCAACATGTTTTAAGGCACAATTTAAGTAGTACTAAATCTCACACTAAATACAAATGTTACCAATGCGACTATTCAACAAAATGGAAAAAATGTTTGAAGAATCATCTTGTAAAGCACAATCCAAGTACTTCGAGATTCAAATGTGACCAGTGTGCTTATGTAACAAACGTAAAACCATATTTTGAGAACCACCTTGTAAAGCATAATCCAAATATTGCTAAATATAGATGTGATCACTGTGTTTATGTAACAAATTTTAGAAGTCATTTTATTAGGCATACTGAAGAAATACATAATTCAGAAACTGACTACAAGTGTTATCAATGTGATTATATAACAAAAGTTAAACGTAGTTTAGAACGACATGTTCTAAAACACAATCCCAGTAGTGCTAAACACAAATGTGACCAATGTTATTATACAACAAACGTAAAGCAATGTTTTATGGATCACCTTGTAAAACACAATCCCAGTAGTGCTAATCACAAATGTGACCAATGTTATTATACAACAAACATAAAGCGATGTTTTATGGATCACCTTGTAAAACACGATCCAAGTATTGCTAAATATAGATGTGATCAATGTGCTTATGTAACAAATAACAAAGGGAGACTTAAGAGACACAATGAGGAAATACATAATTCAAGTATTGATTACAAATGTGATCAATGTGATTATTTATCAAAGGTTAAACGTAATTTAAAACGACATCTTGAAAAGCACTGTGTAAGAAGTCCTAAATACAGATGTGAGCAGTGTGCTTTTGCAACAATTTATAAAAGGAACTTATCTACTCATAGTGCAATACATAATTCAAGTACTGATTACAAATGTGAAGAGTGTGATTATTCTACTAAAGTTAAACGCAATTTACAGAATCATCTTATAAAGCACAATGTAAGAGTGCTACATACAAATGTGATCAATGTGCTTATGTAACTAAGAACAAGTATAATTCTAATAGACACAGTGATAAAAATCATAATTTAAATACTGATTACAAATATGAAGTGTGATTATTTCAACTAAAGTTAAAGGCAATTTAATGAGTTATCACCTTAAGCACACTGCAAATATTGCTAAATATAACTGTGACCAATGCCTTTATTCAACATTTTCCCCCTCAGAATCCTAACTCTGTTCCTTACGATCTTATGCTGACCACACCCATCTTTAATCCCACCATGCTTATATACATAATGTATGTATGTATGCTGGGAATACATGATTGTGGCTGAAGGAGCTCGGAAAGCTCAATCATCCCACCCTCCCCCTTGGGGAGGGAATGAAATATGTGGCCCTTTCCTTTCCTTTTCCTTTATTCAACAAACATAAATAAACATTTCAGGAATACCCTTGTAAAGCACAATTGAAGGAGTGCTAAATAAGAATGTGTTTAATGTGTATATAAGTTCAAAATAACTTGCAATATTTGTTAAATTGTTAATCATCTAAATATAAATTGGTATTATATTTAATTTACAAGTGTATATACTATATTTTGAACTGTTGATTTATACTAAAACTGTGCTGTTGCTCAAAAGTTATTTGCATTAGTGTTTGAGGTTAAGCCACATTGTCTTTACTCATCATATATGTGCATGAGTGTTTTCTTCACCGTTCAAAATGCCAGTGTTGCAAGCTGTAAATGTGGTTTTAATCCTTTTGATATTTTTGTTGCGACTTCTTTCATGCAAACCTTAAGGGCAAAATTGTGCTGAAACTGCTGCATTGGGGTCAAAAGTATTAAAACTTAAATCTTAACCATTAATGGTTTATAAATGCAGATCTTTACTGAAAATTAAAACTTATTGAGGTGATTGCAAAATTGCAATCTATAGATTTATCATCAGTATCAAGTCTATTGATGCGATAAATAATAAGATTATTCCTGATATTAGACAAGAGGTTAGTAATTTGAAATCTTTGAACGATGAAATTCATACAAAGTTGGAAAATTTTATTACTTCAAATTCTACTGAGGTGTCATCTTTAAACGACAAGATAAAGTCACTTGGTTATAAGCTATCTATGCTTGATACAATTTCAACTCGGACTCCTCTTTACCTGTCAGTAATTGATCATTACCGTAAAAGAAGACAGCAAAGATAGTTTGATTTGTGATTCAAATCTTATGATGGTTATTTTAAGCCAAATAGACAATATTAGAACAATCTTTAACTATAAAAATATTAAACGAATTGGTGGATGTAGTGAACATAGGGCAAGTTAAAATGGTAAACTGTGATGATAGAAATATTCTTATCTATTAGAAATTTGATTAACAGGCCATACTTTGTAACAGTTGATCTCACATTGTGCCAACAAACACATTTAATGAAATTTAGACTGTGGCTAAGTAATTTAATTCTAATAACACATAAAATAAGTAAATTGTTAGATTTGTGGATGGAAACCCTCATCTCTTTACCAAATAAAGCTGTGGATGGAGTATCTGTTAATACAAAAACATGTAGGATCAACAGGCAACAAGTTAGTAGTTTACTGTCAAAATGTCTCAATTACATTTAGTAGTAATGTTTCTCTTCTTACACCGTTTCCGGATGTCATTGTACTTATGGACACCTGGGTGCTCCGGGTATTCTTGATAGTGAACTAGGTTTACATGGATTTAATATATTTTGAAAGGACAGGCATGATTTTGTAAATGCACCACTTGCTATAAAAAAACACTAAAATCAAATTAATTGTTGGTTGTTTTTATCCTACACCATGTGAATCCTTAGATACATATCAGGCACACTGGGTAAACTAAAATTCAGTTTAGTAAGCATGATTTCATTATTTTGGGCAATTATAATCTCCCAAAAACAAAATGGACAAACGCTAACTTATCTGATACGTTGTTAGCTTACTGCACATGCAATGATAGAGTTGTGAAAGAAAATGCAGAACTTGTGATGAATATGTTCTCGTACTTATGCTTGTAGCAGTATTATCCATCTCACCCTAATCAGGACTATAGGTGCGTGCGTGTGTGTGGGTGGGTGGGTGCGTGGTGGGTGTGTAGTGTGTGTAAGAAAACGTGTTTTCTTTTAATATAGACTTTGTTTAAAGAACTGAAAATTATTTATTGTAAATTGTTCAATGAAGTGTTAAATGATATTACAAAATATATAACAAAATTCAATAACTATTGCGCACAATTACAATAAATTACGTATAAAGAGAAATAAGTTTCGTAGGCAAACAATTCTACTTAAACAAACTGAATCAAAGACATACAAAACAAAACAAAATATAATTCGAGGTGTTCAATGGTCATCTGGACCCGTGCGTATGTAAACATTCGGTATTGCCTGCTTACAATTATAACCGAGATTTACCTTTTATACGTTTGTCCACGTCCACCTTTACACAAGTATCAACAGACAATAATGCTAATTCGGTCACAATGAGGGAGAGAGCCCTGTAAGTCTGATGCTAGCCCTTTTATTTTAACAGATTTCAACTTAATGAGTCTGCATGCGTAATTAGATGCTTCTTGTAAGGCAATGATTGATTTTTAATACGTCATATGCTTGTAGAATTATTTGTTGCGAGCTTTAATTTATATTGACATACCTACCAATACTTGAATATATTCCCTTTTGTTAAACACTTTACCACAACACGACGACTTAAGAAACGCGGTTTAAACTCGAGCCAACGGCTGTTAATGATCGATTAATTTTTGGAAAAACTTACATTAAAACCTACTCAAGAAGAAAATGAATTAGCGTTTTAGTTTTCCTAACAGGTACACAACAAAATATTTATAGACCGAAAGGTTTACAGAACAACCAAATCAATTCGACTCAATCAAAACTTCAACCGTGCCTTCCCTCTGACATCAACTACCTATATCTACTCCCGAAATCCACCTTTTGTAACCCTTACTCGAATATCAATTACGTAAAATACAGAAAATAAAATATCGAGACATTATCAAATTACGTCTTATTATCAAGATATTTGAACACATTAATTGTTTTTTCTATCATGGTAACCATTGCCATTTAAAGATGTTTATTACAATAATAAAATTTTCGCGGTCCGCTACCTACTTGTTATTCATTTTATAAACGATTTTTCTGAAAAAAAAATTGTCGAAATACTTATTTTTGCTGACGAAATTAAAATTTATTTTGGAATTAATAATTTTTATGATCAAGTGTGTCTACAAAAGTATTTGGACTTAATTTATGAATGGTCTTTAGCAAATAAATTAAATAGTAAAAAGTGCAAAGTCTTATCTTTTTATCGAAATATGCAAATTAATTTTCAATTTGATTATTAGATTAATGATCATGTATTAGAATTAGTTACATATATAAAAGACCTCCTTGTTATTTATGAAAAAGATTTTATATTTAATTTACGCTTACTGTACCTTCTACAGCTTTTAGATTGTTGGGTTTTATAAACCGCTCAACCATAGAATTTAAAGATATATATTCTATAATTGCTATTTATAAATACTTAATTAAGCCTATTTTCTGTATGGATCAATCATATATGTTCATATTTATAGGGCGTATGTCCGTTGACCTGCAATAAAAAAAAATTATTTCAGAAATCATTTTGAAATCCACAATTTAACCTTCCTATTATCTTTGGGTACGCCTGGACTCATTCTCCACACTTAAATTTGTGTATATTTGATTAATTATTTGATTCACTGGTTCTGGATATATATATATATATATATATATATATATATATATATATATATATATATATATAGTTGGTGTTTGGGGTTTGCATTGTTATAGTAATCTCTAAGACTGTTGATGCCATTTTAAGCGTACGTTTAACTTTCGGCTGCTGCTTTGTTACTCGTATTGAACTTACTCCTTGTGGTTGAAGTTCCGTGTATATAGTGTTCCGAGTCGCTGGTTACGTGTTTGATTGCGTCTTTTTGGTCCTGTTGTTGCGCTTTTGCTTTCTCTTTCTTTTTTGTTGTTTTAAATTCGACATATACAGGGTTACTCACGTTATTCGACACGGACAATTATGGCCAAACGACATAACTTTCAAAAAGTTTTATTTTTGGAGTTAATGTAGGCCTCATTAACTCAAATTTAAATACTACCCAATTCCAAAGCTTTGTCATTAATTGAACGCCAAGCTAAAATAATTAGACGTAAACTAGATAAACGTCATTTAAAATTCCTCTAAACGGTTAAGTTAAACAAATCAAAATATTCAATAGAACTCAAAAAACTGTATGACCCTGAATGCTTCAATTGCAGGAAATTACCACTTGTTACTTTTAAAATGAATCAATAAACAAAAAATGAAATCAAAATTTAGCTCTCAATAAAATTTAGCTCTCAATAAAATCTTTAGTTTGGATACTAAAAAAAACACCACTTTCGTAAATTATTGCTTTCACAGGTAGGGAGGAGATCATAAATTAATACCATAAAAATCTATTAATTGTTCGTCTATTATATCTAAATATATCTCAAAAAGTACACAAATACATAGGTTTATTTACAAAGGTTTCGATCTGATTTAAAATCTTAAATACTAGAAACCGGGAACATAAAATGGTCAACCTTGTAAGCTTACCAAGTGGCCTTTGATTTTAAACTACAGATATAGAATTATCTAGATATGACTAAATTCAGAACAATGCGTAATCAATTGGTCACTAAAAATCAATTTTACCATGCGAAATGTTCATATACCTAAATTTGCAGTACATTTAATTAATTAATAAAAAAAAAACAAAATACCAAAGATATCACAAATAAAAGCGGTTCGTCAACCTTTAAATTGAGATGACATGAAAGCATCAAATTCCGCAAAATAACTCCAAAACGAACGACTGCGTTTATTGGCTCGTCAACCAATAATTTCACCAAGTTTACAAACAAAGATATGGTAAAGCATTCACAACAACGTACAATATTGAGTTACCTTCTCCACCAGGCAGCAATAAAAGCAAAGGGAACGGCTCCAGGATACCAGCAGAATGTCTTCGATCGGAAAACCAATGCGGCAATTCTCCAGTTTGAATTTCGATAGCGATACATTCAACTTAATTGGTCAGGACGCTATATAGTTTATGTGCACAAAACGTGTAGCTTTTACACACGAGATATTTGCACACTTTAATGTTCAATTAAATCTGTAGCTCTATTTACAAGTCTGTTTAATTATTAAAATGGAAAAAGGGTTTATTTACAAATTATTTACAGTGAGACTTATGTCTGTTGAGGCCGATTTTCTTTTACGGAGAAACAAGATGTTGTGCCTTCACAATGGTTTCATTCGGTAATATCCGCCTTAAGCGCGACCTCGAACCACCACTAAGATGCACTCAGATAAACACATAACTTAGTGAAATGTTCGTCAATTGACCCCACGGTCCGTAACTTCAAAATAAATAACCAGGAGGGATAAACATCCACACAAATATCCACCAAACAGGTTCTTTTAGTTGCAAACAACTTCTCCAAAAGTTTGGTCCTCCAGGTATTCGAAAAAGGTACGCCCCCACGCTCAAAGATCACATCTCTACTCACGAAAGTCAGATCGAGAATCCCTGCGCAATTAACCGCGTAAAAGAACAGCTTCCCCACCTCTCCATTATCTTGCACCACCATACTTCTCAACATGAAATCTGCTGACACTGCGACGTGCACGACTCAAGTGCAAATTGTCGTCCACAGATTTATTTCTTAAACGATAATGACAATTACTTAACACCAATGGCCTGAGATACTCTATTCCGGCAGAAAAGCGGCGTTAAGTACTAAAACGCAATAAATAGAACCCATCAACAGCCCCTGCTTAAACAAGCAAACCAAGGAATGATCTCATCTTACACTTTAAATACGAACTTTCCATTTCTACAACTTATGTGTTTATCTTAGTGGTGGTTCGAGGTTGCGCTTAAGGCGGATATTACCGAATGAAACCATTGTGAAGCCACAACGTTTTGTTTCCCCGTAAAAGAAAATCAGTCTCAACAGACGTCTCACTGTAAATAATTTATAAACAGATGTTTTTTTCCATTTTAATAATTAAACAGACTTGTAAATAGAGCTACCGATTTAATTGAACATTAAAGTTATAAATAAGTTTTAAATGCGCCAGGTGTAAATAATTTAATAATAAACAAATACATTGTAAATGTTCTCAAAACAAATCGTTAAACTAACCAGAGATTCAAAACACTCAATAAAAGATAATGCCGTTGTCTCAGTCGGTAGGTTAAAGCAGGCCGGTTCAATCTTTTTTTGATTTGCTTAATTACCACAATTTCTGCTTGGTTATTTCCACTTAACATAAATATAGTAACTGCAATGTAACAATAATAAAAATTATCTCGGACGCCAAGTTATTTTTTGATCATGCTCGGAATAACTAAACCGAGGATACAATAAAAAATTCACCACAATGTCAAAATAAAAAATATACAAGCTATGTTTATTAAATATTTAAATTTAGAATTAAATAAAATGTATCTTAAAAATTAATTGTAATAACCTTAAATTACTAAATTATGGGTATAAATACCTGTTCGAAAATTTTTGCACTCAACTTTTTGATAACATCTGGTATCTAAACGAGTACGGAAATGCAAACCAAAGGTGATGTAATTTTTGCACCAACATTGCCCAATATGTCGTAATAACAATGCTGTACGTTGTAAACCATACCAAAGTTGAATTTTACTTCTTACAAATTTATCTTCATGAAATTTGAATAATCCAGTGTTTATTGCATTCTCTCGAAAGTTCAAATAAAAAAGGTGTAATTTAAATTTAGATCTAAATTAAATGCAAAATTGCAATCATAAGCATCGAAAATACCAAAAGTGGTAAAAGTAAACATGATAAAAGTAAAAGTATTAAAAGTAAAAGTAAAAGTGCCTGCAAAGAGCAAATGTTTTAAATTTTAATATAATACGAGTTACAAGTATCTTACCATTAAATCAATGGCACTTTTCACAAAATTTAGGTGGAAACCAAAAATGGCTTCCTGCTCCAACAAAATACATCAAGCAATCTAAAAAGGACGCTTAGGATATCGGGTGATATAGCGGTGCGCAAGAATATGTGCAGAAATTTAATTCCACGATATAGAAGTATATAAACCTTTAAGAAAAATATGCAACTAAGTTACACCAAAATGCAAATTAAGTTGCCTACCACAACTTATAAATCATTAATAACCAAAAATCCTTTTTTATTATACAACTAAATGAACGAAGAACGTAAAAGATTCGTTACGCACCCCCCCCCCCCTAAAATTTTGATTCGGAGATCACCAAAGCGGAGATTCCAAACACTAAGCAAATAAATAAATTTACTAAAATTAAAGGAAATAAAAAATTTTAAGCTAATTAAAATTCAAGCAAAATGTAAACAGTAATACCTAAAATCTAAATAAAATCCAAATAAAAATAAAAAGGGGAAAATCAAAATGCTAAATACAAGATTAAATAGAGCAAAATCCTATCCTAAGTGTACGAAGAAGTACGGAAAATGCGGTAATGTTGGTCAGGAAAGACCCCTCACAACACCATAAAAGCTAATGACTTGCTACCACCCGCACACGCCACTAATTGAGAATAAAGGACCCGAAACCTTAAATAAAGCAAAAAATTTTAAGCTGGTGGGGTTTGTGAAGCAAACCACCATCAGAGGAGCAAAATGAAAAAACCAGTAACAAAAATTGAAGCTAAGGTAAAAGAGAACAGAAACCAACCATGACCTGAAGGGTCAGAGGGCGGGGAACCCGGGAACAGTTGTCAGGTGCAACGAGAAAAAATCACGGCAAAATGCCACTCCACTAGAGTGTTAAACTCTTTCCAGCCAAACCATAAAAATCGCGAGAATTGCAACACCTAGAATTTGTTGAACGATTTTATTGAAATTTTCGTCAACGATGTCTTTCATTAGAACAACCAAACGAATAAAATTTGAATAAAATCTAGCTAGTAGTTTTTTTTTGTTTTTTCCTTTGCACTTAGTAACAATAAATTAAAAGAAATAAACCAATCAGTGTGTAATTAACTGTCAATTTTACAAATTGTTCGTTCACAATTCCGTTCTGAACTTGGGAACAATGCCAAGAGTATGTCAACATCAACATTTTTCCCAATTGACTGATTTTGAATGTGGCCGTATTATTGACATGCGACAGGCCGGACTTTCGCTAAGAGAAATTGCTTGTCGTGTAAAACGAAATGTTACAATGGTATTGAGATGTTGGTCCAAATGTCCGAGGAAGGGGTGCAACAACATCGCCCTGGATCTGGACGTCCCCGCAGGACTACAGATGGCGAAGAACGTCGTTTAAGACTTTTGGCCACAAGAGACAGATTTTCAACAACTCGATCAATTGCAAATGATTGGATGAGAGGTGTAAGACCCACAATGCCAATGTCATCTGTTTATCGTCGGATAAGGTCTTATGGACTGCGTTCATATCGTCCATTTTTATGTCTTCCTCTTACACCACTTCACCGTCTACGCAGACTAGAATAGAGCAACGAAAGAGCGAATTGGGCGCAAGAATGGCATCAAATTGCGTTTAGTGACGAGTCCCGATTTTGCTTGTGGGCCCACGATGGTCGTAGGAGGGTCAGACGGATGCGTGGAGAGCGTAAAAATTCAAAATTTTTTGTGGAACGCAACGCAGCCCTCACACAAGGCTTGAGGATATGGGGTGCAATATGTTACGTTAGCAGATCACCCTTGATCTTCATTGATGGCAACGCTGGTTATATTGCCAATGTGCTAGAACCCGTTGCGCTTCCATATCTTCAGGGGCTGGAAAATCCCATTTTCCAACTGGATAATGCGCGCCCTCATACGACAAGGGCTACAACACGTTTTTTGGAAGAAACTAACATTGCCGTCCTCCCATGGCCTGCTCGGTCGCCTGATTTGTCGCCCATTGAACATGTATGGGATGAGGTCGGTAGGCGACTGGGTAATTTACCACACCCTCCAGATAACTTACACGATCTCTGGCTACGGATTCAAGAAGCTTGGGTTGATATACCACAGGTAGCTATAGATCACATGATTGATACCATGCCACGCCGTCTAAATGAGTGCATTACGAATCGTGGTGGAGCAACTCATTATTGAATTTTAATCGTTTGTTTGTTCTAACGAAAGGCATCGTTGACGAAAATTTCAATAAAATTTTATTTTCTTTATAAAGTTTCTTAATATTACGCAAGGTAAGTCTAAGGTTTTATTAAATATGAATGAAAATGGTTAAACTGTATTATTGACATGTTATAGAAGCGAGCGATTTTGAAACTTTTTTTAAGTTAACATGTATATATTAATATCTAATATCTTCTGACATTCAGTTTTAAACGTCATTCTTACACAGATTATTGTTTTTGTTTCTACAATGTTGTCTGTTTTTGTTATGAACGTATGAAAGAGGTTGCATAGTTGCCCTAAATAATAGATATTTATGTATTAAGGGCATATTCAGAAGATTATGGCTCGAGGAATGTTAAGCCCGACGCGAAGCGGGCTTTTATTCCTGGAGCCATAATAATTGTGGTAATCAATGTTTATATTTTCACTGAACTGGAAGCTATTTAATCAGTATTTTCGCAATTATGCCCAAATGCAGTATAAAGTCGACAGTAGGCTAATTTGTTGTTACTAAGATACTGTGATATTTATTATATATCATGTCATGTGTTTGCTGTCAATCATGCTGCTTAGCATCAATGACATTTCCGTGCTATAAAGACCACATTACGCCCGCATTTGGAGGCGTATAAAAACATTATGGTGGCAAAATAAAATAAAATATATAATTAAAATTATTTCATTTCTTTTAATTTTTAAGTGCGTGCGTGCGTGAGTGCAGTGCGTGGAGTGCGTGTTGTGCGTTGTGTGTGTGTGTCTTGTGTGTGTGTATGTGCGTGTAGTGGTGGTGCTGTGTGGGTACGTGGTGTGTGAGTGTGTCGGTTTGTGTATGAATGTATGCTAGTATCCACGATAACACCAGAACGAAAATACCTACGTACTTAAAATTTTGAATGTAAGCTTGTTTGTTTAGAGATTTCGGGAGAAATTCAGTGGCGGAGAAGGGGGGTTTATTAGGGCCAGTTTTTGGTTTGTATCAAATATTTCTAAAACCGCTGCATATTTCGTGTGTGTGTGTGTGGGTGCGTGCGTGCGTATGTGTGTTTGTGTATGGATGTATGCTAGTATCCACGATAACACCAGAACAAAAATACCTACGTACTTAAAATTTTGTATTTAAGCTTGTTTTCATTTGGTCTAGAGATTTTGGGAGAAATTCAGCGGCGGAGAAGGGGGGTTTATTAGGGTCAGTTTTTGGTTTGTATCGAACATTTCTAAAACAGCTGCATATTTCAAAGACATAAAAATACCTAGATATACACCTTAAACGTATAGATTAATGATATCCTATGCAATTTTTCGATACGACGCGTTATTTACGGGCAAAAAATTTCCTAAGTTAGTTTTTTAATCTAAAGCGTAATAAATGTAAAAATTAAATAAATATGATTGAAAATGCGAAGCTGTATTATCGATATTTTTATAGAAGCGGGCGGCTTTGAAATTTTTTTTACGTTAACATGTATTTATGTCTATGATTCTCTTATCTGTCATGAGGTTTCAAACGTCATTCTGACATAAATTACTGTTTTTGTTTTTACAATGTTGCCTGTTTTCGTTATGAACGTATAAAAAAGAGGTTGCATAGTTATCCAAAAAAAATTTAAATTAAAATTATTTCTGTTTGATATAGATTATGTAACATATTGGTAAATCCAAACACTAAACGCATTTCAGGATATCGATAAGTCCTATAGACCAACTGCACAAAACGATGAACTGGTCTCGTAAAGGTTGAACAATTATATGATCCCTCATTTGGAATGTGAGGGAATAAACACCTGCCTCGACAGTTCAGACACGAACCCTTGATCAACGTTGTTCCACGATAATCACTACGTCACCGAAACGATAACCTTAGCGCTTCCAAGCCTAAATTACCACTGCTCCTGTGAATAATTTCACTTGTCGCCACTTTGGTTTTTTTAACCCTCTCTATCTAATTAGCCAATTAAAGAAAAAGGTACCTACTGAAAATAAACTGACTACGCGCGCGCATTCCCGAAGTCCAAGTCACAAATCGTCGGAGGAGATTGCATCGTCTCCAGAGCTTACTGCTACATAAATCCTTATCTAAGTAATATGATATATGGTCAATTGAAATTTTCAAGCAACATTAGCCTTTACTGCCATGCAATATATGTATGTTATATATATATATATATATATATATATATATATATATATATATATATATATTATATATATATATAAAGCTGGCACGTTTGTAATAGAATGGTATTTGAAGGTGAATCACTAATTACTGAATGAAATGAAAATCTAATTTGGATCTATAATATAACTTTTGTAAATACATTTTTATTTTGTTACTTTTTTTATTCCAATGGATCAAAATTATATCAGTATCCAAAGTACATAAGTTTAATAGACTTTGTTACTTTTCATATATTCTAAATAAAATATGTTTCAAAAATATGCATTCTTACAGTCAAATTACCGCCTCTAAAATTTACCCCCCAGAGCAGTTGCACCAGCCTATCGCTGGCCCCGCTGAGATCCAGAAACAGTTGGAACTGATTATACTCGATTATACATACAATCCTAAATTGAAATCACAAAAAGAGTACGCACCTGACTTCTTAAACTCAAACAAAGAAACAGTAACATCACAGTATACGTCTACGAATGACGTATACTGTGGTAAAACAACACACATTAGTTAGGGTGTTATTTTTTGATTATTCTCATTAATAAAATAATTTCGAAATGTCAGAGAGGATAGATGAACAAATTATTAAACTGGAACCCAAAGTTGAAACTCAAATCAATTTATTCCTTAATCAGAAACGTGTTATATTAAATAGGAATAGTATTCCAATCAAAGAAGAAATAGATTACGATTCCAGTAGTATTAAAATTGAAAGCGAGTTTGAAGACACCATTAAGAAAGATGCAGACAAATCTTGCTTAATAAACAATATTGAATCGGAAACAACAGAAATAAGTTATTTAGAGAATAATTATAACTGTTCCCAATGCAATTATTCAACAAAATCAAAGCGTAACTTAAACAATCACCTTGTAAAGCACTCAATACAACTAAATACAAATGTGTACGGTGTGATTATATAACGAAATATAGAAGTGGTTTTGTTAGGCATAACAGTGAATTCCATAATTCAAGGATTAAATACAAATGTGCATTATGTCATTATTCAACTACAGTTAAACACTGTTTGAAAAGACATCTTCTTAAGCACAATCCAAGTACTGTTAAATATAAATGTGATTATAGATCTGCTTTTAATAAACATAGTGAAATACATAATTTAATTTACTATAAATGTGATCAATGCGATTATTCAACAAAAATTAAACGTAATTTGGTAGGACATCTTGTGAAGCACAATCCAAGTAGTGCTAAGTATAAATGTAACCATTGTGTTTATGTTACAAATTCTAAACATAACTTTAGTCGTCATAGTGAATCACATAATTTAAAGCACAATTTAACTAGTACTAAATACAAATGTGACAAATGTGATTATTCAACAAAAGTGAAGAAGTATTTACGTAATCACGTTGTAAAACACAATTTAAATCGTATTAGATACAAATGTAGCCAATGCGTTTATGTAACATATTGGAGAAGTCGTCTTAATAAACATAGTGAAATCCATAACTTGGGCATTGATTACAAATGTGACAAATGTGATTATTCTACAAATGTGAAACAAAGTTTAACGTATCATCTTATAAAGCACAATCCCACTTCTGTTAAATATAATTGTGACCAATGTGTTTATACAACATACTATAGAACTGCTTTTAATAAACATAGTAAAATACATAATTCAAATTATTATAAATGTGATCAATGTGATTATTCAACGAACATTAAATGCAATTTGGAAGGACACCTTGTAAAGCATAATCCAAGTGTCGCTAAATATAAATGTAACCTTTGTGTTTATGTAACAAATTCTAAACAAAATTTTAATAGTCATAGTGAAATACATAATTCAAAGCAAAATTTAACTAGCGTTAAATATACATGTGACAAATGCATTTATGTAACATATTTCAGAAGTCGTTTTGATAAACATAGTAAAATCCATAATTCGGATATTGATTACAAATGTAACAAATGTGATTATTCAACAAATGTGAAAAATTATTTAAAGCAACATGTTTTAAGGCACAATTTAAGTAGCACTAAATACAAATGTTACCAATGCAATTATTCTACAAAATGGAAAAGATATTTGAAGAATCATCTTGTAAAGCACAATCCAAGTACTTCTAGATTCCAATGTGACGAATGTGCTTATGTAACAAATGTAAAACCATATTTTGAGAACCACCTTGCAAAGCACAATCCAAATATTGCTAAATTTAGATGTCGTCAATGTGTTTATGTAACAAATTTTAGAAGTCATTTTATTAGACATAGTGATGAAATGCATAATTCAGGTAATGATTACAAATGTTATCAATGTGATTATACAACAAAAGTTAAACGTAGTTTAGAACAACATGTTCAGAAGCACAATCCCAGTAGTGCTAAACACAAATGTGACCAATGTTATTATACAACAAATGTAAAGCAATGTTTCATGGATCACCTTGTAAAACACAATCCAAGTATTGCTAAATATAGATGTGATCAATGTGCTTATGTAACGAATAACAAAGGGAGATTTAATAGACACAATGAGGAAATACATAATTCAGATATTGATTACAAATGTGATCAATGTGATTATTTATCAAAGGTTAAACGTAATTTAAAACGACATCTTGAAAAGCACTGTGTAAGTACTGCTAAATACAGATGTGACCATTGTGCTTATGTAACAATTTACAAAAGGAACTTATCTACTCATAGTGCAATACATAATTCAAGTACTGATTATAAATGTGAAGAGTGTGATTATTCTACTAAAGTTAAACGCAATTTACAGAATCATCTTGTAAAGCATAACTCGAGAAGTACTAAATACAGTTGTGACCAGTGTACTTATGTAACAATTTATAAAACAAATTTAATTACTCATAGCGCAGTACATAATTTAGGTAGTGATTACAAATGTGAAGAGTGTGATTATTCTACTAAAGTTAAACGCAATTTACAGAATCATCTTGTAAAGCACAATACAAGTAGTGCTAAATACAGATGTGACCAATGTGATTATACAACAAACCTAAATCAATGTTTCTTAGATCACCTTGTAAAACACAATCCAAGTATTGCTAAATATAGATGTGATCAATGTCCTTATCTAACTAATAACAAGTATAGTTTTAATAGACACAGTGATGAAATACATAATTCAAATACTGATTACAAATGTGAAGAGTGTGATTATTCGAGTAAAGTTAAACGTAATTTAATGAGTCATCTCATTAAGCACAATGCAAGTAGTGCTAAATATAAATGTGACCAATGCCTTTATTCAACAAACATAAATAAACATTTCAGGAATCATCTTGTAAAACACAATCCAAGTAGTGCTAAATAAGAATATGATAAATGTGTATATAAGTTTCAAAAATATTTTTAATATGTTTACAATATGACCAATGCGATTATTCACAAAACTTTATTCATTTAAAAATATTTGTCGTACAATAACTTGTAATATTTGTTAAATTGTTAATCATCTAAATATAAATTGATCTTATATTTAATTTACATGTGTATATAGGGGAGAATGGGGAACATTCGGCAGTTTTTAAAAATGTCACTATATTTTCGGAATTAGCTAAATTTAAATAAAGCTTCATTTTCTATAAAATTATTTATGATCTAAGAAATGAATTTTTCCAAGTGAAACTCCACTATTTTTTTAAATATATTTTTTCCAAAAATTTCCTGTAATGTGATGATACTACCCCCGCCGGTGGGGTAGTTTCGTCATAGGCAAGGGGTACTTTCCGTCAGTATATATAATAACCTAAAAATATGATATATTTTTTATTAGAAAAAATACACATGAAATGTTTATTTTACAATAATATTGCTGAAATTATGGTTGAATACGTATATTGAGGTGGATCTTGCAGTCCCAGTTTGCGAAGGAGTATCTAATTTTGCAACAACGTCCGAAAAATCAATATCTGAGATATCCTCGACATCGGGATAAACAAAATTGTTGCTGCTTCCCTTTTTCCTTAGGAACTTAATTGTAAGAGAATTGCAATGTATTTCTTGTACACAATCTATGTAGTGAACAACTGCTATTTTTCCTGGAAATTGGATCATAACAAAATTAGAAATTTCAAATTCATGGCTGGATGTCATTTCAAATTCTTCGAAGTCATTACTACTGTTAGAGTTTACCTCAGCCAAAGAAATATCAGATTCACTACTTGAACTGCTTATCCATTTTTTCATTGTTTTGGTTCTCACTGGCTTTCTTTTGAATAAATTTTTTTTTGTTTCTTTTTTTGTAACTGTTTGCTTCCTTTTTTTTAGTTCTAGATTTTCTTGGATCAATAATTCAGGAGTTTCTGTATAAACAGTGCATTTTGATTTTCTGTTGGTGTTTCGTTTTTTGTGAATTTTGCTTTAGGATAAGGACAAAGTTCTTCCAAAGTGGGTATTGAAGAATTATTAATAATGTTTTGACCAGAAGTAGATGGTGCATCTGGATTGAAGTACAGTGTTGACAAATTTGATTCGTCATGACTTCTAGACACATTCGACAACTGCTCATTATATTTAGGAGTTTGAGGTAATACTGTACTATTCGCTGTGCTGTCTTCCGAAAACATTCTGTTGTTAACATCCTGAGAAGTTGTTGGAGTCACCTTATCTTGACTGCTCATAGGTCTGTCAGTAACATAGCTCGCCATAAAATCAGACTCAGTAAATACAAGCCGATTAAGTGGCTGTAGACCTGTTTTATGAAAAGCATTTTTGATATTTTTAATGGAAAATGCATTTTCATACGCTTTGTTGCATAAATGACATATTTCTAATTGTTATTGGTGGGTCAGGGTGTGCTAGCATCCAATCATTAAAAGCTATAGCAGCAAAAGTTTTAAAAGGACCATAAATTTCCACATCCAAGTGCTGGAGCCTGTGGGTGGTATGTGGAGGAAAAGAAAGAAGAATGATCCCATTTTGTTTGCAGTAACGAATTGCTTCAACAGAAACATGTGATTCGTGGTTGTCGACTAACAAAAGAATTTTGTGTTCAACAGAACAATTTGTGTGACACAATGTGCTTTAAAACGTCAGGAAATAGATCTGCAGTCATCCATCCTGACTATTATTACCAAGTGCAATAGAGCCTGTTGGTGACCCTTCTGTTAAATATTCTGTTGGATTGCATGTTCTAGGATAAACAAACACAGGTGGAAGAGAAGTACAGATAGCATTAACTATACCAACAAAAGTGACCAATGTTCCCCTTTCTGCTGAGCCAATTTGCTCAACTTGCTTTTTCCCTTTTGTGGAAACAACTTTAATAGGCTTCATAACTGTAGTGACACCACTCTCATCCAAATTCCATATTCTTTCAGGGGTCAGTTGATATTTCTCCAAGAAACAGACATATTTGTCAAAAAAGTCGTCTACTACAGATTTAATGAATGCCATCGAACGACTTAAACTTGTACTTTCCAGCTTTCGCAGTGACAGATCACTATGCCTCTTCATAAATCCCAGCAGCCAATCTTTACCTAAAATGTAAAATGTGTAACTTTTAATTTTTTATGCTACCTTCATGGACATGCTTAGGTGTGAGTTAGGTTAACCTTGAATTCTATGCGAACATACCTACCATTTTATTGGTGTCCCAGTTAACAGGAATTCTACTGCAGAGACACGATTTTGCAAATTGGAATGCAATTGTCCTGATCTGTAAATATGTTAATCCATAATGAAGATCAGAAGATTTTTTGATGTAGTCTCGTAATTGGTTTTCTTGATCAACTGAAGAAATATGATTTTTTCGAAACATCGTGGTAATAATTCAAGTTCTTATGAGAAGTTCAACGATACACGAGGAGATACACCCGAGAAGAATGTAATTAATAATGTAAATAGATGCAACACTCCAATATATATATATATATATATATATATATATATATATATATATATATATATATATATATATATATATAAAGTTCATTCGTTTAACTTATCCCGATAACGTCATGTATGCATTAAATCACGAAATGACCGTCGTTTGTAATTTAAAACAAAAATATGAGCACTGATACCAACCTTTCCACAGAACAACTTTCCTTTATTTGCTTATACGTTGATTGAGGTTACGTACGCTCGCCGGTTGGTTTGTTTCTTCGTTTATTCATTCCTTCTTGAGTTAATATTGTAAAAGATCGGTTCTTTTCAGAACCACATTACTTTCTAGTGTTCATTTAAGGTAAAGATTAATTCGTTTTACAGAAAGAGATAACATTTATGTTTTCATTTGTAGCACATCAACATGCCTCGTAGGTCTTTTACCGTAGACGAATTGATCCATAACTTAGTCGAATACTTTAATAAAGAAAAACAGAACAACGGGCCCTTATCACCATTAACAGCAGTGCATGCAAGGGTTAGCGATGATTTGAAAATTGACACGAAAACTATTTCTAATGCTTTACGACGACATCAAAATCAAGAAGAAAACAAGGAAAATGAACCTCAACGAAAAAGTCTAAAAACAAAAGACATGGATCAACGACAAAAAAGTGAAATCCGTACTACAATTTACAACATGTATATTAACCATGAACATGTTACATTAGATACGCTCTTAACAAAAATTAAAGAAAGAGGTATCGTTGAGTGTACAAGGACTAGCCTCTATCACGTTTTGTTGGACATTGGATTTCATTTCAAGCAAACTAACAATAGAAAAGCTCTTTGCAAAAAAGCTTCAATAGCATCGATGAGGTTAAAATTTTTGAGAAGTTACATCACTTATATGAAACGAAATATCTACAAGCAGTTCATTTATCTCGACGAAACATGGATATTTCCAAAAGGAAGCAACAAAAGAATATGGCAAGATTCCAGTTCAAAATGCTTTAAGAATCTTGGTAGGGAAGGCAAACGTTATATAGTTCTACATGCTGGAACAGAAGATGGCTTTGTGGAAGGAGCAGAACTTATATTCTCTACCACAAATAAAAGCAGTGATTATCACGATTGTATGAATTCGGAAAACTTTGTTAAATGGTTAACAAATCAACTTTTGCCAAACTTAACAAAGCCATCTATAATCATTATGGATAACGCTCCGTACCATTCACAAATTGTCAATCGCCAACCAACTACAAATTGGAAAAAAGAAGAAATTACAGAGTGGCTTAGGGGAAAAAAAATTACTCATGAAAAAGAAGCATTTAAAACGGAATTACTACATATAGCAAAGCTACATAAGGAAGAGAAACAATATTTGGTAGATAATATTATTAGAGAACATGGACACGAAATTTTACGCTTGCCTCCTTACCACTGTCAATTTAACCCAATGAAAATGGTATGGGGAATAAGCAAAACTTATTATGATAAACACATTGGAAGAGATGGTTATGGGGATCATAATGTCAAACAGATGTGGAAAGAAGCGTTAGAAACAGTTTCACCTTCAGTTTTGTTAAAAACGATTAAACATGCAGAAGCTGAAATTCTAAAGTCTTGGGAACAAGAAAACGTTTATGATGTCCAAGTAAATCCAATTATTATAAATCCAAACGATAACACAGCTACAGAAGATGAAGTGTAGTGAACATTTAATTCCTTGTTTTTAATTGAATTCTTAACGCAAACAGTTTTCTCCAAAAACTTAATAATAATTATAATAATAACATATAATGTATGTTATTGTACACTAAAACATTATAATTTATAACAATAAATTATTTTCAACACAGTCATGCTTAAATGTGAATGAACAAATTTACGTTTTATTACACTATGGTGTATTTTTTTATGTACTCAATAAGTAAGAAACACTTGGTTATAATGTATTTGACACGATACTTTCAATAAGTTTAAAAAAGTACTATAATTCAATTACATTAAATACACCAATAATTTTGAATTGCAGTATAATAATCTTCTACACAAACAAGTGTATAAACACCGATGATTGAAATTATCATTCCGTATTTTGCAATTCGAATATTTTCTCAAAGCATAATGATTAGTAGCATTCCTAAAAATTCAATCTTTATGAATAAATCAAATAAATAACCATTAACTCACAAATGTATTGCCGTCAAAGATATATAATCGCAACTTTTATGCAGAAAAGTATTGGAACAATTACTTCCTTTCTTTGGAAGAGTTCATTGGTCTTAACCTACAAATACCTATTTACAAAATTTTTGCAACATTTTAGAATATATAATAACTTACCAAAATTCATCTGCTACGTTTTAAGTTTTATTGAAAATAATATGCTTTTATGTGCGTACATCTACGATACGTAAATAAAACTTTTGTCTTTTATTTGCAAACATTATGACATTTATATTTATGTGAAGTAGTTAAGTTAAAGTTGGTAATGTTGGTATCAAAACTGTTCGTATGAAGAAAACTTAATTTGTTGTTAACGTTATCCTTGTTAGTTACTTGAGTTAATAAGAGCCATACAAAACGACACTCTTGGAATAATACGTTAGCTAATAGTGTACATTGTATTCAATATGTAGAAAAGGATAGTCATAGACAAGTGCGCGTTTATCGATATTTTCATAGAAGCGGGCTAGGATAGTCATATAGTATGTTGTTAAGACCGAAATACCTGTACTAACTTCGTATACTCGAAAAACCGCGTAATTTTCGCATGTTTGTTTTTTCAGTATAACAACTAAACTATACGTTTTTAATAAAACGTGTTATTTACTTTATTTACGTTATTTAACTTGGTGGTAAGTTCGGTATGCGTAGAATGTTGCACCATCTTCCGTTGGAGGCAAACTGGCGAGGTCATCCTTAGCCGAGGCGGCTGTTTTCACAAAAAAATTGATAGCGCAGGCATCCTCAGTGTAGCCTCCTCCATGCAGAGCTACTAGGCATTTCGCTCCGGCATCTGAGGTGGCTTGAAGTAGGTTGGAGGAACACTTCAGCTGTGATGATGAATTGAGGGTATTTCTGGATAGCGCTCTACAGTTTAATTTACTCATACCCGAAAAGGGCAGTGGTGGTGTCGGACTCAGTGAGGGCGTGAACAAAATCAATACAATAAAGCAAACCATGGACACTATACTCAGTAGAGTAGAGTTTACTGTGGTAGCCTAGCTTGGCAGCGAAATGCAACTAAAGCATCAACTGTGTAACTTTTAAAAATTCACAGAAAGTATAAATGCACAGAGAAAAGTCGTGTTATTGGTATGAAACTGAGCACAAAGAAATTACTGGTTTTTTAACGAATTGTCAAGTTTTTTTTTCAAATATTGCATTTTATGGCTAAAAAACTGGTTTCTGGGCTGAAAAAGCCAACCTCTTTGTCGATTACTTTGCATCAAATTCATCTCTCAGTGATTCTGGTAAAACTGTGCCGTCGCACAAATCTACACCATACGCTATTAAACCATTCCACTTTCGTTATAAGCTCATGGAATCAATTATCAATAAACTTGACTCAAACAAGGCGATTGGCCCTGACGGTATTCCAGCTATCGTCCTTAAAAAATGCTGCCCTGAGCTAGTACCTGTATTGTCCAAACTCTTTTCGATCTCCATGTCATCTGGAGAGTTTCCCTCATCGTGGACGTTGGCAAATGTCCAGCCTATTCTTAAAAAGGGCGACAAAACCGATCCCTCAAACTATCGACCAAAAGCTATCACTTCCATTCTATCGAAAATCATGGAGAAAGCCACCAACTACTTTCGTTCCTCGAGTCCAATAAACTCTTAAACGACCACCAGTATGGGTTCAGACAGAGTTGTTCAAAGGATGATCTTCTTTCATATGTCACCCAACTTTGGAAAAACACATTAGAGAGGTTCGGTGAAAGAGTAGTAGTAGCTTCAGATATTTCAAAAGCTTTTGACCAGGTTTGGCACAAGTTGCCAAACTCACTTCGTTCGGCTTATCCGATACGCGCATCAATCGGATATCCAGCTTTCTTGACAAAAGACGTATACGCGTTGTCGTTGATGGCTTCTTTTCGAAAGAAACTACTATTAACGCGGGAGTACTCCAAGGATCAGTGATAGCTCCCACATTTTTCCTGCTGTACATAAATGACCTCATTTCCTCAACAACTAACCCGACCCATTGTTTTGCGGATGACCGCACTTTACATTGTAGTTCTCAGTTTTCCCACAACAATAAGCCTAGATAGGACGTTAAGGTAAAAATGGCAGCCTCAATCAACAGTGACTTAGAACGTGTCCTTGAATGGGGAAGGAATAATCCACTCACGTTCAACGCCGACAAAACGAAGTGTTGCCTTGTGTTCGCCAAGAAAGACCGATCATTTCCTGGTGTAAATATGAATGGCTTAGAACTCAAGTTTTCAAACTTCTATGTTAGGGATGTCCGTATCATCGAACCTTTCATGGGTTGATCACCTTTTGTCAGCCAACAAAACAGCTGCCCGTATACTGGGCTTTCTATACAGATCTAAACAGCACTTCATATCGCAACAACTCCTTTTACTGTATAAGGCCCAAATTCGAACTCATCTGGAATACAATTCCCACCTCTGGGCCAGTGCTCCCCAATACGCACTTGATATAGTAAACCGCATCCAAAAAAGAGCTACCACGTTTATAAATGACCCGTCTCTGACTTCTGACCTACAGCCTCTTGAGCATAAAAGAATAGTTTCGGTTCTGTCCTTGTTTTATCGCTATTACCATAGCAAGTGTGCCTCTGAAATGCACTCCTTAATACCATCGCAGATCATCTTCGAGAGGAACACTCGGTTTGCCCATTCAAACTATAATTACGCACTCAAAATTCCAACGTGTCACACTAAACGGGCTCAATCTACATTTTTCCAAACGGCGACCAAATTGTGGAATGCACTACCCAGTCCTGTTTTCCTCCAAACTTTGACTTAAGTCAATCTAAGGTAGCCATTCTTGGCAGCCTAACAATATCCCTAAACCCCCAGTGTTCCTCAGTGCTTTAGCACGTTAGGCAGATCTTAGGCTGTATGGGAATACTATAAGTAAAAAAAATCCAATATGACGGCCATAGCACAAGTTTTCTTTCGACGACTTTTAGTAAGTTATTCCGGAAATATAATTCAATATACACACCACGTCTTATACTTATACGTGTTGTTTAAGGTAATGAAGAACTTATTTAAAATGATTACACTATTAGTCAAATCACCCTCAAACCGCTCTAAGCAACAGAGCAAACTTGTGAAAAACGCAGTTTTCCTTTTTTTTTATTTATTAGCATTGTGAGGAAAGTATGGGGCTGCAGCTTGGTAACGATTGTACCTACAGAGCTGGATCTGATATCAAAATTTAGAAAATGTAATCTAATTTAAAAACGTAAAAAACAAGTTTTATGAAAAACGCATCGTTTAGGAGATATAGTGAAAAAACAAAAAAAATTGGTTTTTCGAGGGCTACGAAGTTAGCACAGATATTTTAGCGATTTCTAGTGTACTATTTGGCTGGCCTAGGCGGGTTTGGAATTTTTTTGCGTTAACATGTATTTACGTATATTACCTCTGTATAACCTCTGTCTGTTTTAGTATAGTTTTAAACGTCTGTTTGATATAGATTAATGGTTTTTGCGTTTACAATGTTGCCTATTTTCGTAATGAACTTCTTATAAAAAAATGTTATTAAAATGATTTCATTTCTTTTAATTTAAGTTAGCATCGAGACGTCTTTTAACCTCTATCTGTCGTGAAGTTTTAAACGTCTGTTTGACATAGATTATTGTTTTGTTTTTACAATGTTGCCTCTTTTCGTAATGAACTTATAGATTATAGATCTTTAATAAATTAAATAGTATGAAACTGCATTGCAGATTACACATCACAGCGCCGTCTAACTATGTTAAGTTATCACAGCATTAAAATAATTTAACGTATGATAAAATTAAAATCATATTTAACGTACACTTTGTGTTTTCAGTGTATAATAACAATTACAATTACTGACAACCTAAAATAGTATATTAAGAAACAAGTTTCATAAGACGCGTTTTTATCGCATGAGTCCAAGTTTAGAAAACGACCCGCGCAGCGGGGAGTTTTCTAATGGACGAATGCGATAAAGTAATGAGTTTAAAAGAACAAAAATCTTATTTATTCACAGCGAGTTATTTGTTATCGGCGAACTGTGAAATTAATGTCTGGAAGTAGGAACTAACGTTTGGTTTCTTCAACATAAAAGCGATAACTACTGCAAAGAACAGTGAAAGCACTAGGTAAAAACACTTAACACCTTCTTGGAAACTCGACAAAGTCCCTTTGAACAAATTGCACTTAACGGTAAATCAATCTCGTGATGATTGAACAACTCAATAAGCTTCTCATATGGGTTGATCGGGGATGCTGACCCTGCTAACGGAAGTATTAACGGCAACTATTTGATAAAATCACGGCCACGTGACACACTAGACGGAACCGAAGCCAAACTGGTAGCAGCAAGTAAAGCAGCGAAGGTTAATTTGTTTATTCCAAGACATTATTGCTATTAACTTAGTAGATAACAAGTGCAAAACCATTATCAGAATCAACACATCAAACTCTGTAAAATGAGTTTAAGTAGGGAATAATGGAGAGTGTTTAATTGTTTAATAACTGGTTAGAATGAAGTAGTCATACCACTAAAACAATCTGTGATCAGTAGTTTTGCACGAACTTTCATTAAAAAAATTAATTTAGTTTTATCCAAGCTTCAATGACACATACACGTTTCTAAATTAAACTAAAGTTTATCCGAACCTGCAGTTTAAATAAAACCGCGCTTAAGACAAGAATAGGCATGCAGGGTGGTGACTCCTGTAAATAAGATTTTGTTGGCAACTTTAGTTTTACTACAAACCAACAGGTGACGCTTTCAAACTTTGACGTTTAGGAGTTGCGAGTATTCTTTAAAGTTGGTAGCGCTGTAAAGATTTAGAATTCTTTAAGACAGGTACCTAGATTGATTATTTACATAATCATATTCTTTTACAATTTAAGAAATAATCCCGTTATTTCAGAAGAGATGCCAGTAGTGTCTACTTAGAGCAGTTTCCTGTTTTATAATTAATTCTCTCACTCCCGAATTGATTAAAGCCCAGTATTATGCAGTCCGGCCTGTCCAATAGCAAATGTAAAACTTCCCGTAAAAGATGTCCTGTGTACATTCGGGTAATCCGATAACTCGTCAATTTAGTCCCGATCAGATTTGCTAAAGAAAGTCCCCAGGCAATTTACATTCCACATGTAAATCCTTTTTCTTAACAAAAACCCAATTGGTCAGAGGCACTAAAATCTAATGACACCAAATAAATCGCTATTTTACATTGGCGGGTTCGGTATTTGGTATTAATAAAAACTAAAACACAGATAAAAAATTCTTTATCTAATCTTAATTAATTAAATTAATCATGGATGCTTCTTTCTTATATTCTGGGAAAATACGAAGATTTTACAAATTGAAAATTTATTATATAGTGTTTCAAAATTTTCACCATCTATCTAAAATTTTATTAAAATCACTGCTGTTTAGTATTGCTACTTTAATTAGCAATAAATGAATGAAATTGCAATTGTTTCGAGTGTGTACGGCCATCCGCATTTTGATTATCAGGATAAGTACACTTCTAATAGAAAACATTTCTGTCATGAACCTATTTCAGGGAGATTAATACACAACATATGCCATTTTAAGCAAGGTAAATATTTCTCACATAAGTAGCTCATTACTGAAAACTGAGCAGCTGTAATTGGGTTTAAAGGATGGCATGTATTAATCAGGTTAAATAATGAGCTCATAATCGTTTTACTAAACATTACAATAATAAAAAGTAAAAAATTCTAGGAATCCAAACTATCTCCCTAATTTAACATTAAAATTAAAATATGGGTATACTTATTACAATATCGCTTAACTTAAAAACTATAATGTGTAAAAACAAATTTGTTCTAACATCTAAAATGTTATCTTTGCGCTGTTTTTTCTAATTCTTCTATTAACTGTATTAATCTCTGCCTAGTTTTTTTATTATTTTGACATGCACAACTGACGAGGCCATATAAATGCTTCGAGGAGTATTCACTATGCTCACGCATCCATTTTTCCAATTCTAAATCAGGAAGGTAATACGCTTTTACGTAATTCTCAACATACTCTCGATGAGGCACAGGACGTAATGATGATATTTTTTCAAATTTTGTTAAAAATTGCGTAAAATCCAATTGCATTAAAGCTCGACCACCATTGGTACATTTTTTCGCTTCTGAAAAACTATAAAAGGATTAATACTGTTATTTCACAAATGGTAAAATTACCCTTGTACAAGTGTGTGAGTGATGATATGTGCGATATTTTCCCAAAGCATTTGCTGAATTTCAGTTGAGATTGGAACACCTGAGCTTATCTCTTCTAAACGTATCCTGAATATCTGTACCTCCTGTAAGTACACATTAAAACTGGAAGGGCTTGTTTATATACGTACTCGAAGAAATACGTCGATGTATAAGTTGTGTTGTGACATCACATCTTTAACTTCCCAGTTAATTTTCGACATCGATATTAAATTTTGGCGCAAGTCAAAAGCATGAGCTGCTACACACATGTAAATAGGTCTTCTCAAGTCGATACTTGCTGCAATAGTCTGTAATTTGAAAACCATTTAAAAAACAATACGAAATATTAATTTACACAATTACAATTAATTTCTGATAGTTTCGTTTACATTTTAAAATAATGAGTTCTGACTGAGTAAAGTGCTTTTTAGTAAGCTACTCCGTTGTATTAAGTCGCCTTGCATACAAGTGAGGGCTTCTGGTATGTCGACATCGTTTCCACCTTACTCGTGGGACTCATATGTAACACGAAAATAAAGACATAAATACCCAAACCTCCGACAGCCAGACACCGGGCGGTCTAAAAACTGTCCGGGGCAGCCCGGAGGAAGCTTAAGGAGGCGGGCTCTAAGCAGTCTCCCAGTCCCCTTCTTCAAAGAGTGAGCAGCTCGGGAGCTCTAAGCGACCGGAAGCACTCAAAGCGACTAAGACGCAAAAGCGACACCAGTCAAGTGGTAGTACCGGGACCCATAGGGACGCCAGGACCTTTAGTGAGGCGTCCTCTGGCTTCAAAATAGCACTTGTCCAAAAAGAGCCGGAGGAAACCTTAACCGAAACAGTCGGGAACCTGGATCCTCGAGAAAATACTCTCTGTAAATCGGGGCGGCAGTGCCTAGATTTACAGGCTGTTACCATCGAGGGGGTGTGTTGCACATTACGTGTGCAGTCGAAACCTCGGTGAGCTGGCTGGGGGAGCTCCTTAGCGGTGCACCCCTTGGAAGAGCGCAAAGCTTCGACTTGTCGAAGCAAAGCACCTCCCAAAACTAGTAGGAACGCATACCGGATCCCGGAACCCCAGAGGAACCGGAAAAGATCCTGAAAAGGAACGAAATCCTGAACGCCGGGTTAGCCACTGGTAACTGGCGGGTAGTAGAGAGGAAGAAAGGACCCAAAGGGACAGTCACTGATTGTCCTAATAGATCCAACTTCATGGGAGAAGACGGTAAACCATCGGCCCTACGCGGGTTTCACGAGGGTGAAATGCACACTCCTTTCCAAGCTGAAAGAGAGACTAGGAGGAGACGCCTATTGAGACATGAGAAGCGGCATCGGCCATTGCGGGACCCTCAAAGAAACCGCAACCTGATGATCCGCGTACTCTACTAAGTTAGATCAATCTCAACTATGTTGAGGGCGATTCAAATAAATCTGCCTCGGCAGCCCAGAGTGCTTACATGATTAAACATCGAATTGATGTAGGACTTGTGATGAAAGGAGGGTGGCTTAGTGCTAAAACATTTGAAATCCATCCAAGATCTTGCATTATATCCAGAAATGGGACGAACTTATTGTCTATATGGGACTTTTATTACAGATACATGGTGGTAGTAAAGCTGACAGTAGAGGGGGCATGGAGCAGAGAACTGGTGCTCGGATCTGCATACCTACCGTTCGACCAACCTGGTCCGCCACCAACCCTTAAGTCACACTGCCAACGCAAGAAATAGAACTTGCTGCTCTGTTGTGATGCAACTCACACCATACGATTTGTGGCAGCACGGGCATCAATAACAGAGATCAGTGTCTCCTAGATTGTTTGATTTAACAGAACCTATAGTTAACCTCTACTGGCCTTCGTTAATATTATACTCAGGAAAGTGATTGATATAACATTCGGGAGCCATCCCTATTCGATCATAGATACATACGCTTTAACATAGGACAAAACGCACCCGCCGTTTACAGGAACCGAGTAACCAACTAGGATTACTATAGAGCGACTAGCTGATAAACTGGGGGACGGCCCTGCTCAAGCAAACAACTCAGCGGAACTTCAGGTTATGGTATCAAGTCTACGCACAGCCATTATGGACTCGTACGAGGAAAGCTGTCCAGTAAAAGAGAGGAGAACCTCGACTGTGCCATCCCTCTTCGATCATAGATACACACGCTTTAACATAGGACAAAACGAACCCGCTGTAGTCGTTTACAGGAATCCAAGAGTAACCAACTGGGATCTATAAAGAGAGACTAGTTGATAAACTTGGGGACTGACCAGCTCAAGCAAACAACTCAGAGGAACTTGAGGTCATGGTATCAAGTCTCCGCACAGCCATTATGGACTGGCACGAGGAAAGCTGTCCAGTAAAAGAGAGGAGAACCTCCACTGTGCCTTGGTGACACGAGGGTCTATCTCGATTAAGGGCACAGACGAGAAAGTTTTTCCACCGGAAGAAAAGCACCGGAAACTGGTATAAACCCTCACTCATTAAGTATAATAAGGCCATAAGAAGGGCCAAACGGGACTCTTGGAGGAGGTACCGTGAAGAGATTGAACAAATCCCTGAAGGAAAAGGTACAGAATCGGTTCCTTACTGAAAGACGACGGGGGGTATACAGAAACGGGGAAGTTTATGCCTCAACCGCGCTTCCCGGGCCAAAAACCCTCATTTCCACGGACAGAAGTGAACCACTAGTTCTGGACCCCATTTTCAGGGAAAAGAAGTGATTGGAAACTTGCCCGTCAGGTTTCCTTCCATAAAAATCCCCGGGGATGGATGGAATATTTCCTGTTTTACTACAAGGATTCGACTTGATAGCCCCACACTGTGCACGACACTAAGGACAAATCTTGTCCTGGGATACGTGCCCAGATAGTGGGGGGACGTCAAAGTCGTCTTTATACCAAAACCTGGGTGGAATTCTTAAGACCAAGCAAAGTCGTTCAGACTTGTACGTCTGGCGACGTTTCTTCTAAAGAACTAAAGAACAGTAGACACCAGTATGCTTGTCAACCAGGGAAATCCTTGCGAGGTAGCTACCCACAGAGTTGTGGATATCACAAAAAAGACATTGTCCTTCAAAGAGGTTGCAATGGCTGCTTATATTGGATATACAGAGGAAATTTAACAATATCTCTCTAGACTCCATCCAAAGAGCTGTAGAACGCAAGGGAGTGCACCCTACTATCAGTAGATGGATACGCACCAGGCTAAAACAAAGTAATGTATGGGCCATACTTAATAACGACTAGTAGTCCACCCTGCCCAATCATGTGGTGTCTCGTCGTTGACGTAGTGCTGAGGAGAGTAAGTGAGGCAGGATACAACAGTTGGCTATGCAGACGACGTAGCAATCTCGTAGAATAGTGGTGTCGAGATGAAAGGTTGTCGGCTAACCCGGCGCAAACAAATCTTCTACTCCTCACACGGAGAAAGCAAATAACATAGTAATGTATGAAGTTAAATACTTGGGCATCATACTAAACCGAGGATTAACTTTAAAGCCACGCCTAGAGAACATAGCCAACAAGGCTACTAAGTCCTTATGGGCTTGTAGAAACGTTCAGAAAGAAATGGGGATCTCAAAGAATGACCCACTGGATATATACAACGATGATCAAACCGATCATAACGTACGCCTCTCTGATGTGGTGGCGCAAGATGCACACCCATAGCAGCATACAGCGACTAGCTTGCCTTGGAATAACAGGGGCGATGAAAACAACCCCAACTTCAGCTATGGAGACCCTCTTGAACTTGCTGCCTTCAGTTTGTAATTAAAGCTGAAGCGCTGAAAGGGGCACATAAACTTAAAATCCTTGGTGAGGGTAAGTTTAGAGTTGGGCATTCACCATCCTTCACATCTCCAAGACAGACATTCTAAACATGACGACTGAGATAATAAGAAAATCAGTCTCGTGTAACAAACTGTTTGAGATCAAAATTCACACACGTTGGGAAGAAAACTCAAACAAAACAAGGTTGTAGGGCATCGTTTACTATACAGACGGTTCTAAAATCGGAAATGGTACCGGCTACGGAATATGCGAGAGTAACGGGACCAGGTCACAGAATTTTTGGAAGCCGGGGCATAAAAACGGCCGTATTTCAAGCCGAGATCTATGCGATTGTGGCTGCTGTCGATCAACTAATGAAAAAGAAACTTTCCAAAAGGACAATCTTTATAGCGACCGACCGCAAAGCAGCCGTTTCAGCACTGAACTCACTTGTATTCAACTCGAGGCTAGCCTTCAAGTGACTGCAAATGTTAAACAGATTGAGTGAAGCCAACACGGTGGCACTAGTGTGGGCACCTGGTCATGCAAGTATTGCATACAATCAGGTGGCGGGTCAGCTTGCTAGAGCAGCAAAATAAACGCCCTTCATATGGCCAGAACCGGCCTGTCGCATTTATTATACCACAGCTAAAGCCGAGAACTCACTCGAGATCACTGCCGGTACTGGAAGGAAACCGCAGGACAGATCCATTCAAAGATCTTCCTGGGGAAACCGAACAGTAAACTTACCGCGTCTATCCTAAATCTAGGTAGAAGGAATATAAAGCTTGCGACGGAAATTGTCACCAGACACTATTGCATGAACAAGCATATGCACGTAATGGGACTGACAGACAGCCCGTTATGTAGAGGTTGTGGTGAAGCTGAGGAAACACGCCACCACGTCGTCTGTGAGTGTGAAGCTTTCACGATGGCACCAAATCTTCTTGGAAAGGAAATGATTACACAAGACGAAGTAAAGAAACTACACCTCTAGAAGATTCCGAACTTCATGAAACAAACAGGATTTTCAGAGGGGTAGATTAATCTTAGGGGGCACATGGTCGTGGTGCAGGGACTTCAAAAAGACCACCCAGTGTCAATAATAATAAAATTAAAATTAATACAGTTTAACTACCAATGTACAGAAGCATACACGGATACAACTTCAAAAAACTGAGTCAGCCAACTGCCCGACTAGAAAAACTTTTCCATTTTAAATAAGAAAATGGGTGTCAATTATTTTGAAACTCAAAAATGAAATATGAAAACACATAGATTTATTACGTTTAATCTATATATATATATATATATATATATATATATATATATATATATATATATATATATATATATATATATATATATATATATATATATATGATTTTGTAACGTAGGCATCATCAAATTTACTTAAATACAAACATCGATTGAATTAAAACAAAGTTTTCTTAGATTTGAACATATGATCTGATTTGTTTCTTATCCCATGCCTATGAATATAAGTTCATATTCAAAGCTTTTTCTAAGAACGAGTATAATGTCATCAATTATTAAGGCGCTAAATCAAAATCGACCACTTTTAAAGGGGTTTAAATGCCACATGGTTTTGCCGAGAAGAAAACTTGCAAATGATACTTCTAAATCTACGCCATCTTCAAATTTAAAATTCAAAATCCCCAAATTAGATTCAATCCGTAGAAGATTCAATACTAACTTTTTATGGTAACCCTACGTGTGGGTGATTTATTTCTGGGCACAAAACAGTAAATATTAATGACATGTGCTTGAATAGTACGTAACAATTTTTAATTTTCATTAAAGTTTATTTATATGCATAACCCATACTTTAACTACTCAAACTACATTTTATTCTGACTATGAAAACATTAGATTACGCGCTACTCTTTTACGTTAACTTTAAATATAAATTACTCTGTATACGGTAACAATCCGACGAGTGCACTGATTCTCCAATGCCCTTCTTGCGGGCATAAAATTTACATCTAAAATTCGAAGTAAAAATTCTCTAACCATTCAGATACCCATCCCAAGTACATACCCTATTATTTCCTAACGTTAAACGACATATTAATACATTCCACTGGTGCAACTTTTACACCAAGCTTGAAAATTATACTAAAAAATCCGTGCGTAAATCGCTATTTACACTATTCCTACTTTACTTAAATATCTTTCAACGTTAAGTTCCTAAAAAAACTATTGCGGCTGTCATTGTCCTGAATTAAAGAAACCTGACACTTTTCCTAGGTTGGTGTTATCTATATATTAATTTGAAATGTGTTTTTGTCTATATCAACTAAATTGAGAGAACGGTTAAGGCATGGAGGATCGGCGGACGTGCAACGGGCAGCGTGAGAAAAAGTAAATAAAACAGACGCGAAACCTTCGTCGAATTCGAGGGGTTTCGGCTATATTTTATCAATACCAAATCGTTTTCTTTATGCTGTTTTCCATTTGTACCTTTTTCTAAGTTGTGAAAGTACTCTTTTGGTCAGGCTTTACAATGTTTTTTCTTCATTTTCTGCACCATTTTCTATCTGTTAGTGTGATTATCCGAACGGTTTCAGCATTGGTTTCCCAATTAAAAAGTACCTCTGGCTCAGTAGCGTACTATCGTCCATTACATAGATAATAGGTTCGAGGAGTCTCAAATTCAGACATGCTTGTATTTAATGGGCCAGTAACGTCAGTTCCTCGTATATTACAGTGGTTTCTCCAATTACTTTATTGGATAATATTTTAATGACTCGACACCTTTCTCAAATCTCACCGGTGCGAGATCTTGCATAGGAAATTAAATGCTGCTGCATTCCTTCTGATGTGTCATTTTTCTGGCTATATACCCTGTAGATGAGTGTGTCTCCGACCTTTCCATGTTCTCTCTGGTAATATATCAGCATAGCTTGCTTCAAATTGTTCACCTGGTAAATAGTTCGAATTGCTTTTCTATTGTTGACAATCTAGTATCTCCCTCGTAGTAGTAGATTAGTGTGATTGGAATATCCCCTTGTAGCGTTTTATGATGTGCGTCCACGATTAACAAATGTGCTAGTGCCTTTTTAAATCCAGGACAAGCGGGCGTTTTTCCTCATAATGTAAAAGCAAGTTACGTAGCGTCCTTCTAACTCCGAGGAGATCGTCTTGATCTTGAAATGGATTTACCGACAGTTTGTGTATTGTCTGTTTATTTGTTTGTTTTTGACAGTGCTTGACATTTTTTTCGAAATGACTGATTTGGAAGGACTTGATTTATTGTGTGAGTGCAGTCTTGTAAGTAGCCATTTTGGCCTCGAGTTATTTTGCAACGATTTATGGACCAGTTGCAGTAAGCAATTACACGAACTAGTCGTGTTAATGATACGAACTTTTCTATAAAGCTACTGGATTCTGTCACGTGTGTTATTGCTAAACATAACTGTTCTCCGGTTCTGTGGTGGATTTGGGTTTTATATTGTTCTCTCAGTTATGTTGTCGCCAAGCAGACCCATTCCACCATAGTGCAGTTATTCTTTTGGAGATTATCTCGTATATTCACCAAATTTTGCCAGTAGTATTGAGTATTCTTATTTCTTTTTTTCATTGTGCACTGATATTGGCATTACGTTTGTCGAATTTATGTTTTTTAAGTGTCCAGTATGATGATAAATGACATTAAAAATTACGGTTTAAAATTACTCATTTTAGAATTTCGAATTTGAAAGTTTCAACCAATTAATTACATTTATAATTGAAATTTTAAATAAGCAAGATTGCACAGACTTCCTTTCGGAAGCCAATTTATTTGTTTTGACTATAAAATAATTGTAAATATTACTCAATGAATATTATTTCTTTATTATTACAATATATAGTATTAATGAACTTCAAGCGCATTATTTCATTAGTGTATATAATATTGTGTGATTTTCGCCCTATCTCACAGATTTATCATTATTTACGGTTCATATAAATTAGTTACCTTGCAGTGACAACGATTTATTTATTATTTTGACAAGCTTTGTTTACGTTGATTAATTATTGAGAGATCTCACTATTTGTTTTTTTCCTAGTTTTTTATTAAGATTCTTGGAAAAAGAATTTGATTGATAAAATAATGTAAAGTAAAAGTGAAGCGTATAAGATTGATGACCTTCAAAATTGATCTTGAAGCAGATATTTTGTTTCGATTGCGTACGAATATTTTGAAGCTTTTACAGGAAGCATCGTTCCAGAAACCCTTTTGCTGATTTATCTGGTTAACGTTACGAAAATTACGCAAGTTTTTGTTTTGAACATTTCTGCGGAATACTAGTGTTTATTTGTGTGCTAATTAAACAATTTGATTTATGACGTTCCCTATTTTAACTTATATTATTCTATTCACCCTACACGCAAAACACCCCTATACCCACCCCCGACTACTGAGTCAGCAGCACCCACTGCCATTTTCCCCCGTAAAAAGGCAAGAGCTGCACTAATTCCAAGTTCTAACTTTAAATTATTAATACTGTTGACTTCCTCCTTTGTTTCAGGCAGTCCAAAACTTAATACATTTTTGAACCTATCTTGTCGAGCTTTAATTTCCGAGAATATTACTTCATAATCTAATTGTGCTAGATTCGATTAAATTAGCTGTTCACAGGGTGATGATATGAAAGATTGTGTTAAGGATTCAGTACACCGTGGTGAGGCAGTTAACTGGCTGATCATTTGTTTCAAAGCCGCGATTTCACGTTGAATTCATTAAGATCATCATCATTTGATTGAGCATTCGAGGTTTGGCACAATCTAAGCAAATATATACACACCTCATCTGACTTGATAAGACAGCCTGTACATCTTTCCTCGCCAAATCAGTACAAGTTGAGTGAAAAGCGTAGTGGCATGCTGAGCAGACGATTTCATCAGCTGCGTATAAGGGCTTGGAACAGTAAAACTGATCTGTCTATAATCGACATTATTAATATTTATCTATTTAAATGAGCAATTATCACAAGAATATATAGAAAATATGCACCTTGGGATCCCAATCGGAATGCTTTTACCGCATAGATTTACCGTATCTAATATATTTAATTGCGATACAAAAAATAAGCAATAATAACAACAATATCACAAATAAAGACAGGGACACACTCTTCACAATACTCAGTGTATAATATTGATTTTTAAATAGACAAACAAGGGGCACCAAGGTAGGAATCACACAATGAGAGGTAAGTATGTAGATAAGTACGGAAATGCATGATTGTGGGAAATAAATACTAAATGTATGGTAAATGTGGCATTAAAATGTTATTAAATACAGATGAAAGGTTAAAGAGATTAGGAATAAATCACATTTAACGTTTATCAACAATAGTACCAGATATTAAATTACTTGTAATATTTTGAATAAATGCCAGTTTTTATAAAAACCGAAACGTGTTTTCGCGGAAACCAAGAACACAATTTTTAAGTAATAATATGTCACTTACTGTGAGTGTTTTTATACAATTTTACTCGTATTTAAACACTGTTTTAAAGCGAACAAAATTGAAGAGTAAAAACACGTCCACGCTTAACCGCACATAAATCCCTTGGCAGTGGCAAGGCCCAAGAATTGGGAAGGTTCCCAATATGGTAATAATTTCGTATCGTTGCAAAAGGTGTGCTGCTTGACGTCACGGAAAATGCATAAAATGGCGCATGATAATGCATGTCATCTTCACGAATATAAATGGAGATACCTTTGTTTTGCATAAATCACACATGCTGTTATATATATTCTGCGTTCGTCGTCAATATCTGCCGCTTTAGTTGTTCGTTTAATCTACATTTTCATTATTTTAGGTGCAACATTTTATGAAAATTACTTTACGTTAATATATGCTACAGTTCGTTTATTTCTACGTTGAACACAAATAGAAATTACCTTTACATTATCGTGTTTGTCTTGTGAAGGGAAATCAAAATTCTCAAACTACACATCGTTTTAAGACGAAATCAATATATTTATTTTGTACAAGTAAGTACTTATCCTTTTAGTGCAGTTTAAGTAAATAACAAATCGCTGTAGTTTTTTTTTTGATACGGCTATAAAAGAACAGCTGATTTCTGTTCTAAGATAGAAACATTTGAGTTCATAACCTATCATACGATAATATATGTGGACATAGGTCAGTACGTTTTATGATTGAATACTGTGTTGATCATATTACATTTTGAATTTTAAGTAAAAGTAGATGATAAGCTTATATAGTTGCATTGATTTAGTAACTATTTAAAATCGTAAATCGTTACGAGAAATATCGTTTGAGTTATTTTATGCCGAAATTATTCAAACATTTTGTTTTACTTAAATATAGATATAACTACAATTGTGCATTGTTATTTAGATTATCTATGTTACTAAAGTACAACTTTCTCAATTTGCCAAAATGCTAATATTGATTACACCTACGGATATATCTCTGCATCCCTCACACCTGAAAATGAATCAGTTCTCAATTACAGTAAGTTTCATAAGTTTCTAGCTCACTGAGCTAGACCATGGTGCAATTTAACTTTTGTAACATAACAATAAAAAACACCCGCAATTTTTTATTGGTTATACTATCTAAGTCGTAACCTTGCATTCATCGGTAAGTAAACAAACCATAGACGTAACATTAAATTATTTGCAAAGACCTCTAGTAAGCAAAAATTAGCAAAATTCATATTTCGCCTGCATATTAACCTGAAACGCAAATACTGTTTCACATTTTACTCCAACTTTTTAATAAAAAAATACATGATACAAGTATTGTTTTTAATTGCATATTGTTTGGTTACATTGACATTATTAATAACTATAGTCCCTCCAGAAATGTACGTCTAAGCTATGTTATGTTGGAGAAAAACAATTCCTTATAAAATGATAAGGTTAATCGTCTTGGGTAAACTCGTATTTGAAACTTGTATCGTAGAACATGATAAATTAATTTGGGTTATTATAAATTACATGATTTGTTTCGCCCGATTCATGCGCAATTCATCTTGTAGTTGAAAACCATTCAACTCTTTTGCGAAATTAGTACCTATGAAATTTAGGCTATACTGGCAAATGAAACAGATTATTAATAAAAAATCACCCTGTACAATAGTAATGTATAATTTCAACTACCGCCATCTATGAGACGGCCGATAAAACACTAAAGCATGTTTTCATAACCATAGACAAATGAAAAATAAAAAGACCTTCAAAAGAATAGGATTGCGCACGTACAACATTTCCCGTAGCGCATAGCGCATGGCGGTTAACAAAGGAACTATTTGTAAATTAAGAATTATCATACTGGATTGAAGCCATCCTTGTTTATTTCGATAGAACCAACAAAGAGTGGTATATTGGAATAATTTAATTATTATTTTCTGTAAACCATAACCCACAGAGAAACTTTTTTCATTTGTCTATGCCATAACCTACGTTTTTGCATTCCGAAAGGGTAAATAAACGTAGAGTCGCGGCAAACTCTTTTCCAATGTGGGGATAAACGTCAGCGCTTGACATTGTTGCCAAACGTATGAAATTCGACGTCAACATAATACTTAGGTTATATTGTTTACATTTATTTTGAAAATTAGTTTTTGATGGAAATACTCGTTCTCAACTAAGTAACAATACTTTTAACAATTCTTACAAATGACACAAGGATTTGTTATGAAAAGAACAGTTGTTTTTATAATAGAACAATGCAAGCCACACGAATCGAAAATCTCAAAATGTGGAAAACGTCAAAATTAGAAGTTATGTGTAAACAGAAGAGCTGACAACATTGTAATTTATTCGGCAGTTCTAACAACCCAACAACGTGTATTTCACTAACATAGATATATCATTTGTAATTATCAGGGTTATTATGGAAGTTGGTATGTTAAGTTTGTCTCTCTCTAACAATTTCACCCCCACAACGGAAAAGATTTTGCCGTGAACGGTTCGGTACATAAACTGTATTACTGTTGGTAACTATGAAGCAGAATGGCGAACTTGGTGAGGTCAATGTCTTGCTTATTTATCCTTACTATATTGTGTCCATAAATTAATTGAATTTCTTTGAAGTTTAAGTATGTAGAACTTGCGTTGTAAAATATAATTCAACTAAAAATTTCCATTTAAATTAGAAAACTAATAGAATAGTAAATTAGTGACTTATAAGTGCCATTAAAGATAATTATTATAAAAATGCCGTATAAAAGTATGCATTAAAAAATATGAGTAAAATATAAGTCAAATATGAGTGAAACATGAGTGCCTAAAAAAAGCAAAGGTTTTAGTTTTAAAATATAATGAATTAGAAAATAACTTACCATCAAAATCTAATGGCACAAAATATAAAAAAATTAGGTAAAAACCATGCTTTCTGCTGTAACATTCAGAATTTAGTAAAAAATATCGCGGCTTTCCGAGTAACTCAAGTGAGTATTCCCACTAAAAGTTGTCACGCGTTGCGCGGATACAATAATCCGAATCCAATTTTTTAAGAAAGGGAACTATAACTCTTTATGAAATATTACACCCACAAGATATGTTCTAGGAAATGCAAATTAAATTGCCTTTCTCAATTCTACATTTTAATAATTAAAACTTTTCTAATATTACGCCAAATAAACGAACGATCCCAAACCAATGTATTTTTTAATACAATCACAAAAAAAGGTTGTTACAAAAGCACCATCTATAATTCACCGTTAAAAAACCTATATGAACCAAACACGACAAGGCATTTGCACTTGCTATTCACTGTAAGGTCCCCAAATGTTATAGATTACTGAAAAAATTTATCCCATTGTCTTCAAGATCCACTTTAAATACCACATTAAAAAATATTTCATTTGAACCAGGATTTAATGAACGTTTTTTTCAAAAGTTGTCACAAAAAGTAAGACAACTACAAATTCTAGAAAGGATTTGTATTCTGTTATTCGATGAAATTTCACTATATTCACAATTAACATTTGACAAAGCTCAAGACAAGATAGTAGGCTATGTTGACCTAGGACAATTGGGTCGAAAAAATGACTTGGCTGATTATGCGTTAGTTTTCATGGTTGTCGGACTTCATAAAAATTGGAAGCAGCCCATAGCCTATTATTTTACTAAGGGAACTGTAAAAACTGTTGACTTAAAAATGTTAATTGTGAATAATGTTGAATCATTGCAAAACATAGGTTTAAAGGTAATTGCGACAGTTTGTGATCAGGGCAGCACCAATCGGGCAGCTATAAAGCAATTGTCCAATCATTCATTAATTGAACATCAGGGGCCTTATTTTTTTTGTAAATGGTGCTAAAATTTGTACACTTTTTGACCCTCCGCATCTTTTGAAATCACTAAGAAATTGCTTTCTAAAATATAACGTAAAATTAATGGGAAAAAAGTTGCAAAATTTGTCCATATTAAACAGTGTTTCGCCATTGACAAAAAAAAGGTTCCAATTTTTTAAAAATGAATGTTTCTGTAGCTGCCCAATTGTTCAGTAATACCATGGCTGCAGTAATGGAATCTATGGTGGGTACAAATAGTGCCTCCAGCTGAATTTATTCATGACATTGACATTTTGTTTGACTCATTCAATGGAAGGAGCCCCAAGCCTGAACAGGGTAAACAATTCAAAAGGTGCGTGTCATCAAAATCTCCTCACAGAAATTTATGGTTAAAGTTATTGCCGAAGTTTGAAGGATGGGAATTTGTCTCAAGAGATGGAGTTTTACGAAAAACTAAAATGCCTTGTAAACAAGCCTGGATAACTACAATCAAGGCAACTTTGGCACTGTTTGAGGAATGTCGGAAAATTGGCTTTCGTTTCTTACGAACCAGAGCCTTAAATCAAGATCCTCTGGAAAATTCTTTTTCCTCTATAAGAAGCCTCAATGCCGCTAATATCAATCCTAGCTGTTATAAATTCTCATCCGCTCTTAAGACTTGGATGGTAAATAACTTGATTAATTTTGCCAACAAAAAAGGCAAAAATTGTGAGGATGATGATAGATCAGTGTTAGCCAATCTTCAGATATTCCTTGAAGAAGATCGGAAGACAGATGAAGTACCACTGATAGACATTGATGAATCTGAATTTAAAGAAATTAGTATACCACAAATCAATAACTTGAATGACGAGTATGATTTACAAATAATATCATATGTTGCAGGGTTTTTGACCAAAAAAATTAATTTCTTGAACTGTGATAAATGTTCCTCTGATATGTTAAGTGATGTGGTTGAGCCTTATCATACATACACATAATTTAAAGAATATTGTGATAAAAGAAAAAAACTGATTTATTTATCTAGAAATGTAAGTAACACATTAGCCAAAATTCATGATATTGTTTCCTTTTTGTTACCGGATTTTGGCCATGTTTTATTTGTATCAAAAAAATTAAGTTTGAAAGTCAGAAAAAATGTAGATTTTTCCTGGCTCTCTTGCCAGATACATGCTGATGATATTGAAAAGCAGTTGACGGCCTATTCACTTGACCTATTAATAAAAAAATACTGTGACGACATATATAGAAAAAAAGAAGAATGTATTGATAAAAGTAAGAGAAGGAAATAAAAAGTGGATTTTGTTAACTACTTAACTATAGAAACAAAATTGCTTTGTATATTTCTTTATGTTTATCGTTTATATTAGGAGCTAAATTATTTATGTTAAAATAATAATATATTACGTTTAACATCTTTGTTATTTTAAATCCTTGTTTAAATGCGATTTTATAAAAAATATAAAATTTAAAATTTTTACCTTTATTATACTTGACAGTTAGGTAAGTGATGTGTTAATAGCTATTCATAAAAATCTAATTTTTGAATCCTAAAAAGATAAACTAAAAAGGAAACGATTCTTTGTATAATATACATTCTCAAAAAGTGTTCTGCCAATATATATATATATATATATATATATATATATATATATATATATATATATATATATATATATATATATATATATATATATATATATATATATATATATATATATATATATATTCTACAACATTCCCAAGTTTTTCGAATTTTTGCACTGTTCCGTCCAAAAAACGAAAAAATTGCTAGAATAATTGAAATCAATTGAAAAGTGTTATCACATCAGTTAATACATCACCTCCACAAGAAAGGATGAAATTGGTTAAATGTGGAAATTTACAAAAACTGTACTAATTTCAAAATACCACAAAATCAAATTTTGAACCTCCCGCGCTCACTTAATTGTTTCCCGTAGCCAACGAGGGCGCTACTAACAGTGTTCCAAAACCGTACCATGTGATTTACACCTTTCTTTTTTTATAGTTCATAACCCAAAAATAATGGATGAAACAACAATTAAGTTAGGCCATTTTGTTGTAATTCAACGACAAGATTACAAAAAATTACAGAAATTAAAAGAAAACTGCACAGTTACGCTAGGAATGGTTACGGTTGAACTAAATTCAGTCCTTGGATGTAAATATGAAGAAACGTTTCGTATGGTGTCAAAACCAGGAATTAAGCGAACCTATACGCTTGAGCTAGTCCCAAAATTAACACTCACAAATCAAACACAAGTTGAAGAATCAGGAATTGACAATCGTAACATAATTGATGACGGAAATTCGCAAAAGCTCAGCAAACCCGAAATTGAAGATTTACGTGATCAGGCGCTAAGCTCAAATGATATTGTACAAAAGTTAGTCGCGAATTCAAAAACCTTCAATTCTAAAACTGGGTATAGTCAAGAGAAGTATTTAAAAAAGAAAGAAAGGAAATACTTCGAGTATATACAGGTGCGTAAACCAACTATTCGGTTATTAGCACAGATTTTTCACCGCCAAGAATCAAGTAAGATTTTAGGTATTCGTAATGATGATTTATCTCAAATGTTAACATATGCAAATGTGCACAGTGATGGTAATTATTTAATTTACGATAGTGGGACTTCCGGTTTGCTAATTGCTTCAGTTTTGAATGCGATTGGAGCAAATACAACTAGCTGTCTTGTCCATACTCACCCAGGAAACGAATGCCAAAAAACTGCATTACAAGCTATGCATTTTCCCCAAGAACAAGTGCAACGATGTATAAATGTTAATCTGTATTCAGTTTTACGTCATTACTATCAGACTGATTGCAATGAGCTTAGCACTGAGGTGGAAGGGAAGAAACGGAAACAAACTGAGGACGACACTTCAGTGCAAGCGAAAAAAAAACCTTCGTGGCAATTAGACAATGAACGTGCTTGTCGTTACTTAAATGATAAAGTTGACGGAATAATAATCGTCGCTAAAGAACACCCATTAAACATTGTGAAAGAACTGTCAACGTTTTTAAAAAATGGTCGAAGTATGGTCATTTTCATATCATAAGAGAACCATTAGAAGAAGTTTATTTCTATTTAAAGACACGAACTGATTTTATATCAATAAATGTATCAAATAATTTTATGCGTCATTATCAAGTACTTCCAGAACGAACACGTCCTGCAGTTACAATGAACTTTGGTGGATATATTTTAAGTGCCTATAAAGTTAGTGTATAAATAAAGCTTACCTGTTGAAAGAACTGTTGTAAAATTATTTTATTATTTGGAGGGAGAAGGTATTCTAAGTAACCTTGTAAAGCTTCATATTGTTTCGCTAAGTAGATTAAGCTTTCGACTGCAACGACTCGTTCTGCTAGGCCATGCAGTAATTCAGGTTTGTTAAGATCCACAATTGGTGAGATGTGCGGTTTTGATATCTTACCAAAATCGAGAGATTCGTCTTCTAATATTAGATTATCTGAGATTCGTTTAAGTGTACCGTTTAATTTTAGTGAATAGAGGAAGTTATTTGAAACAGTCTGTAAAAATCAATAAATAATGAAAAAAATTAATACGTTGGTCGTACATTACATGATCCTACACTGCAATACAATAGTGTCAGATAAATACAAATTTATTTGATCGTGCTGGTTTTGATCCAATTTGAATTTCAACGGAACCGGCACTATAGTACAATAGTGTCAAAGTTTTAATAATGTATGTGCACAATCAGTTAAATCTTACACAATTTAATGTCAGTGTAAAAGAGTTTATTTTATCGGTGGACTATGAGGTTGAATAATCCAAAAAGAAGCTTTAAAAAATTTTAGTCATTCAAAATGTTGGTGTTCACACACATTTAAAGTGATTTAACTATGAACGAAGAGTTCTTTCGTTAATAGTAATAATACAAGAGTTAAGCAACAAAGGAACCAGGATTTCATTAATTAATAATACAACTAATAATAGAGTGGAGATATTACTAATGTTAATAATTATAGACCAATAACTAGGAATAAAATTTTTTTGAGAATGCTTGATTACAAACTAGTTTTTTAAGAATTTGCAGCAACATGGATTTATTGAAGGTAGGTCAACTGTAACAAATTTAGCTGTTTATAAAGAATATATAATCAAAAAATTAAATGAAGGGGTTATAGTAGAGTCTATATATACTGATCTAGTTAGAGCATTTGACAGAGTAAATGTTGGTCTTCTAGTTAAAAAACTCCATGCATATGGAATAACTGGTCCTTTACTGTTATGGTTTGAGTCATTTCTTAGTGAGAGAAAACAATTTGTTAATATAGGATCGTTTATTTCTGAAATCATAGATGTACCCTCAGAAGTAAGCCAAGGTACGCATCTTGCTCCACTACTTTTTGTCGTATTTATAAATGATGCTCAGTTATGCATTAAGTATAGTCAAATATTATTTTTTGCGGATGATACGAAGATTTCTAAGCCATTGAGAATAATTATAATTCGTTTTTATTACAATGTGATGTAGATTCATTTGTTGAATGGTGTTCCTATAATGGGCTTGATTGCAATACTAAAAAATGCTTTTCAGTCAGGTTCGGTTCTGCTTGGGTGAATAACAATCTATATTTCATTAATTATGAAGCTTTACAGAATGTTGAACATATTAAGGATTTTGGAATTATTTTTGACTCTAAACTTTCATTTAAGCCGCATATTGATTATCTTGAACTAAAAGTAAAAAAGAAGTTATATTTTATTAAAAGATTTTCTTGTAAATTTTCAAAAATTGAAACTTAGAACTATATATTTTTCCTAGGTATATTCAGTATTAATGTATGTATCACCCATATGGTACCCTTCAGAAATTGGAGTCATTCAAAGATTTGAGTTGTTGAATAATATATATTTAAGGTTTGCGGCAAAAAGAATTGAACATCCAATGCGATATATAGATCGTGATTATAGTAATATAAGGCGAAAGTTAATGATTGCGACACTTGAGTCTGCAAGATCTAGAGCAGATTTAATATTTGCATTCAAGATTTTAAATAATACTATTAATTGCCCTGAATTGGTCAGCGGCTAAGTTTAATTGAGAGAGTGTCGATGGAATGCAATGAGAATATGGAGTGGGTTTGATATTTTTAGTACTAGTTTACCATAAGAAAATTGTTCAAGTGTGTACTTGTTTATGATTAAGAAATTATGTTTTACGATAAATGACAAAAAAAATTTATATATGATTGTAACTTAGTGGAGCTCACCCCATTTACTAATAAATAAATAAATAATAATGACGAGAATTAGGCGACAAAGTGTTTGGACGGGTGACCCTAAATCTTTCTGACTTAACTTCTAGTGTTACGACATAAGCATTTGGGTATATTTGGGCATGACTTGATGAAAATTTAAAAAATCTCAACCATTCAAAGGTTGGTGTCCACGCACGGAAAAAGTCATTTAACTATGAACGAAGAGTTCATTCATTAATAATAATAAGAATGAAAGCTAAGCAAGAACGTGCATGGCCAGTGCGGGAACCCTATAATATTTCTGAGACCGATCTGACCAATTAAAAAATCAAGCATTCAAAAGGTTGGTTGGTGTCCACACACATGGAACAAGTTATGCAACTATAAACGAAGAGTTCATTCATAATAATAATGACGAGAGTTGACAAAGTGCTTGGACGGGTGACCCTAAATCTTTCTGAGACCAATTTGACCAACTTCCAGTGTTACAACGACATAAGCGTTTGGACATGACTTTTGATGTTTAATAATTCAAAAAGAAAATTTTAAAAATCTCAACCATCCAAAAGTTGGTGTCCACACACACACACACACACACGGAAAAAGTGATTTAATTATGACCGAAGAGTTATTCATTAATAATAATTATAATAAGAACGAGAGTTAAGCAACAAAGCGCATGGCCAGTGCTTAGATAGGTGACTCTATAGTCTTTCTGCCACCAGTCTGACCAACTTCCGATGTGATGACATAAGCCTTTGGGTATATTAGTACAAGATTATTGATACTTAATAATAATCCAAAAACAAAATTAAAAAAATCTCATGCATTCAAAAAGTTGGTGACAACACACAGGGAGAAAGTGAATTAACTCTAATGAAGAATTCGTTCGTTAATAATAATAAGAACAAGAGTTAAGCAATAAAGTGCATGGCCAGTGCTTGGACAGGTAACCCTATAATCTTTCTAAGACCGGTCTGACCAACTTCCGATGCCTTTGGGTATATTAGTACAAGATTATTGATGCTTAATAATAATCCAAAAAAAAAATTTAAAAAAGCATTCAAAAAGTTGGTGCCCATATACATGGAGAAAGTGATTTAACTACGAACACTTCATTCATTAATAATAATAATAAGATGAGAGTTAAGCAACAAAGTGCATGGCCAGTGCTTGCACGGGTGGTCCTATGATTTTTTTGAGACTGATCTGACCAACTTCCAGTGTTACAACATACGTCTTTGGGTATATTTGGACATAACTTTTGATGTTTAATAATAATCCAAAATGAAAATTTAAAAAATCTCCACCATTCAAAAGTTACGGAAAGTGATTTAACTACAAATGAAGGGTTTGTTAGTTAATAATAATGAGACCAATTTAACCAACTTCTGATGTGACGACATGAGCCTTTTGTTCAGTAATAATAAGAACGAAAGTTAAGCAACAAAGTGCATGGCCAGTGCTTGGACAGGTAACCCTATAAGCCTTTGGGTATATTTGGCTACGATTTTTGATGCATAATAATAATCCACAAAGAATATTTTAAAGATTGCAACCATTCAAAAAGTTGGTATCCACACATATACAGATGGAAAAAGTGATTTTAACTACAAACGAAGATTTCATTTGTTAAATATGAATAGTTTAGAAACACAACTAATTAAAGGATTAATTTAACACAATCAACCTTGCTGCAGTGAATCTGTTTATTGGTATACTTTACGATTCAAATACTGATTAATATCAATGCCAAACAAAAAGCTACTGACATGGCCCATCGGTGCATTGGTACATATAAATATAACTGATGGACCGTCCCAGGTTAAATGTGTTAAAACAAATTCATTTAGTCTTATGTGTTAATTGTACAAATAGTATAAGTACAATAATACAATGCAATCATATGATAATTCTATTTTTCAATATTGTTTTACAGTGTTGGATCATGTATGGCCAGCTTTAGATCAACTTACAAGATCACCTGCGAAAAATGAGTGTACGGTGTATATATAAAAGTCAAAAAGTTGAGTCATGCACATTATAATATCATACGCAATTGGTCGGAGTAATCGACACATTTGTAGGTATTTTCCTATTTGTCGTAGTAATGATAGAGATGTGTTTGTTAAAATCGGTGACTTGTAAATGCGTTTCTCTTTTTTCTCTGGATGTATTCTGTAAAAAAATATAATAATTTTACAACCAAGCAATGTAACTACTAATGGTGCAGTAAGTAATAATACAGTTTGATATTTAACTATAAATTAACTAATGATTAAAAACTCTTTTACATTAGGGTTGCTAATTAGCACCATAAGGTGCCCACCACATTATTACTTTTACGTTAATGACAATTACTTTTGAATGCTATCGTAATCCTCCACAAATTCCTGTTTTAATTCCTCAGACTCATCATCTGTGTCTTCAGAAAAATAAGTTTCGTCATCGGTTACTAAAATATCTTCATGAACGACACTGTTGTCCAAACTGCGATCAAACGGTGTACCATGCTCAGTGTATCGTAAAAAATAATTACCTGGAAATGTTTATAATTAAAACTCAATCTTGCGACTTTTTCTGTTTTATTCTATTTATTCTGGTTAGCCAAAGCTAGCTCCGTAAATTCCTCTGCTATCAACCATTGTAATGATGATTGCATGCTATATCAACCTAACACAAATTTCAAATTCCAATCACGTTTCGATTAACGGATAAATATTACATAACACTTAACATTTTTCGTGTTATACAAAAGGGCAGGTAAATAAATACAAAAAATGAATTATGTATTCAATTAAATTGTCTAGGTAATTACAAACTGAAACCACTCGATAAACAAGATTATTTTTTTTACAGTTTTCATTATTAAACTTATGCAATAGTCAAGTAAAATATATTTCGTACCTAGTTCTCCTTTGCTTCGATAATACTGATTCGAGCTTGTTGCTTGAGAAAATTTACACTCTGACTTCGTAGTTGTGCAAATTTTCGTCGCCATAAGGGCTCATGCATCCAGTATTATCGGCAATCACTACGCACTAAATATATTACTGTTTATTATTTCTTTCTGAAAATTTAGACCAATCAAATCTTTTCAATCCTGACCAATCAAAACCAACTTGCATAAAAATTGTTGTTCTTAAATGAGCCAATGAAAACATAATTAGGCATTTTCAAGTACGTCACACCGACGTCACAAGCTGTGCCACTAACAGCTGATTTTGGACAACATAAGGTAGCGTTTCATAGGAACCTACGTGTTTTTCTGTGATTTTTGAGTGTTTTCTACAGAAAAAAATGTGATAATTGACTTATTTTAGTGTTAGTATATAATGTTAGATATTTCATAGTTAATTAGTGAACATTATTAATGTATATTATGGTTGGGTTAGATTTTATGAACACGTATTCGTGCCTTTACGATATTGCAATAGAAATTTGTAAGTATTTTGTTACTTGCTTTAATAAAGTAAAGCCCATGTGAAATTTGGTAAATTCCAGAACAAATGGCTTTAAGTGATTCCACCATCTGCTTGTGAAAAATAAGATATCGAGCCTGCTGGTGTTATCCCTATGAGAACTTTGATAGTGTTATGATGTTTATAGGTAGACCATGTTGTGCACTTTAATTTAATTTCAAAGCAATCTATGATTATGGTGATTCTATTGCCAAATGCCTGTTTAAAACAGGGTGGCATTGCTTTTATTAATTTGTCTCTTTAAGGCCATAGAATAAATAGTCGAAAGTACATTACATTTAGTGTCGAATAGAAAATTCTAGAAATAGTTGGGATACTAACATGGAATGTATATGAAAACAAAGTAAAATCTAAATTTAACCTGAGTTTTATGAACACTATCAAAAAATGATTGAACTTATTTGTAATAACTGCTTGTGGTGTTATTTTGATATAAGGTTCAATTAATTTTGTCAATATTATATTGAAAGTCGTATAGCTTGGTATTCGACTACAGTAACGAACCTATAACATACACATTTTAACATATCATAGCCAAAAGAGTCTTTTATCTTGAACGTAATTCTTTAATTTGACGAGTTTGATAATAATTGTTCACTTCATTCACGTATTTCTGGGGAATTGTATCAATACAATCCTCATCTACAAGAATTAGCACAAAAACATTTTTACCGCCTACGATTTTCGATAAAATTGTCAGAAAATAATCACATCCCATAAGAACGTGTGTTAAAGTTGTCCAACATCAGGCAAGGTCACACGGTGTGACGTCACTTGAAAATGCCTAATAGTAATAAAAGTAAAAGACTGCATGATTTGTTAACTGTTTACATTTACAATGTTTCATTATACATAAAAATAAAATTATTAACACAAATGAAATTTTCTACACAATTTCTCTTTATCATGTCAAAACCCCTGCTTAGTGATGCTCAGTTGTCGGTAGCGGATCGCGAAAATTTTATTATGGTAATAAACGTTTGTCAAATCGTCATTGATACCACGATAGAAAAGATAATTAGTGGATTTTTAATATCTTGATAATACGTCGTAATTTGCTAATGTTTTCAAAATATTTTATTTATATATTTTTATGTAAGGAATGTTGTAACTGATATTTGTCTAGGGTTGTAAAGCACATGTTGCGGGGTGATTAGCAGGTGCAACGCTTAAAAATGCTTTACTGAAGGGGCGTAACGAATCATTGTTATTTCTTATGCGCGCACTTGATGTAAAAATGTCATTGATCTAATGATTAATTACGGATGAAAAGATATCTTTGTTTGTTACTTGAAACTTCGAGAGCGAAATGTAGTGTCAATCGAGCCAGATCGATTTTTGGGTTAATTAAATACTTTCATTGTAAACAGTTTGTCTTTAAAAATATTTCCTGCGTGTACATTTTCGTTTGAATGAGCCAACACCAATTTGTTTTTCTTTCGAATGTTAGTTGTAATGTGTTTCAAATATTAATCAATCATAGTCACCCTTTTTGAAGTTATACCGCGTATGTTAACGATTTGTGTCTGTGATCAATTAAGAGAATATTTATTCTAGTGTAAGTATGTATTTTTATATAACTGAAAGCTCGCAGCAAATCATTTACCAGCCTAGATAACATATTAAATACCAAACATTATCTTGCAAAGGTATCTTATTCGTACGCGGACTCATTAATCTGAAATCTGCTAAAATAAAAAGACAGTACAGGGCCCTCTCACTCTGGTATTTGTACGAATTAGCATTGTTGGTTGTTCTTTATATTTATATTTGTGTAGAGCTGGCTGGTGAATTGGTATATGATACCGCTGGTTATTAATTGTAAAAGGCAATTTCCAGTAGGTACACACTCCCAAGCCAGACTATTAAACACCTCGAATTTTTATTTCTATTGTTTTTATTTGTTGTATAGATGAATGTGTAACCTGAACGAGGAGCACTGTATTTTTCTAACCAACTCAAACTTATATGTCGGTCACGATGTTAGTGATCTATTTATAACTTATCCTTGTATGGCTTTGTTTTAATGAGTTTTTTTGTCAGTTTGTTTAAGTAGAATTATTTGCCTGCGAGCTGACTTCTCTTTGTATCTGCTTTAATGTAATTTGATTTATGTATTCTGTGATTTAGTGGTCACTAAACCATTGGGTACTTGTAAATTCCTTGTCTGTTTTCTTTTGTCCTTGCCTTTACCTTACTATCACCTGTGCAATTTTTCTGTTGTAGTTTATATGTACCGTAATTTGCTTTATTGTTTTATGTGCTTTACTTAAAGACCGGCATGATTGGTTTTTAAAGGGCCACATGTTTGGTGTTATGATTTTTATTTTGATTATTTATGACCCAATTGTGCGTGTGGCTACATGTGCTTTTTTCTTATTGTGTTTCTGCAGTGTAGCTAAACTACTTTTTATTTATTTTCTCTTAATGTTATAATTTTGTACGCACTGTAACCTGATTTAATGGTGTTTTGTTAAATATTTAACCCTTTCACTGTTTTTTGTGTGTTATTTGATTTAATAATGTACTTGTGCAATTAGTTATTTATGAATAAAGTGGGTTTTTTGGTGGTTCTTTCCCATAATAGTATATTAACGGCCCGAACCACCGTTGCGCAAAGCTCGTTAATTTTAATTTGAGTAGTTTCATTTTTTTTTACCTGCCCTTCATGATGAAACACTTACATCATCTAGCCTAGCTAATTTAGATAGCGTAACGTATCTAACACAAGAAGGCCACGTCATTTGATCAGATTTAAGGTTTGCGAATAATTAAATATCAGACTTGTAAATAAATTCTCATGATTTAATTATTGCTCGGAAAGTCAAAGTAGGGCAGGCAATTAATTTGAGTAATAGTGACATTATTGTCAGTCAAGTCAAGATAAATCACTTAGCGATTGTTTTGTTCTTGAATTTGCATTATTGCAAATAAGTTCAAATTACGCTTTTCAAGATAGGGTACCTGGGGCACGCTACACATTAGAAGGATTTATTAAAAAACATGATTTGACACGGTCGAGAAATGACTAATGATAATACTTCTATCAAAGTCAAAATCGATATTCGTGAAAAATTATTACGTGACGGATGTTGCCCTTGATTTTTACTTCGATTACAATGCTATTCATTGCTTCTGTTAAATAATTTCAACTCATTTGTTATAATAAATCAGACTTTTCATTTTCACGATATGAGTACATATACCGGGTGTAAATCAAATAGGGACCACCCATGTAACTTTTGAACGGGTCGTTAGATTTTATTCAAGTTTTGATGGGTTATATTAGAGCCAGTTTGGGATTTTTTTTACATAAAAAGCAATATAACCGACTTCCGGTTTCACCGGAAATGACACAAAAGCTGAAAATGTAAATGGAACAACCTGTAATTTTTTTATGTTTGGATTCTACGGCTTCATATATATATATATATATATATATATATATATATATATATATATAGTTCATCTGCCAAATATCAACTCAAACGCCATTTTACTATCAGAGTCGGCTTTAGGAGCATGTTGTGTTAATAAAAATTAGAAAATTAAAAATTACTGCTTTATTTAGGAACTAAGGAAATTACTATGCGTATCGTTTTACTAGTATTTGAAAGAGCTATTTAATATACAGGGTGGCCCATGTATGTTTCTATTGGGAACAGTGAGTTTTAGTTTAAAAACCGTAATTTTTAAATTTGATCGTTAACAAACTTCACAAAAATTAATTATCAGGAAAAATAATATTGTGGGGGTACGTTAATTATCTATAATTTAGATGACGCCATAAGGATCTAAAATTAAAAAAAATATTTAAAAAAATAAAATTAAAACGGCGCCTGAGTTGACATTTGACAGATGAAATGTATGTATTTGAAGCCCTAGAATCTAAATATGTAAAAATATACAGGGTGTTCCATTTAAAATATCCGCCTTTGCGTCATTTCCGGTGAAACCGGAAGTCGGCCATACTGTTTTTTTATGTAAAAAATCCCAAACTGGCACTAATATAACCCACCAAAATTTGAACAAAATCTAACCCATTCAAAAGTTACTGGGGTGGCCCCTATTTGATTTACACCCTGTATGTTTATTTATCTAGCAATCAGATCACATTTGATATACAATAGGAGAAAAAGACAAATGAAGATCCCTATGTAACTTTTTCATGATAAATTTTCAATTTGCAAATAAGGCTAGATATAACATCCCCAAAGAATTTTACCTCATAATTAACAAAACCTACCAACAATACTACTTCCGTCTTGCGAATTATTCGATGATCCACAATCAGTTGTAACAGCATGTGGGTTTATTTTGTAATTTTTTAAAATTGAACGTAAAGGTTTAAATTCCTGAAGTTGTAAAACATCAAAAGTTGGCTTTACTGGGCACAATTCCCAACTTTCATTCTCAAGGAAAATACGTAACTCATCCAATCGTTGAACATGATAATTTTTAAAATAATTAACACTTTGTTTACGAATTGATTCTTGCAAATCTTCTGATTTACTACCGCAAAATTCCTCACCCACTTCCATTAATCTGTAAGAGAAATTGAATTAAAATTATAATATTGGTTTGTAATATTCAATACATAACATCAATAATGACCATTCAACATTTACAAAGTTGCTATTGGTGTCTCTCAAGATGATATAGAGGGTTTATTATAACATAAATTTTAAGCCAATTATATATTAACAATGCAGTATTACATTATTTTGTAACTGAAAAAAAAAATTTTATTTGCGCAACTAATAATTAAAAGACTACGCAATAACAAAAAAACTTATTGTATTGAATAATGGAACTTGAATAGGAGTACAATCCTCGCATTCCTGTAACGTGACAAATGTCCTTTAATTGCTTGTTTAACTCATGAATTACTTGACTCTTTAAGTCAATCCTTTTCCACCAGTCAATTGGTCATTATTTCACGAGATTTTTCGATTAGTTACTTTACACTTTATTTACAAGTTATGCGCTAGTAATTTTAAAAAATCTGCCCTGCACGTATCTTCCAGTAGAATTAATCTAGATTAATCTTTTATTAAGGAAAGGCCCCAAAAATCTTACATTCTGAAAGTAAATCCTTTTCCTAATGAAAGTTCAATTTTCTGTTAAAATATAATGTAACAAAACAATCAACAGTCGCATTATAATGGCACAGCTAGCGACCAAGACATTTATATTAAGCGAAACTAAATTTATGTAGTACCAAAGAGACTGGGTTAATACAAGAAACCTTTTAAACAACAAATATTAATAGTATGGCTGAACGTTCAGTAATTATCAATTGTATGCATTCATTAAATATACTAATTAGTATTTCTAAGTTTAGACTGTCCCGTAATTAATGATAAATAGTTTTAGCCCTGTGAAACATATAAAAGTATTGATATTATTTTTGCTAAATACAATTCTTGATCTAATTAAGTAAACGATATAATAGATTACATAAAAATTACCGGGCAAGAAATTATCTTTTAAGATAGTAGTTCTAAGAAACCATTATACTCCCGTATTTAGAAAGCTGTGAAGAGCCAGCTTGTTTTACGCCTTATTTTCTTATTACGCGCTAATTAGTAATATTTCATTAAAAAATTTACACAAATCATCAAATAATGAATTTATATCCCCTCCGACGTGTATTTCAAAAACGGTAAGAATTTTGCTACGTCAGAGTCCCCGCCAGTCTATCCACCAATCACAGAATTAGAATGCCAACCAGAAGCCGTCTCCGCCCTCCGCTGATTCTAAATAAAAACGCGAGGACTGCTATGTGATGACATCTTATGCGATTCAGCTTACTTTCTACTTCGTTCCGTTCACCTTCATTCTGTCGAGACAACTCGACATCGCCACTGAACTTATCTTATCCACCAGGGTTTATTACTGCCTCAATCTGCGGGCACCTGTATGTAAGTTAAACATACATTACACTTACACCAGTGAACGACTTCACGGCTGGTAAAGCACCCGATGTGGCCTTTTACTTACTCCATTGGATAGAAAGGTTATCGCCTAAAATCTGTCAATCCCAGGAGTGTCAATTAAACAGCGCAACGGGTATTTGCCCAGCTTTTCGTAATTGATACTCCACCTACACGCCGCACACAGAGTCACACAAACAAGCCTACAGCTCGGTCTATATTTCGGTCACCCAGTTTCGTAAAATACGAATCTCGTACGTAACAGTGGGATTACATTGTAATCACGCTAACCGTAATAAACCGCTTAAAATTGGTTTTTCTAACACTAGAAGTCCCATAACCAGCTTTAATATCCGCTCGCCCATCGCGAGAGACCCAGTATACTTCTCTAACGAAGTCCTGAATTAGTATCCGACCTGGGTTTATTAGTGCCTTAATTTGCGATCACCTGCATGTAAGTTAAATATACAACACCACACGTACACCACTAAAAGACTTTACGTCGGGCAAAACACCCGATGTGGTCTTTTACTTACTCCATTGGATAGAAAGATTCTCGCCTAAATTCAGTCAATCCCTAGGGTGTCAATTAAACAGCGCAACAGGTATTTTCCCAGATTCTTGCAATTGATACTCCACCTACACACCGCCCACCGACTCACACAAATACGCCTACATTTCGGTCACCCAGTTTCGTAAATTACGAACCCTGTACGTAACAGTATTACATTGTAATCTCGCCAACTTAAAATTAGTTTTTCTAACAACGCTTCTTAGTAGAAGTCCCGTAATCAGCTTTAATATCCGCTCGCCAATCGCGAGACCAACAGTATACTTCTCCAACGAAGTCCTGAATCAGTACCCGACCTGATCGGACATCGCGATAATCCAGACTCGAAGGAGAAACCCTTCAAGTCTACCGTATCTGTAAAATGTTTAGTTTCTCCTCGAAATATAATGAGGAGATACAATCTGCACATTTTGGTGGATCGAAGTCTCAAGTCACTCTACATACTGTAGTCATTTATTATGGACATCCTGAAAATGCCAGCTTGAGGCATGATCCCTCCGCGATTTGTGCTCATTTAAAACTGGCCATTGATGAAATTAAAAAAAAGTTTCCTCTATAAGAATACGAAAATGTTTTTTCTTATGGTCAATTATCTCGCAGACGTGGCATTATAGTGAGAGTGGTCATGGAAAAGTAGCACCTGACGGGATCGATGGATTCATCAAACGAGAAGCTAACAGGTGCATCGCCATCAGAAAAGATGTATCTGATTTTCAAGCATTGGTTGACTCATTAAAGGATTCGAAGAAAGTGAATATCATTGCTCTGGATTCTAAGGAACTTGCGAAAATAGATGATATCGTCCCAGACAATCTTTCAGTCTTCAAAGGCACGTGAAAATTCACGAGGTTTGCTGGTACAGAAAGAACAAAAATGTTTTACAAGCGAGGCATCTTTCCTGCTTGGAATGTGATGTGGATGAAGTCTATGCATTATGGTTTGGGACATCTAAATATCCAGTGTATCAAAAAAGCTAATAATAACTCTTCGAACTATATCTGTCAATTCTAGTTGCTCCTCTGCTTTGGTTTTCAGGTACTACAATGACAAATGCTGTTCATTTGAGATAAGCAGATTTCTTCCAATGACAGTGATGATGCGACATGCCTCTTCCAGCATCAAAAAGAGACTTACATAAGAATATCAAGAAGATATGTATATAGTGGTGAAATTATCAGGCAAAAAATAATTCCCCATTATGTGGCTCTCATATTGCCATAGATGAGGACAATGAAAGCACTCTGAAATTCATATTTCCCAATCGAGATGATATTTCAGAAATAGAAGATATCAAAATGATTTTGGATAACCCAACCTACAATGGAAAGAATGATGAATATTTTTTTGTCCAATAATTTAAATTTTTTTTCTAATCTTTACTAGATTTACATTCTTTGTTTGCCTTGATTGGATTTTTCAATGTTTAATAAGTTTGAATAAACAGTTTTCTTATGGAATATCATTTTACTGTTTCCAATTACCACTTCCCTTGGTGATTTCTCACTTCCGTTACAAACAAGCCAACTTTTTCTGAAAATTTCCCACTAATCAATATCAACGATCCCAGAAACTCATTTGGTTCACTCTAAGTACTTCGATGTATGAATAATATTGAAAAAAAAAAGATAAAAGTCGTGGCAAAAAATAAAATAAAATGATCCATTGCGACAATAACCCATATAAGTATCTATTGGGACTTATATCACCCATTGGGACCCAAAGGGTTAAAACATGAATACATTTTCTGGTTATGTACACTAGCACTGTCTTGTGGTATATTAAAATTTTTTTTATAAATATATCGCTTGCTTGAAATTATACGGTTCTATGTTACAAAAACAACTTTTCGAGAAAAACGCGTTTAAAGTTTCACTTTCCTAGAACTATGATATTCTTATCATTGCAGTATTCCTAGTTACAGTGGAGCTAATTCGTTAATACCAAAGTAATGGTTGTTACGAAATAATATTAAAATTTGGTTTTTATTTTAAAGGAAAAAAAAACATAGGACTGTGAGTTACAAAAACGCATTTATTTATGAGAGTACATAGAACTGGATAGATCCCAATGAAAAGTAATAGAAAACCTAAACTAAAAATGAATATTTTTCTTTCGACTAACAAATTGTTCTTAACAAAAAAAATTCTAAGACGAGACAATAATGATTAACTATGAATAAATATAATAAACTAATAATTCTGACATAATGTCGCATTTTATTGTTTCTTTTCTTAGCCCTTCCTTTGGATTTGGATTTTTCTTTTGGTTTCAGTAAAACTGCTGGTCGATTAGTGGCATCCATTCAATCATGAACTGCAATGCATTAATTTTATTTTGAGGCAGTGCTGTTGGTGTTGTAGCTGAACTTGTGATGTTTTTTGTAGCAAGGTTTTCATCATTTTCAAATCCCCTATGTTTATTTCTGTAAAATTAGCTTCACCATGAGATGTTTGGAACTTCACAATATGAGCTGTTAATTTAGAGAATTGAACCACCGAAACTTTGAAGAATGGAATTTTCTCATAATTAAGAAGAGATGAGGGAGCTTGGAAATTCAGGAAATCCTTCACTTGCATTTGAATAATCGTGTGGGCTTTTTCAGGTTTACTTTCAAAAGTATTCTTATAAGTGAGAGTGGACTGTAGTATTCCGTTTTTTCTAATACTCTCTCAATGGCACTGTGTCAATCAATTCCTTGTACACAGGAGTGACTTGGAACGGAATATTTAAAAGGTCCAGCAGCTCTTACGCCTACCAGAACGCCTTATGAAGCCTGATCACTTCTTTTTACTCAAGATATTTTGAATGAAATCCTAGAGCACACTAACGCTAAAATAACAGAGCTTAGCGTAAAATATGGCCCAACCACTTCTTATGTAGGGCACTTAGACATAGTGGAGCTAAAATTGTTTCTTGCTTTGTTGATTCTTAGCGGTGTTTACAAATCCAAACACGAAGATGCTAGAGGGCTTTTTGCAACGGATAGCACTGGAACGGATATATTTAGAGCCACTATGTCCAAGGAACGATTTTTATTTTTACTTTTAGCACTAAGATTTCATGACCCCGATACAAGAAGAGAAAGAATTGATGCCGGTGATAAACTTGCTGCAATATCAAAAATTTATTAAACCTTTAACTCAAATTGTAGGGAAAATTATGTTTGTAGTGAGTATGCTGTTGTAGACGAAATGTTAGTGGGATTTCGCGGCAGATGTGCATTCCGTCAATATATAAAAAGTAAACCAAAAAAGTATGGCATCAAAATAATGCGCCTTTGCGATGCCAAAACGCACTATATGATCAACTCATTTGTTTATTCAGGAAAAACCCAAGAACCCAATCCTCGAAAACTCTCAGTACCTACTCTTGGTGTTCTAAAACTAGTATCTCCACTTGTAAATACCAACAGAAATCTTACTGGGGATAATTGGTTTAGCTCCCTTGAACTGGTGGAAGAACTGAGAAATAATGGAATAACATACGTCTGAACACTTCGGAAAAACAAGCGAGAGGTTCCAGCAGAATTTTTGCCAAATAGAAATGGCGATGAAAAGTCTTCATTATTTGGGTTCACCCGTAATAATACAATAGTGTCTCACGTCCCAAAAAGAAATAGAAGTGTGATCCTAATATCGTCCATGGATCACACCGCTACAATAGAACACACAAAACCAGAAATTATTAATTTCTACAACTCTACCAAGGGCGGCGTTGATGCCTTAGACCAAAAGTGTGCCGTCTATTCCTGTCAACGACGAACTAGAAGATGGCCTATGGCAGTATTTGGGGCTATCTTAGATATTTCTAGAGTAAACGGACACACTTCATTACTATCAGCAATGGGTGAGAACTTCACAATGACCTGTCGCAATTTTAGCATAGAACTAGGAAAATACCTCATAGCGGACCACGCAAGAAGACGACTGGAAATTCCCGAACTTTCAAAGAATCTCAGGCTTGTTATAAGAACACTATTAGGATTTATAGGCAATCAAAATTCTGAAGCTCCAGGAAGTTATAAAGGATGCTATTTATGTCCGCGTCAAAAGGACCGCAAAACCAAGACGATATGCAAAACATGCCATCGAAGTGTTTGGATCACTCTGAAGCTTTATTATGTTGTCAGCAGTGCACGTAGAGGTAAGTTAGATAGATAGATCTCATCTGAGCCAACGTCAAATAAAGGAAATATTATAAAAAATGTGCTTTCGAAGTTATATCACAAGGTAAAAATTTTTCAAATAGGACACCCTATATCTGTTAGTTTCAATCAATTGCATTTTTCTCCTGATTCCAAATATATGTAGTTTATATGGTTTATTTTCAAAAGTTTACATTCTATAAGCACTTTTGTTTATTTGCATTAAAAAAATTCTTACTGTGACATAACCTCAGAAATATTTTTTTTTCAACTTTTCCTTTCTTCTCCTGAATATGTTCACATGATATCCTACAACTTTTGTATCTATCTTTTTTTTGATATCTGCAATAATAAAAAAGTTATAGGGTGTCCCCTCATAAGAACAGCTTATACAGGTGCACTTAGGGTGACCAAATGCCCCGTATTTTACGGGTTACCCCGTTTTTCCCGCTACAAATATTTAGGAACCCGTAATTAGCAAAATTAAATACGGGGTAAAGAAAGCTCCCGTATTTTTACAAATTCCGTCATGGTTGGTGTGCGCGGCTATACACGGGCGCTCTGCCTGGCCCGTCGCGGCTGTTTCATGTGTTCGTATGTCAGGCGAAGAGAGCGGGGCCGGGACGCATGCGCAGTGCGCATCAAAAAAACAGGTTTGTTTATGTTTGTCACAGAATATCCTTCTGTGATGTTTGTTCATTGTCTTCCGTGAGGCGAGCGAGGAAGTTGATTGATTTAATTGTTTTGCGCGAGTATAATTTTATTGTGGTGTGTAATAAGTTGATGATTGTATTGTAAGTTGTGAGTAACGTCACAGGCAGCAGCAAATAATTTTGTATTGTAATTTGCGTTTAAGGTTTGCATAAAAATAATGAGCGACTCAAGCCGTTCAGATAATGCTGATTATAATACGGGCGATGAGGCACGACTAAAAAGTCAGCGTAAGAGGAAAAAATATGTTTGCAATTATAGAACTGAATGGGAGATGGAATTTACATGGTTGAAACCTGACGATAGCAATAAAAACAAAGCATAGTGCACTATTTGTAAGAAAGCCTTCAAAGTTACAAACGGTGGCCTCAATGACGTGAAACAATACGATAAGGGGACAGAACATAAGAAGAATATTCGTATAAAAAAAGCAGTGCAAGTATTACAAATTTTTTTGGAAAACCGTCAACATCATCTCAACATTCTAAAAAAGTTGCTGCGGCTGAACTAGGTGAAGTATACCACAATGTTATACATGCGCATTCTTACAGATCTTTAGATTGTACTACCAAATTAGCACCATTATTGTATTGCGATTCAAAAATTGCAAGTGACCTACAGTTAGGTCGAACAAAAGCGGCAAAAATTGTAACAGGCGTATTAGCGCCATACTCTATCCAACCGAAAGTAAAGAAACTTGTCGATTCGGGCCAATATTACTCAATCGCAACAGATGCGTCTAACCATGGTAACATTAAGATGTATCCATTGGTCATTAGATACTACACTTTAGAGGAAGGTGTAAATGAATATCTACTCGACTATTATGAAGATGCGAAGGAACGCTCCAATGATATTTTTAGTAAAATTAAAGACAAGCTGCTGGAAAATAATCTTGATGTCCAGAATATATCAAGTTACGCAGCGGATAACGCCAATGTAAATTTTGGCCGATTCGATTCAGTACTCACGCGCCTAAAAACTGAAAATAGCAACATTCTGGAGGCGAGATGCTCGGCGCACATTGTACATAATTGCACCTCGTTTGCTTTGGATAAAATGATATTTGACGTCGAGGTTATGGTTACCAAAATATTTAATTATTTTGCCAATTATGCTAAGCGTACTGAAGAACTCAAAGGATTTTTCGAATTGATACATTTAGAATACAAACCCTTAAAAAGGCACGTTACAACCCGCTGGTTGTCACTGCACCCAGCAATGGGTAGACTTTTAAAAAACTTTCCAGCTGTAAAAAATTATTTCATTTCGTTGCCGGATAACGATCGCCTGATTCATATTATGAAATTCCTCGAAAAAACAGTACCGATAGATACTGAAAATTCTGAAGAAACCATAACAGAAGCAGAGTTACACTTATATTTTTTTGATAATGTATTAACTATTTTTAACAATACTGTCTTAGAACTCGAAGGTGCCAGTACCAGTATTTGTAGTGTGTACGAAACAACCGATGGCTTATGAAAAAAATCCAGCAAAGAGTCAAAGATAATTTTGATGGCATGCACATCAATCAGATTTTACGAAAACTGCCAAGCCGTGAAAGTGACGTTTTTAACATGGTACATCAATGCAATTCAATATCTGGACTCAAGATTCGACTTTTCAGAAAATAATTACCTGTATAGTCTCCTGCCGTTAAATTTGAAACAAGAATTGAGTTTCGGAGAATTACAAGCAATTGTTACTCGGCTTAATATATTTAAAGTCAACTTAGATGACCTCTATGAAGAGTTTTGTATCATTTCATCGTTGAATAATAAATATGTCCAAGAAAAGCCAGCCGTCGAACTTGCAAGCCCGAACATCTGGACCAAGTTAATTAAATCGTGCAAAGACAGCAGCAGCATGGAAAATTTTATTCATATTTTACAACTGGTTTTATCGATTCCAGCTTCTAATGCTCCGGTAGAAAGAATAGTTTCCTTGTGCGGCAATGCGTGGACGGATAGCCGAAACCGACTTAATATTGATACCATCAAGGCGGAGCTTCAAGTAAAATGTAATTTTAAGTTAACATGTAAAGATTTTTATACATTTGCTTCACAAAATGAAGATCTTTTAAAAGCTGTTACCTCTGACAAGAAGTATAAATTTAAAAATTAAAGATTTTGTTATAAAATAATGCCGTTTTAATAGTCTCCCGTAAAAAATCTAAAACCCATATTTTTGGCGCCGGTCACCCTTAAATTAAGGAGCGGCAGGTGGCAACCCTAGGTGCACTTTTTACTATAATTTTTGGTTACCAAATGTCCTTGTTATTTTTGTATGTAAATAGACTAAGTTTTTTTTTTCTTTACAGGTAGTGAAGTGTATGCCCAAAGAGTGGAAACGACAAGGATTTCGTTATTTTTTCAGTTAATGCCATTTTAAATGAGTACTTGTTTTTTAGTTTTCGATTTTGTAAAAAAATAAGTTACTTGTCACCACAATTACACTTTTTTAATAAAGAAACTTTTTTTTTGTATTAGGTCCTCAATAAAATCCTAACAAACATTCTCAAACGGTACAGTAAGCTTCAAACACAAAATCCAACAAAATATATATTTTTTTAAATTGGGGTTCGGAAACACCCCACGATAGTAGATGTATAACCCAAAATAGACGATAGTAATCCAGGGTTAAAGTAAAATTTGAAACTAAACCATTTTCTTGAATTACTGTTACACGTGTCATGTCTTCGAATAGGTAAACACTTTTCTGTATTTGCTAGCAAAAATTGCTTTCTTTCTTCCTTTGTTAACTGATAATATCCCTTAAACCCGTTTTGCTGATTTTCATTATTAATTTTTTCAGAGCACTTTCTTCGACTTGCCGCCGTACAATCTTTTAGGTTTTTAATGGCGTTTGCTGGAACTAACTTTTTACGGGATGAAATATAAGACTCGCCACTATTTCTTTTGCGTTTGCGAACGTTTTGAGTCCAACTAGAGGATCCCTATTCCTCTTTTTAGTTTTCTTAAGTCTGGTACCACAGGTGTGGTTAATTCAGTTTCATTTTGTACTATAATATTTGCATCAGGAATTGAACCTGCAACGTTTTCATGCGTGTCATTCTGATGTGAACTGAAATAAAAATTAATAATAATAGTTTTATATAATAAGAATTGAGTTATTGTGGCTTTTAAGAAATGAGCAACAAAACATAGGCAAATACCGGTTTTTTTATTGTTGCACAGCGGGATACTCGCACAAATTATTTAATAACTGTATAATTTATTTTATTTTAACTTATCAGGTCATTTTAATACAACCACTACATTAACAGTGTATCTCGTTTTTTAATTCATTTATTTGTGTGATTTTCATCTATTTCCCTCTATACAGGTCATGTCTTATAGTGACTGTGTAAAGGGCAATATAAAGAAGAATAAAGGTTCTGAACAAAATAAAGTTTTGATTTTAAAACCTAAAGATGAAAAGGTTACTCAGGATGAAGTACTACAACAATTTATGACCAATGTAGCACTAGAAGAATTAAACATTGGTTTAACAGAATGCACATTTTCTAGAAAAGGAGATCTAGTGTTAGGATGTGAAAAACTACAACGCCTTGAAGGAGAAATTAATAATAAATTAAGTAATGGAATAAGTGTTACACAGTCCAAGGGTAGATTGTTTAGTATGAAAATAAATGGTGTAGTGGATCATGATGTTTGGCCTGAAAACAAAATTTTTATTATCGAGTAAAATAATATTGACGCAAATTTAGAAGATATACAGATTTTAAAAAAAGAAATAAACCAGAATAAAGGAGTAGCATTTATCAAAGTTACAAACCAAATAAAGTCATAGGTTTTGAAACTAAATAAAATAATATGAAAATGTAAACTTTCGCCATTAACACTCATAATAAAATACTTATCTTTTTTGGGGTTTTTTAATGGTGTACTTTAAATTAAACAATCTAAACGTTTCGATAACACTTACAGTTATCTTCGTCAGTAGTAATGTTTGTTAAAAATTGTTAAAGATGTAGTAAACAATTTTGTCAAATTTGAAAAATTTTATAGTTGGCTTTATGTTTCCCAAACTGTTATATTAATAGCAGGCTTATGTTTATGTTTTAATTTTTCAAATTTGACAAAATTGTTTACTACATCTTTAGCAATTTTTAACAAACATTACTACTGACGAAGATAACTGTAAGTGTTATCTAAAACGTTTAGATTGTATAATTTAAAGTACACCATTAAAAAATCCCAAAAAAGATAAGTGGAATATGGAATATGTGACATTAGTATAAACATAAATATTATAAGATGTTACAATTGCTTGGGTTATGGTCACATTGGAAAGCTTTGTACAAGAGCTATATATTGTAAATTTTGCGCAGGAGAACATGATAGTAAGCAATGTATTGGAAATAGTTATAAATGCATAAATTGTGCTGTATGGAACTACAGAGAGGGCAAAAAAGTGGTAGATGAAGAGCACACTGCAGACTATACAAACTGTCCATACTATCGAAAAGTGTATAACCAGGTGGCAAATGAACAAATCAATTGGTAGCAGTAAAAGAAAAATAATAGTTCACTAATATATCATTTAAATTTACAAAGTTTATATGCTCATTATGACGAATTAGCAAATTTTATGTTGTGCAATAATCAAAATGCAATATGTACCTTTTTATCGGAGGCCAGGGTGACAGTAGATATAACAGATGGCGAAATAAATATAGATGGATACTCAATAGTAAGATGTAACTCTGAAAATAGAAGAACTGGTGGCATCATTGCATATATCCGCAATGATATTAAAATATTGGAAAGCAAAGCCAAGCATTATGATAGTGGGTGCTGGACAATAAAGGTAGTATAAATATTTTATAGTAGTAGTGTATCAATCTCCTAGCGGAGATCTACAGAAATTTATTGAAATAATTAACAACATATTGGAAGAAATGATGGAAGCTGCAGGCAATCATGTAATAACTGTACTGGGTGATTTTAATATAAACTGGCTTAATAATACCATTAAGAAGAGAGTGGAAAGTGTTTTTAGACAAAATGGTATAAGTCAGCTAGTTAAAGAAGCAACAGAGTGACAAATATATCCGAAACTTTAATAGACTTAGTATATAACAATAATAAGTATATTCAATGTGATGTAATGGACACACCACCAAAAGTTAGCGATCATAAGTGGCAAAAAATAATATTAAAAGAACCTAATATACAAAAGTATGATCTAATCCAAGTAAATAAAACAGATTGCGATCTGTTGAATAGTGAAATGATAGCATGTGATTGGAAATATGCCGATGAAGGTATTGAAGAACGGTACGAGATTTTTGAATCGAATATTACGTTAAAACTAAATGAGTGTACCACCAAAAAGGTAATTATCAAGAAAAGGGGAAAGAATTGGTTTAACGAGAAGACAAAGCAAAGCATATTAAATAGGGACAACAAATATATTGAATTTAAACAAACTGGGGACCAAAGAAAGTGGGATGAGTACCGAGCGTTAAGACATATATGTGTAAAAACCTAGAGAGAAGAGAAAATGAAATATTATGATGAAGAAGTCAAGAGATGTGATAATAACCCAAAAAAATTATGGAATATATTAAAAGAAGTTACCAACAAAAACTGTAACACTGAATTAATAGAGTTAGAAATAGATGGAAAAATAGAAACTGATAAAAGTATTACAGCAAATAAGTTGAATAATTATTATGTAGATAGTATAAATGACCTAATGATTAATGTTCCTACAAACAGCAATATATTAAAGTTAGACGGGATACAACATAGTTATAGTATAATAGATAAGTTTGAGGAAGTAAGCCTAAATCAGTTAAAGGATGATTTCAAATTTAAATAAAAAATGTTGGGTTGATGAAATAAATATGAACATCTTTAAAGAATGCTTTGATTCACTAGGATATCCACTCTTAAATATTGTTAATTTATCTTTAAATAATGGAGTTTTACCAAATGATTTAAAAAGAGCAACCATTGTACCTATACATAAAGTCAAGGGATTAAACATTACATTACAACCAGATACTTGAATTTGTTGAAAATAATAATATATTAATTCCGAAACAATCGGGTTTTCGGAAAACTCATTCTACAGAAACAGCTCTGCAGTTAGTAATAAATAATTGGGAAGAAGTACGAAATATGAATAACAAAATCTTGGCTGTATTTCAAGACTTTAAACGAGCATTCCAAACCATTAACAGAAGCAAACATACAAAAATTGTACAAGTATGGATTTAGAGGTACTGTATTGAAATGGATAAATAATTATTTAAAGAATAGAACACAAGTAGTTAAATGCGGAAAGACACTATCGGATGTTAAAAGTAATGACATTGGCGTACCACAAGGTAGTAAGTTAGGCCCACTTCTATTTATTGTATATGTTAATGACATCCAGAGTGCAGTAAAAGACTGCAACTTACATCTCTTTGCAGATGATACATTACTATACATTGCAGGAAAAGATGTACATGAACTAATACAGAAAACAAATGTAGAATTAAAAAATGTCATGTGTTGGATAGAGGCTAATAATTTAATACTAAATGTGTCTAAAACTACGGCTATGTGTATAGGAGGTGCGTCGGAATATGATATATATGTTGAGGCAGCAAGTAAAAAAATTGATTGGGTTTCAGAATTCAAGTATTTAGGAGTATATATAGATAATAAGCTAAATTTTAAAGTACATATAGAAAAATTAATTAACAAAATTTCAACAACAACATACTTCTTGGGGAGAGCTGCAAAACATTTCAATATTAAAGCAAAAATTTTACTTTACAATTCATTAATACTATCAAGATTCAATTATTGCGGGTCATTACTATTAAATGCCAATAAAGGACGAGTTCAAAAATTTCAGAAACTTCAGAATAGAGCAATGCATTCAATTCTGCGAAATGAATAGATATACAAAGATAGAAATTATGCTAAAGAAGCTTAAATGGTTAAATGTGCAACAATTAATAAGCAAAAATGTGCTAATTTTTATTCATAAGTTAAAGTTAAGTGCTCTGCCAAAATATCTTAGTGGTTTAACACAATGCTCGCAACAAAAAAAACTTTTTTATCAATGGAGTAAATGAGTCAATGCTGCCTAAGGCGCTAAAAAAATACAATAAATTACCGAAGAAAATAAAGGAGACTAAATCGATATTTATATTTAAGAATAAAATCAAACAAATGTATTTATAAACTTAGATTTGTACAACTTATTTACCATTATGATTATAGATATAGATTAAGATTTATATTTTTTAAGGGATATATTTGTTTTTTGTAGTTTTGTTGTAGTTGTTATAACTATTAAAATAAACGTTACTACTACTACTACTGCTTCCAAGGTACTCACTGACATTTTAAAAACATTTCTGAAAACACCGTTCTTACAAATCCAGACGATTTATTATATTTATACTAAAAAATGACAACAGAAGTAGAACAAGTAAAACTAGACGAAACTTTTAAAATGTGTAGGTACATAACATCAAAATAATAAATCAACCTTACCTGTTACTAGTATTACTGGTTTCCGAAACAATATAGTCCTTATCTCTATCACTATAGTCTCCTCCAAAAGGATCTACCTCTTCTAACTCAATCATCACTATTTGTTTCACTTCTCATTTACTTTGTAAGCAGAACAACTTCATCACAGCATACAAGTATTCAGACGTAACACATAACCTAAGCTCTAAGTTCTATGAGAATTCAAAACTTTACTATGATACCTTTCGAATTACAAAGTTCTATGTGGTACATAGAACTTTGAATTATATAATATTGGTGATAATTTCGTACATTTAATTCTATGTGCCACATAAAACTTTGTTTTCTTAAGGATTACAAAATACTGCAAGTTATTTTGTGAGTTTACAATAGTAGAGAAACTACATAGAACGATGGTCGTTTTACGAGATGCAAGGGCATGCCACATAGAACCTTGGAAATGCAAAATCTCAATTTCCAAAAAAATGTAACTAGAACCCTATAATTCCAAGCAAATGATATCCCAGCATTAGTTTTTAGGTCTCTTCCTGGAAGCCGACCACCCCTTATTTATGCCTATATACGAGTAGACTTGTATCTTTGCGAAAACAGTCAGCAAACTAAATACGAGATAACTCGTAGTCGACTTCTACAGTAAAATCATCTACTACGAGTTATCTGATAGTTGGCAGTCAACGTGTTAATATGCTATTTATACGTTCTTTGGTAACTAATGTTATTATGTTATGAAGTCATAGGTTACAGCAAACTGTAGAATTACTAACTATCAAAAACATTCTGTTAAATTAACAAATTAGTAAAGTTACATAGTTAAATCCCAGTTTCCCAGTGCTGAAATAACAAATATCGATAACTGTGGAGTCATCATATAATAAAAACAATTTTAACATAACGAATGTTTCAATGGTTTTTAACCAAACTATCATACAAATTGGCATTTTAAGCACCAATTGCTTATTTTATTTTGGTATTATACTCAAACAATATTTACATTAAAATAATTTGAAATGTACCAATACCTGTGAACTACTCCAAGAATCATAACAAATTGATCGAATTTGTAAGATGCTAAATTTCCATTTAAAAGCAAAATCGATGCTTTACTTTGCACATCATGCCATACCTTCGGTAAACCACTTTCAAGTTTCTGCTTAACATACTGCATATTAAAATTATCCTCCAAATCATCCGGAGACTCCTCCAAATGAAAATGCCACTTCCACAATTGATAATAACTCAAAATAATTTTAAAAAGTGACTTGCATAAATCGACCAAGCATCGAATAAACATACTCTCATCAATACTCAAACATAGCTTATCATACGGCTTTTTCCCACCATTATCATTAACTTCGGGAATATCAGCAGACGATGTTGCATAAACACGGACAATATTTAAAGCCGTATTATAAATTGCACTTGTATAATGCATATGTAAATGATCCATTGCAATTTGAGTCTTTCCCAAAAGTTTATAAGCAGATTGCAGCTTACCATAACGCACATTATCAAAATAAAAACACATTTGCCCTAAAACTTTATCAAGCTTTTCCTCGGTATCTTGTAAAGTTTCCTGCAATTTATTTGTTAACGATGCTACACAAGTGAAATGTCGATAAGTATTTGCAGCAGCTTGACATTCTTGTAACAGTTCAATTGCACCTGCATAATTTTCTTCATTAAGTAATTCCTGTAAACGTTGCCCTGTACAGTGCTAAAAAAATTCAATACACCAATAGAACATCAAACAAAAAAAACTTACAAGGGTCTTAATTGTGTTTAAATTGTTTAATAAATTCTGTACTAGTTTACGTTTACGATAATTTGCTAAAATGCTTAAACTGCTGCTAAATTGACGCTCTGCGATATTTAGCTCATTTCGACTAACCCTACACAAAACCAGAGTATCTGCAAGTTTGTTGCGAACGTCTAAAATATGCAGAAACTCGGCTTCACAATTCGTCGCCTGTTCCAAGATTAACTGTAAAACCTTATTAGCGACAACTTGATGTTGCTGCTTTAACTTTTTAAAATCCTGCTGAATATTATTGCAATCCAAATAATCTGGAAGTTTCTGTAACAATACTTAATTTTATACTCAATAAGAATATATAGAAGAATATTACACTTAGTTCAAACCGGCAAATATCGAAATTATCACATATTGAGAAATAGGCTTGTTCGATACTTTCCAATATATCCTGATCAGCAGGTCGATTAATTTCAGCAACTGTTTTACTATTTATAGACAAATTACTTGATTGCAAAAATTGATAATTTGAATCTGAAAAACCCATTGACGGAATTTTGGGGCCCTTAAATTTGATTTTTTACAATATAGCCTAACTTTTTTTCTAAAAAGTTACCTGCTTATTTAATAAGCCTAATATTTTGTGCTTTAAATCATCCATATTTATTAGTAATTAATGAATAAAAGATTATTTATAAATCATTGTAAATTTTTTTATATATGCTGGTTTTACTAAATCAGATTTTTGGAATAACCTAACCTCTAAATCATGAAAGACGTCATGGTTTTTGATAAATTAAAATTATTTAGATTTTATTATTTAATTTATTTATATTACGCAAGCAGAGGTTTAAAGTTCAAATCAGATCAAAGTATGAGAAAGTAGCGAATCTTTATAATTACATACAGGTAACTCGATAAGTTTTGTTGGTTAATCGTCATTGATTTGTATGTCACACAAGTTAGTCACTTTGTTTTTCCTCTATTAGCAAAATGAAGACTTTAAAGTTTAATAACAACTATGAAATGCCAGTAATTGGTTTGGGTACATTTCAGGTAAGTGTTCATTATGACCAATTTTCGTTAATGCGTTTTACTTTGTAGGCAATAAAGGGTGAGGTTTGCAAAATTGTGAAGGAAGCAATCGATGTTGGTTATCGTCACTTCGATTGTGCTTGGATGTATGGGAATGAGGATGAAATCGGTATTGCACTATCAGAGAAAATTCAAGATGGCACTGTTACTCGTGATCACTTATTCATCACTACTAAAGTAAGAGATACATTTTGAATCTTTGTTAATAATTATGAGATTTGTACAGTTGTGGAATAATTTTCACGAGAAAAATGTTGTTGTGCCGATGCTTGAGAGCCAACTTAAAAGACTACAATTGGATTATGTCGATTTATACCTTATTCACTGGCCTTTCGGATTTCAGGTAAGCCATGTTAGTAACAATCACATTCATATCTATACAACATTTCAGAAAGATGTCGATCTTTGGCCAGTTAACCTTGGCTCATCAGTCTACAGCGATGTCGATTATTTGGAAACATGGCAAGGAATGGAAGAGTGTGTCCAAAAAGGTTTAGCACGTAGTATTGGCATCTCAAATTTTAATTCTGAACAAATTACGAGATTATTAAATGTAGCAAAAATTAAACCAGTCGTTAATCAAATTGAGGTGAACCCTAACATAAACCAGAAGAGTCTTATAAAATTTTGCAGAGACAGAAATATTGTGGTGACAGGCTATTGCCCTCTTGGACGAATTGATTCCGTAGGGTTACCAGGTGTACCAAAACCTACAATTCTTGATGAGGGTGTACTCAAGATGCAAGTTAAATATAATAAAACACCTGCACAAATTGTTCTTCGTTATTTGGTGTGTTTTTCCTAATAATTGGCATAAATTATATTTTTGTTTTTTAGCTTGGTTTAGGGATTAGTGTAATTCCTAAAACTGTAAAAAAAGAGAGGATGATAGAAAATTTAAATGTGTTCGATTTTGAGTTAGATAAAGGCGATATTGATTATTTGGATTCGCTTAATAATAATATGAGAGTTGCTGTTTTATCTGAATTTAAGGATCATAAATATTATCCTTTTAACATTGAATTTTAAACATGACTGTGTTAGGTTAGAAGTCAGTAGTTGTTCTGTTTATGTATCTAAGTAATGATTACAAAAAACACATGAAGATTTTAATGTAAATATACTTAATCTAAATAATACTATTACCAAAAAATTTATGGATATTCTTGCATCTCTTGCTCTCAAACAAATAGTCAATGAACCTACAAGAATAACTGGCCACTTGGCCTTGATTGATCTCATACTTAGTAGTTTATAACTGTTGCACGGAAGAGAAGAAAGAGTCAAATATATGAACTAAAGTTTATTATGTCTCACAAATACAAAAACGAAACGTATTCAACTGACAACATTAATTGTGTTTTATTTTTTTTAACAACTACTCATCTTTATTCTCTCGATATCGTTGATCGTATTTAAAAGAGAGTAATTAGGCTTATAAATGACCCGTCCTTAACTTCTCACATACAGTCCCTTGAGCATAGAAGAATGGTTTCAGTTCTTTCTTTGTATTATCGTTATTACAACGGCTATTGTGCTGCTGAATTTTATTCTTTGATACCATCTCTGGCTATCTTTTGGGAGAAACACTCGGTTCGCTCATTCACATCATCAGTATGCAGTACAAATCTCCACTTGTACCAAACGGGCACAATCCACATTTTTCTACACAGCTTCTAAACTCTGGAATGATCTCCCTAGTTCCTGTTTTCCTCTCAGTTATGATATGAGAAAATTTAAGGTAGCTGTTCATAGGCATCTATTGGCAATTCATTATTCCTCTATCCATCCTCCTAAGTGTTCCTGAGTGCTTTAGCACGATGGGCCTAATTTAACCTGTTCAGGCCCACAATCATAAAAAAAAAAATATCAGCCACTTGATCTTCAGTATTTATATATTTCAAATTTATAATGATACTTAATATCCAAATTTTTAAATCTGCGATGACTCAGTATTATTTGCTATTTTAATAGCTGCTTGATTATCTTCATAAATTTCGATTTTGTTATCTATGCCCAACTTAAAATCAGATAATATACTTCTTAACCAACAATCTTTGATATCAGCCATACTGAATGCTATATATTCAGCCTCCGTTGAAGATAAAGTAACACAGTTTTGTTTCTTAGAACCTCAAATCACACGACAATCCTTGAGAAACAAAACCTGCAGTTGATTTTCTTTCTATGCTATCTCCTCCCCAATCTGCATCTACATAGCCTTTTATGTATTGCAGTATCCTCTTTAAAGCTATATATAATAATCCAACATTTTTATTCTGATACCTGCTCAAAATTGACACAGGAACACAAAGACCTGGCCTTGACCCTGAACTATATACATTAATTGGATCAATTTTCTATATAATTTTTCATCTGTTTTATTATCTTTATCAACAATTTCTAGTTCTTTAAAATTTACTTTTTATCCATAGCCGTTCTTACTGATTTACAATCCAACATATTTGTTTGCAAAATTTTCTCAAGATAGCTTCTTTGACTAATTATTATGTAAATTTTGTTGGAAGTTTGTAATCTTTACGGGTGTGGTATAAATAATTCACCCATTACCAAAAATAGAATTGCTTAGATATTTTCGCTTTACAAAAAAAAGTGTTGCTTCAAACCTGGAAATAAATAATGTAATCTCGGACACCAATTTGTTTTTAAAGAACAAATAAACCTTAAAAAATAGAAAAGTCACAAAAAACTCATGAAAATAACAAGTAAAAAAATAATGACAACAATGAGTTTTATTACGATACTTAATTTGATTATAAGGATCTCTTAAAAACTAATGTTAGTGGTTCTTAATTAACTGACAAACTATAATGTGAATTAATTAACAATATGAAATATCTGATGTAATTTATTTTACATTTTGGGTGTCACTGGAACTTCAGCAGACAAGGAAATGCTGTCGATTCATCACTTTAAATGTATTGCCCAATTTTAATGGAAGTTGAAGTAAACATCAGATTGATATGCTGGTAATTCCAAATATATAGAAATTTCTGTATAAACCACCAAACTGAATTGATTTTGCAGGATTCAAAGTAAAGTTTGGTAATTGAAACCCCACTTCGTAGTACCAAACGATATTGCACAATCTTGCAAATTCAACGTTAAAATAAAATTAGACTCAAAGTAAAAATAAGTGGTAAGAGTATAAGTGAAATTGCCTGAAATGTAAATGTCTCAAATTTCAGTATAATAATTTCAATAACTCACCATATAAATGTGGCACTCTTAATAAAAAATTTAAACAAAGCGAAAACGGCTTCTACTTAAACACGTAGTTCAAGCAGTGAATGATGGACGCTCAAAGTAACCCTGCGCAATGACCGAAAATGACTCGAAGCGCGGAAAGGGATGTGCAGTGAATAATAATTGAAATGATTTATTAAAAGAACTAATATGGATACTTCCACGCCAATAAGGTACGCAACCAACGCTACACGAAATGTACTTAAGTTGCCAATATGAACGTAAATTTTAAACATACATAAAAAGGTTTGTTACAAGTTACAAGCCTAAAAACTTTGATACTAAACCTAAGTCTTTCATTTTAAACTTTCCTTTTAAAATATCTTTTATCTCAGTTATTTCACTTGAATCTCCAAGAATTAGTAGATCATCTACATATAACAATATAAAAATACATTTTTCGTTATTAAATTTAGTGACAAACAGTAATCATAACGTGATCTAATAAAATTTTTAGTTCTAAAACTGAATTGAACTTTTCGTTCCAACATTTTGGAGATCTTTTTAACCCGTATATTGATTTATTTAACTTAAGTGATTTGTTTTCACCTGTTGATCGTTCTGGCAGTTTCATATAGACTTTCTTTACGACGTCTCCATAAAGAAATGCTCCTACAACATCCATTTGATAAATTAGTCATTTCTTCTTTGTTACCACTGCTACAAACATTCTCAACCGTTGATAATTTTGCAACTGGTGCATATAATTTGTCCAACTCTTCCGATTCCGTTTTTTATGCAAATCCTCTTGCGACCAACCGTGCTTTGTAAGTTTCATTTCCTTCTTCTTGACTTTGAATATCCATTTGCTCGATATAATTTCCTTTCCACTTGGTACTTCCTCAACTTCATTCCAAGTATTGTTTTCTTCTAACACCATTAATTCTTTGTTTATTGCTTCAAGCCACATTTTCTTGTCTGGTCTATTCATTACTTCGAGAATATCTTTTCGTTCTTCTTCAATACACATAAGACTTGTATCATACTCCTCTAACCATTTCGGTCTTCTTCTCTCTCTTGTTGATCTTCTTTGATTATTTTCTTCTTCTTTTTCTCCTTCTTGTTCCAAAACTTCTTTCTTTTCTTCTTCAATATTTACTTCTTTAGGAACACAATATCTCTTTTAACTTTTATAGCCCATTTGTCTTCAAAATAAATCCTGTATCCTTTTGTATTTTCTTCATATCCTACAAATATTCCGTTTTCTCCTTTGCCGTTCCACTTTCTCCCTTTTTCTTTGGGTATTTGTGAATATACTTCAGTTCCAAATATTTTAAGACTTTTTACATCAAATTTATTCTCTGGCCAAACTTCAAATGGCGATTTTCCTTCTGTCTTGCATTTTGCTGTCCTATTTAATGTAAAGACTGCTGTATTTATGGCTTCTGCCCATAAATATTTTGGTAACCCTTTTGCATGAAGCATCGTTCTTGCCGCTTCTACTAGAGTCCGATTTTCTATTTCTGCTTTTCCATTTTGTTCTGGTGTATATACCACAGTTGTTGGATGTTTTATTCCCTTTTTGTCTAATAAAATCTTCATTTCTTTATTTATAAACTCAGTGCCATTGCCAGATCGCATCACTTTTACTTTTTGACTTGTTTTATTGCTTGCTTTCTTGTTTCTCGACAACTTCACTTTTCTCGTTAAGAAAATATATGCTTCGAAAATTCGAAAAATCATCCTTCATAATTAAAAAATATCTGGAACCACTGATTGAATTTTCTTCTATTGGGCCGCATACATCCATATGAACTAATTCTAGACAATGTTTCGTTTGTGTTTCGCTTTCTTGAAATGGTTTTCGCACTTGCTTACCTTCGATGCATACAATACACTATTACTTTTTATGTCATCTATAAACTTAATATCATTCGATTTTAAAATGTTTTTCACCTGTCAATATTTTGGTGTGCAAAGTCTTCAAACTCTCTGCTTTTTCACAAACTGTTGCTGTTTTATACGTTTTGTCTATTTTAGGAAAAGTCATAATATAAAGCTTTCCTTCCCTTCTTGCTATGGCACAATTCTTGTTATTTTTGACAAATCTGCATTCATTTTCATCTGTTACTGCTACATACCCTTTGTTCACTTCGTTGCTCACTGATAACAAGTTCATTTCTAGATCTGGCACATACAGTACATTACTTAAGCTTGTTTCTACATTATCATTTCCATTGAAAACTAATAATATAATCTTTCCATGTCCCAATACTTTGACTTTGGTGCCGTTACCTATTGTTACAGCCTTTTCTTCTACTTGTGTAGTAAATTCTTGAAAAAGCTTCTTATCATTACACGTATGCTCACTAGCTCCGCTGTCTACTAACCATTTATTATTATTTATATTTTCGCTAATTAAATTTCTCCCCTTTAAAAATCTACAATTTCTTTTCAAATGTCCTGGTTTCTTACAATTATAACATACAATAATCTCGTTTTCCTTTTTATTTAATCTACAATCTCTTTTTAAATGACCTTTTTTATTACAATTGAAACACTTAAAGTTCCTCTTCACTACCAACGCTTCACTATTTCCAGATTCTCCTTTTTTGAATCTCTCTTCTTCTACCATCAACTGAGCTATTAAATTTTTAATGTTTTGTTTACCGTCTGGAGATGATTCCCACGCTGATACAAAATGTTTGTACTTTTCTGGCAATGACATTAATATTTTCGTGATTACTAACTTATCTGATATTTCACCTCAGTAGTAATACAAGGCCGATCCTAACACAAAAGTCATTAGAAAAGTTACTAGATTTGAAAAAAGTCACTAGATTTGCAAGGTCACCTTGGGGTCAGATGATAGCTGGTTCGCGTCCTCGCTAAAATGTTGTGTATCATAGCTAAAAATAGTCGGTGCATGTCTGCAGTAAAAGGTGGTCGCGTCATAGCTAAAAATAGTCGGTTCGCGTCTTGGCTAAAAATTATAGTGACAGCACCATCATTACAAATAGCTGGTGCGAGTCATTATTAAAAAATAGTAGGTGACCAAATACATGTGTGGTTTGAATCTCTGCTATGCAAATATGTCACAAAAGGAAATAACCAGATGTGTGGTTCGTGTCTGTGCTAGACACACATCTGGTTCGCGTCCTCGCTAAAATGTGGTGTATCATAGCTAAAAATAATCGGTGCATGATTGGAGTAAAAGGTGGTCGCGTCATAGCTAAAAATAGTCGGTTCGCGTCTTAGCTAAAAATTATAGTGACAGCACCATCATTAAAAATCGCTGGTAGGTAACCAAACACAAGTGTGGTTTGAATCTCTGCTATGCAAATATGTCACAAAGGTAATAACCAGATATGTTTGGTTCGTTTCTGTGCTAAACACACGTAACTAAAAAAGTAACTAGATGTGAGGTTTATAACAAGTGGGTATATAAACTGGCCTTTAGACAGATGTAGGTTTCATTGAAGTTAATAAGTCTGCAGAAACACAATATAATAATGAAGAATTCAATGCAAAAGTTTGCATCAGGAGCAATTTGTAAGAGGCCACCAAAAAGGGAACAAATAGAAGACCTGATACGCAAAATAAAGAAGTTGAAATATGATTTAGAGTTGTATGAAGTACAGCGTATGCTGAAAAAAGCAAAATTAAACTAAAGTCTTGTTATTAATGCATTATTGTAAGATTGCTAACAATCTAGACATTGATGTGTTTCGTGTTACACTGGCAGAACTAAAATCAAAAGTTAAAAACTTATGATCTGTTAGTAAAATTTGAATAGATTTGAAATACCTTATTTTAGAAAGAAATTGTTATTTATTCTTGTACTATTTTTTAATAATGACTCGCACCAGCTATTTTTTTTGATGTTGGTGTCACCATAATTTTTAACTAAGACGCGAACCGACTATTTTTAGCTATGACGCGACCACCTTTTACTCCAGTCATGCACCGACTATTTTTAGCTATGATACACCACATTTTAGCGAATACGCGAACCATATAGACACGAACCACACATATATGGTTATTTCTTTTTGTGACATATCTGCATAGCAGAGATTCAAACCACACGTGTTTGGTCACCTACTATTTTTTAATAATGACTCGCACCAGCTATTTTTAATGATGGTGCTGTCACTATAATTTTTAGCTAAGACGCGAACCGACTATTTTTAGCTATGACGCGACCACCTTTTACTGCACACAGGCACCGACTATTTTTAGCTATGATACATAACATTTTAGAGAGGACGCGAATCAGCTATCATCTGACCCCCAAGGCGACCTTGCAAATCTAGTGACTTTTCTAGTGACTTTTTTCAAACCTAGTAACTTTTTTAGTGACTTTTCGAGTTAGGATCGGCCTTGTATTACTACTCACCTCCCATTTGCTTTATCGAATTTTTTTTTGTGTTGTGATGATACATTGCGCCTTTACATCTTTGTTTATCCACTCTTTTTTTGCTTCAGTCTCATTTGGTATTAATTGGGTTCCATCCACAATTCCATAAATATCATTTCTTTTTAATAGAATTCCTAATTGGAATTTCCACACATTCCAATTAGCCCCTCCTTCTATCTTCACACAGTTCAATACTGTTTCCATTATCATAAACCTTTAGTTCCTCGATACAAGTTCAGAGTTTCAAAATGCCCTGTTCCGTTTCACTTTACCGAAACCTCAATTTATTTTGACGTACATTCACATTTCTCAACAGTTCGAACATTAACTTTCCCGACTATTTTTCACACTTCTAATCCTTACAGGTGCCTGGGCGCATAACCTGTTGCACTGAAGAGAAGAAAGAGTCGAATATATGAACTAAAGTTTATTATAACTTACAAATACAAAAACGAAACTTATTCAACTGACAACATTAATTGTATCTTATTTTTTTTTAACAAATACTATTTTTTATTAGTATTAAATAAATCAAACATTCATTGATATATGTTCAACAGTAGCGACACAAGAATTCAAAGTTTTAGTAGTGTATAACATTGCTGACTATTGTCTCATACATTGCAGGTTATTTATTACACGAGTCAATAAGATCCGTGCCTGCATCATATCAATTCAGATTTACTTATATACAACTGATTAACATTTATTCTACATTGATTTATGTTTTTTACCTTGGCATACTATTCTTGATATAACCAATATTGACAACAAGCTTTCCTTCCTAAATGCTAATATAGTTGCTTTATTTGACCTACATGCCCCATGTTTACTTATACAAAACGAAATCATAATCGCTGGATTATTCCTACTATTAAAAAGCTATTTTCTTTGCGCCACAGGGCTTACAGACATTTTAAAAAAAATGCCATCTCCTAGTAAATGAGCATATTATAAACAGCTAAGAAATTACGCTACATCTGCAGTTAGAAATGAAAAGGGAGCTTATCTGAACTTCAAATTCAAAGAAATTGGCTTTAAAAATGCATGGTCAAGGTTAAGAGATTACAATTCCATGTCAACAACACTCAAAATAATAATCACTTTCATAATGTTAATATTGAGAAATTCATACTTTTTATTTATTATCTTATATAGTAATTTTTATTATTATTATTGTGGACACCCTAAAAAAAATTAAGAGAACGGTTGTTGTGGAGATGAGAACTCACGCTTTTTGTAATTGAACATTTGAGTATTTGATCTCATAATTCACGTTTATTTTAAGCAAACAGACAATTAAAAATGTTTGTTTATGTATTTAATAAAATTAATAATAATTTTTAATTACATATTTACCTATGTTATGGGCCCAGATACGCGAAGAAACCAGTATTTTTTTTAAGAAACCTTAATGCGCGCGTGTGTGCGTGAGTGCGCGTGCGTACGTGCGTGCGCGCGCGTGTGTGCACGTGAGTGTGTGCGTGAGTATGTGTGAGTGTGTGTGAGTGTGTGGGTGTGTGTGAGTGTGTGTGAGTGTGTGTGAGTATGTGTGAGTGTGTGTGCGTGTGTGTGTGAGTGTGTGAGAGTGTGTGCGTGTGTGTGTGTGTGTGTGTGTGTGTGTGTGTGTGTGTGTGTGTGTGTGTGTGTGTGTGTGTGTGTGTGTGAGTTGTGTGTGAGTGTGTGTGTGTGTGTGTGTGTGTGTGTGTGTGTGTGTGTGGTGTGATGTGTGTGTAGGTGTGTGTGTGTGTGTGTGTGTGTGTGTGTGTGTGTGTGTGTGTGTGTGTGTGTGTGTGTGTGTGTGATATGTGTGTGTTGTGTGTGTGTGTGTGTGTGTGTGTGTGTGTGTGTAGTGTGTGTGTGTGTGTGTGTGTGTGTGTGTGTGTGTGTGGTGTGTGTGTGATGTGTGTGTGTGTGTGTGTGTGTGTGTGTGTGTGTGTGTGTGTTGCGTGTGTTATGACGTGTGTGCGTTGTTCGATTTCGTGTGTGCATGTATGCGTGTGCTGCTTCGTGTGTTATGCGTGTTGCGTTGTAGTGCGTTGTATGTGATATTCACGCTAACTCCAGGACGAAACTACTTACGTACTTAAAACTTTTCATATGGCTTAGAGCTGATTAAATTTTGATTGTAATCCAGCGGTGGAGAAGGGGGTTTATTTGAGGCAGTTTTTGGTTTTTATCAAATATTTCTAAAACAGCTGCAAGTTTGAAATATATAAGAATAACTAGGTATAGACCTTAAACATATCGATTAATTATGTTCTTTGCAATTGTTTGATATGATGCGTAAGTTAGCGGCAATAAATTCCTAATGTACAATTTAAGTGTTAGTTCAAATTTTTTCATTATCTGAATAACGATTAATTTTATAAGAAAAAGTGTTGGCGTATTGTATTTTGTAATGTAAAGTTTTTCCTTATGAATTGCGATCTTTCCAATCGAAGCGTTGCCAAGATGAGAAACGCTCATCCTGAAATATCGGCATTAGCGCTTAAAGCTGTCGTTAGTTTATTACCCTTGAAATCACGAGATAAATATGAGAAGATCTACAATATTTTCAATTCTTGGAGGACTTTAAAGAATGTAAGGGATATCGACGAAGAACTTATGCTTGCTTTTTTTCATGAAAAGGTTAGTGTGGTCGACATATTCCATGTTGAAAAGTATGTTGAGAGTGAAAGAGAACATGGATAGGTATATCGAACTGTGGGAAGTTACAGTTATATTTAAAGCGCCAAAGTGAGGGATATGAAACAAGAAAATTAAACGTTCTATCGCGGGACGATGTGTTAAAATTTTTGACAGAAGCTCCTGACGATTACTTTTTTATGATTAAAGTGGCGTCAATTTTCGGTCTGTATGGGGCATGTCGTAGTGAGGAGCTGAGAAAGTTAAATGTGAAGGGTATCCAGGATACCGGCTATATTTGGTTGTCTAATACAAGGAAGAAGCATATATTCACCGTTATGGCGGAAATAAGGTTGAGGTTGAGTTGTTCAGGAGATATGTAAGCTTTCGTCCAAAACATATCAATCACTCAAGATTTTTCATATTTTATATGAACAATAAATCAACCTGTGGGGATCCACAAATTCTACAAGATGCCGAAGAAAAATTGTCCATAATTTGAAATTGTGCAACCCAGACGGTTACACTGGATACTGTCTACGTCGAACGTCAATTACTTTTCATGCTGAGGGTGGAGCAGTAGGCTCAAAAGTCATGTAGGATCGCGATCAAATACGACTCCCGAAGAATATATAGAAGAAAGAATTAACAATAAAATGGCGATTTCCAAAATGATTTTTAATCAGCCATCATCGTCAAACAGTGGATTTCAGAATCCATCAGATTTTGTTCTAGAACGTATTGAATTACAGTTGGCTCCTGCATGCATCGATTCATCATTCTCTACGTCAAATGGAGGAGTTCATCAGGAGGTTTTACTAAAATCGTCACTATCATTTAATGATTTACAGTTAATAGTAATTTATGTAATAAGGATCATAAAGACGATCAAGGTCGTGGAATGTTATCGGGCGAGGCGTAGCCGAGTCCGATAAACGGTGCCATAATGATTGTTTATGATCCGTATCGAAAATTTTATCTGATGGCTTTTTTAAAGTTAATTTTCCCAAAATTCTTTTTGACATGTCACAATGACAACTATTTTAAAGCGGTAAGTATACGTGTAGTTTAAAAATTAGTAGGTTAGTGAGGATACCACTTTGGAATTTTCTTGACAACGTCAGGTTGTAACAAATAGTTATTTATCTCCTGTCAAACACAATTGTCACGTAGAATTGAATATAATTTAAATAATAATGGTGATTCTGAAACTGGTAATTTACCTTCTGATTTGGATGAAATGACGCGAAATATCGTGGACTCCCTTTTGCCGGAAAAATCACGGAGTGTTATGAAATAGCGTTTAATCTGTACGAAGAATGGTGTTTCTAAAAATCAAAATATCACTCATGAAAAGTATTGATGGCTTACTTTGAATGCTTATCTAAGGGAAAACCATCTTCTCTCTGGTCGTATTATTCGATAATAAATATTTTTTAACAAGAAATAACGTTAATTATTACCTACAGGGTTGCATTACTAAAACGTAAATCAGAAGGTTAAAGCTAAAATCCAAAATTTTACTAAACAAGATGTCACAAAGTTTTAACGGAAGTATCAGATGATACAATTTATTTAAAAAGTAGCTATGATAATTGGACTAAGTGGAGCAAGCAGAAAGAGGAACTGACAAATATGCTTGTTGAAGATGTATAGATGAAGGATCCGTTTTAGCAGTGGCGCGCCGTCCACGTGTCGAATGGGAACACAGGCGCCAGGAGGCAAAGGGCCAAAAATTATATAAATTCAAAATTCGTTATACGGAGGTCGGAAGCAAATGTTTTCAGTGCCGGATAAATAATAAAAATATTAATTTTATAAGTTTGAAATTAAATAACAGAACGATTCGTCAAACAAAAAATATAAACCAAACTCTCGGTCACAGTAAAGAAATTAATTTTGTTATCGCGGGTAAGTGAAAAAATTAAATTAATATGTTTCGGTACAAAAACAATACTCGCAAAAATTGGGTGGTCACGGTGTAAGGACTCAGCCTCTAATTTATTCGGGCAGCTGAAAAAAACACACTATAGTGCTTGGATGACTTACTAAAATAATTTTTCGCCAACGGTGGCGGAAAAAATAATACCTAAAGTCCTAAAATAAAGAAAAATATCCAAAAACGCATTCAAGACGGTAAAGAAATAAAGTAATATTTTATCATACACGGTCCGCTATCACAAAATATGGTAGTGGTAAAACAAAATTAACAATGGCTGTGATTATAATAATTAACAGAACTAAGGAAAAATATAAATAATTGCCAACGCACGGAAAACCAAAACTAAATTCGTAAAAATTATATAAACTAAAGATGTCGTTTGTCTAAATAATAGTCTGATTTACCCTTATACTAGACGGCCTATCGGTTTAATTACAATAAATGGTATATTCTGACACCTTAAATAACAGATCGTGCAAGATCCAAATTGTATCACCCGGTATATACACGGGTATCGGCTGGTGACGGAAAACTACAACTAAATTAAAAGAATATAAACACAATGTGTTTGTTAGACACTAATAAAGGCGGTTATATGAAACAAAATTATCGAGGAATTTATTCTCTTAAGACTAACATAAAAGAAAAATTCTAATTACAAAACTTAACCAGCTCCAAATTTCAAAATTTAAGGTGTAATCGGTGATGGAAACCTTGAAACAATAAGGTAAAGAATAAAATTCTGATCTTGTCAGATAATTGCACACATGCAAATATAATGTTAGTTAAATATATTTATTTTCCGTACGTAAAATGTCTACTAGTATAAGATTTAATATTTGTATTTTATGTAAAAAAATAGCGGACAATTTATCAATACATCGACAGTAATAGGTGAATTAAATTAATATTCTTAATACACAAACTTACTTGAATAGCTCAGGGCACACACCTTCACTTCAAAACTCGTATATCTAATAATAATTTTATTCACGTTTTGAATAGTCCAAAACATATTGCATTCGGTGTATTTGATAAGAAACACGTCTTTTAAACCTGAAATACTTTTATGTGAATTTATGAATTATAATGAAAATCACAAGTATACCGGGCGGTTAATGCACCGCTATTTAACAATTTATACGGTTGTTCGGTAACGGAAATTTTAGTTTCGTTACACAAGTCGTGAATGTTATCGGGCGAGGCGTAGCCGAGTCCGGTAATAGACGTGTGCCATAATGATTGTTTATGATCCGTATCGTATAGAAAATTTTATCTGATGGCTTTTGTATTAAGTAATACATTTTCCCAAAATTAAAAACTGCATTTTTGACATGTCACAATGACAACTATTTTTAAAGCGGTAAGTATACGTGTAGTTTAAAATATTAGTAGGTTAGTGAGGATACCACTTTGGAATTTTCTTGACAACGTCAGGTTGTAACAGCAATAGTTATTTATCTCCTGTCAAACACAATTGTCACGTAGAATTGAATATAATTTAAATAATAATGAGTGATTCTGAAACGGGTAATTTACCTTCTGATTTGGAGAAATGACGCGAAATATCGTGGACTCCTTTTACCGGAAAAATCACGGAGTGTATATGAAATAGCGTTTAATCTGTACGAAGAATGGTGTTCTGCTAAGAAAATCAAAAATATCACTCATGAAAAAGTATTGATGGCTTACTTTGAATGCTTATCTAAGGAAAGAAAACCATCTTCTCTCTGGTCGTATTATTCGATAATAAGAGGTATTTTATTAACAAGAAATAACGTCGATATTAGTAAGTACCTACAGCTGGTTGCATTACTAAAACGTAAATCAGAAGGTTACAGAGCTAAAAAATCCAAAATTTTTACTAAACAAGATGTCACAAAGTTTTTAACGGAAGTATCAGATGATACATATTTATTTAAAAAAGTAGCTATGATAATTGGACTAAGTGGAGCAAGCAGAATAGAGGAACTGACAAATATGCTTGTTGAAGATGTGATAGATGAAGGATCCGTTTTTAGCAGGGGCCGATGATGTCAGCGAACACAGGCGCCAGGAGGCCAAATGCGCCTTAAAAATGTATATAAATTCAAAATTCGTTATAGGTTGCCATTAAAATAATTCAATATCGCCTTATTTTATTATAACTTATTTATGATCTCAGTAATCATTCTTGTTCTAACATGAATAGTTCGTATAGTCGTGTTAATATCATGTATACAGTGGACTCTTCATATTAAATCGCCGATGGATATATAGCCGCGGGGGTGGGAGCGCGCGGGCGACGCGGCGGCGGAAATTTGTCCACGCACGAATTTACAAAATGAAGCGCAAGCGTCTAGTCTTGTTAAAACATGCATTACTTGAAATCGTCTATGATTGAACAAACATATTATTTGCTTCATTCTCCTTCCCCAAGCAGTACTGCACTAGTGTAGAATTTATGTACCTTGTATTTTTAAAATATTTGTGAGTGAATGTGAATTTAAGAATATCAAGAACATTAAAGATTGCAGGTAAGCTATTTTGCATTTAAAATAAACATACATACATAACAATACGCATTTCCCAATAGGGGTAGCGATCATGTTTCCAAAATCTAGAAAAAAAAGTAATAAAAGCGAAATTATTCGAAAATGTTACTTCATACATTCCTATAATTAAAGCAAAACTAAAGCAAATATCGCAAACTAGACTTTTGGTAATAGAATAATTACATTTATAATTTATTGAATATTTTTATTTAGATGTCTCAAGAAAGAAAGAAAAAGAAACTCTCCGGGCATCAAAATTTAATTAATAAAAAAAGACGCCAAGAAGAACAAGAGAAAAATGCACAGTATTTTACGAAACAAACGACCAGAACTAACCAAGATAAAAGATTATCCACCAGAGCCAGATTCAATTCAGGAATCAGTACCCGGTTGCAGTGTAGATGAATTCAAAATACAAAGTCAGCCAAGACCAACTCCCAGTGAAGATAATCAAATCGTTGAAGAAATTGCCCCTGTTTTTTGGATCTGGGGACTATACTGAAGAGACAGGTACAGATACAATAAATAAATGTGCACTTGATGACCCAAGGCTTTGGCCGGAACCAATATCTGGGCAAGCTGTTATAAAAACGGGTCCTAAACAAATAAAAAACTTTAATTTTCCGCGCGATTTGTTGGGTCGAAAATTTTCTGAAAGTTACTATAAGAGAAACTTAAAAAATGGCGAAGAATGTAATAGAAATTGGTTGATTTACTCAATTACGAAAAATAATGTTTATTTTGAATTTCGAACCTTCTCAGCAAAATAGATTTATTCAGGGATTTAATGACTGGCGTCATATAGCAATGTACCTGAACCGCCATGAAAAAACTTCCACTTACTTTACTAACTACAAAAAATGGAGAGAGTTGCTTGTATCGTTCAAAAATAAAACTACTGTTGATTATTTACAGCAAACAATATTAGACATTGAAAGTAAACGATGGTATGAAGTAATAAAGCGAATAATTTATGTAATTCAATTTTTATGTAAACAAAATTTAGCACTTCGAGGCAAAAGCAATAATCTTTACAATCGCAACAATGGTAATTTTTTAAAATGTATTGAAATGCTAGAAAAGTTTGATCCTATTATATCGGAACACACACGACGTATAAATAGCGATTCTGAATTTCACAAAATGCAACATATCTAGGAGACAAAATCCAAAATGAAATACTTTCCTTAATGGCTTTTAATATTAAAAATCATATTATAAATTTATGTCGACAAAATAAATATTTTTCAGTAATATTAGATTGCACTCCGGATGTTTCTCATATTGAGCAAATAAGTGTAATAATTCGATTCTTTCATTTCAATTTAGCATTAGGATCGACTGAAATACATGAACATTTTTTAGAATTTTATCCAATTTTAGATGTTACAGGGGCTGGATTAACAACATTTCTTATTGATCTATTAAAAACATTAAATTTAGATATAAATAATATAAGAGGCTAAGGCTATGATAATGGCTGTAACATGCGCGGCAAAAATAGTGGCCTACAAAAAAGAATTTTAGATTTGAACCCGCGAGCTTTTTATGTTCCTCACAGCCTGAATCTAATTGTAAATGATGCCGCTAATATCAACCATGAAACAATAAATTTTTTTAATATAATACAAGAATTATACAAATTTTTCTTAGCGTCTACTAATCGATGGAATATCTTAATCAAGCATGTTACTAATTTAACTTTAAATTTTTATATTCATTAGATAATTTACAAAAGAAAGAATACCTACTATCTTGCTGCAAAAAATTAAAAGCGAAATTAACTCATGAAAATCAGTCCGATATTGACGCAAATGGTTTATGTGAAGAAATTTTACAATGTCAGGTATTTATTACGAATTTAAAAAAAGATATATTCCAAATAATTCAGTATATTTATTTAAATGATTTAGTAGGAGTTTTTCCAAATTTTACTGTAGCACTCCGTATTCTTTTATCATTACCTGTGTCAGTTGGTCAGGTCTTTTCGAAATTAAAAATCATTAAGTTATTTACGCTCCACAATGGCGCAAAATAGATTATCAGATCTCGCAATAATTTCAATTGAGTCTGACATACTGGATAAACTTGATATTCATGATATTATCCAAACTTTTCTTTGCTAAAAGCTAGGAAAGTAAAATTTATTTAATGACTTATTTACATTGTTTGTATTTAATTTACCGTATAATATGTATTATGTTTATATTATAAATATTATATTTTTCATTTATTATTGTTGTTTATCTGTTCTCTTGTGTTTGTAATTTTGTATTTTAAATAAAAAGTTTACACAGACTATTTCAATCTTTGTGTGTTTTTTATTTCAATGCGTTAAGAATATAACAAAAACAGTCATTTAAATGTCCCTAAACATAAGCCTAAAAATTATAGTATTTCAAATTAATTATTCATTATTTTTTTATTCATGTCGTATTTCTTAAAAATGCTACTAGAGAATTAAAAATTAAAGTGTCCGAACCTAGGTATAGTTGTTGGGGCTCTTATCACCTAGGCATGCAAAATATTTATAATATTAGTTTTTGATACAAATGTTTTTAATTAATGGAGCGCCATCAAAAATTTTGACACAGGCGCCGCATGCTCCTGGCGCGCCCCTGGTTTTTAGAATACAAAAACAAAGGTAATGCGGGAATTTTTTGTAACATCGGGGAATATCCCAGGATTGAATATGGTGGAACTTATCAGACAATATGTGAAAATACGACCTTGCAACACAAACCATCGATGTTTTTTTGTCACTTATAAAAATAAAAAATGCACGAAACAACCCGTTGGAATCCACACCTTTGGTAAAATGCCAAAAATTATTGCCACTTTTTTGAATTTACCTCACCCTGAAGAATATACCGGACATGGTTTTCGGCGATCGTCTGCTTCATTTTTGGCCGATTCTGGAGCTGATCTGTGTACCGTGAAACGCCATGGCGGATGGAAAAGCAATACTGTTGCTGAAGGTTACATTGAAAATTCGGAAGAGCAAAAGAAAAAAATATCAGAAGCAATGTTTGGTACCAACAACCAAACAGGATTACAAGTTTATCAAAAAGCATTAACTACTGATGTAAAAACTCTAGAATCCATTTGAATTAATATTGCAAATTGTAGTAATTGCTCTTTTACCATTTATAATAAATAGTTTTGTACATAGTTATGCATTTTGAATAAATTTTTTTGATCTCACCATCACATGTTTTTCATATAGAATTTTATTATGGTACTAGTCCCATAATGAATTCATTATGGGACTAAGTACCATAATGAGCTTCCTTATGTCATCAAAATTGAGTGACATAACGTTATCATTATGACATGCCATCAGATAAAACATTGCACAACCATAATTTTTTCTATCGTTAATACGTTTAATATTTATTCCAATAAATAATTAATGATTCTTTATAATGAAATGGTTGCTATAATTCGATATATCGACGTTTTATTTCACTCTCAACGTACTTTTCAATATGGAATATGTTGACCACAGAGTGAAAGATTTCAGTCTTTCAGCCTGTAATGAAATATAAAGATAAAACTTAAAATAAATATATCTATAAAATATAAAAATATAAAATTTTCAAATTTTTAAAATTTATATTTTTTAGGGTATCCGCTGTTTTATATTTGATCAAAATAACAAAAATAGGGGAGAGTTGCCGATATTGAACCACTTTTGGAAAAATCACTATAACTAGAAAAAATAAGCAATGTTTTATATTAACATTCTGATACAAACTATGATATCATATTAAGATTCTGTGAGCAGTAAAAAAAATGTCCCGCAAAAAACAATTCAGTGCAAAATTAATGTTTAATATGCAACTGTAAAAGTTCAATTTAGGATATCGGTCTCTTTAGTTAAACCATCTGGTTCCTATTAGAAGACACCCTTAGCGTACAAAAATGATTTTCTTTTGTCTCTTAAACGATGTGGTGTAACGGTATAAACGGGTGGTATAACGGGATTACAGATAAAATTAGCCTTTTTGCACCGACCAGTCAGCGTATGGGAGTGGGTAAGATGTTGATAAATTTTGCACATCCAGAATAGTAAATCGTACGTAAGTCAAAGTAGAGAATGAAGACGTAATCGGATCGGTTAAGGGCGCCAGAATGTTTGGTAGTCAAAATAAGGGACGTCGTGCCAAAATTACGAATTCATAGCGTGTCTAAACATACAAAAAACATACGCCTACCTACTCGCAATCAATCCCAGGTGTTCTCGACAGCAACTCAGCAAACCACCTGAAAGAGGGCTTCAAAATAGCACTACACGCCTGACAAATAAAAGCGTGTTAATCACTCAATAATGTTACGTTACGTTACTACACCTCAGTGCAAATAATTAGGCATAATATAATAATCTTAACAAAACAAGACAAAAAAAAATCACCCTTAATGGATGCACTCTAAATGAATTCGTAGTCAACTAGAAGTCGAATAAAACACTGAATATCATTAACGCTATCACTCAATAAAGAAACTGTAACTTCGTTACGTTAAAATTTAAGCTCCTAAATTACCGGTAAATTTGCAATTTAAAAAAAAACTTTTATGTAACACAAAAGGGGTTTTCACAGAACTAAAACAAATTTATGGTACCTAAACAAAGCTATAATAAATTAAAAAAAAAAAAATAAATGTAAACATACGATAATGCGTATAAAAAAAATAACAAATGCTTAATTGGCGACGGGAGGTCTGGCCAGAATTCTGCGTAACGCCGTTCTAAATTGCTTAACCTAAATATTTCGTGGATTATTAAACCACACTACTTCAGGGTCAATTGGCCTTTAATACAAAAATGAAAAGTGTGGAGGCGGAGCGTCAGAATTATGATTACTTACAATAATTAAACCAAAGCAACAACTTAATTTAAAAGGTAACCGACTCCGCTTTCAAACCTTCGTTAACAAAGAAAATAATTTAAGACACACACGCAAAAGATCTTGAAAATACTCAATAAAACACAATGTTATACTACCTTAATGTCTGAGTTAGCACCTCTTCTGTGTTACCACAATCGAAAATGAACCCGGTGACCAACTACTGCTATTACAGATATGGAATCTCCCTAGTCTGACACAAGATGATGAGTGATAATGTTGACTATTTCTTTTTTTTTCAAACGGTTCCTTGATTGAATCTCGGTAAAGTGTTACTGCATTAATTAAAAACTTCTTTTAAAATAATGAATTGTGCTCTCAACTTGCTCGATCACTTTTATCTTTTAAATAGTTTTTTTTACACTACCAATCCCAAAAGGTTATTAACTTTATTTATATAAATCTAGTTTTAATATTCTGCGAAAGTCTCTTTGTACTTCAACACGCCCTGCACGGCAATTAAGTGGCACTCCAAGAACGTTAATTTAATAAGTCCGCAACAGCGACATAAACCAACTAGGTCACAGAAGCACTAAAATAACATGACGGTGATCCCCAGGTAACTTGATTACGTAAAATCGAAATCGGCACTAGGTCTTGTCCTTTGGTGATTGAACAATTTCACTTAAAATCCCTTCACAGGTTTTCTTCAAAAAGTAGGTAACTACCCTCACAACACGAAGGTTCGTTCGTTAAACACCAAAAGGTCCAATCTATCAACGTTCTAACCAACCCCTTAAGCCGTAACAATAAATGTCCCAGTAACACTCCTCGAGAGCGCTGTCAAAAGCCGAATCCCCAAATTATTACCAAATTCCATCTTGGATTTTCGAATCCCACCACTCACAAAAAAATCTCATTTAATCTAGTTCCACCAATTAGGAAACGGCAGGAGAAGATATGATACCCTCTACCCACAAATTTCGTTCTCAAACGTAAGGACTCGATAATTTTCAAAATTCTAAACGTCAGCAGAATCAACTTGAAAAATATCTCGGTATTTTCATTTAAGTTCAAACAGTTAGTCCCACATTCTATCTTTGTGACTCAAAACCAACATACTCAATATTAAACTGAACCACTGCAATTAACCGAATGTCGCCCGAATGATATCAAATACATTTAAATCTACGTTCTTTCTTTAAGTTACTTAATTTTACAAAACTTTCTATTAAATTTTAAGGAAATCAAACGAAATAAACATTATTTAAATTTATATACAACTATTTACAAATAAAACGCTACTCAACATTCAATAACCGGGGAACAATAAGGAAAACAATCTCTCAAAATTTAAATGCAATATTACGAAAAACTCAATAAATTTAGAAACCAATCATCGATGATTTCAAACCTCATCCTGAAAGGTCGCGACACACGTAAAACAAATTCATCCATACAGCTCAACTCAACAGCAAAAATTTGACGGTAAATGGCTAGAAAATCGTGATCCTATCCAGTGGGTAACACAGAAACAGATTATTAAGAGAGCAACGAAACTTAAGAAGTATTTTACACAAGACGAGGACACAAATTATTTTTACGTTTAAAGCTGACAAAAGTAACAATAATTCTGAGATAGAAGAATGAATGCCTCAACTCAAATTAGAAAATTTGTGACTAGAAATCACAAACAAAGTCCTCGGCGTCTTCTTCAACTCCCGCACACTACTCATGTTTGGAGTTGAGGTAACTCTCACTGCAGTACACACACAGCTCTTCATAGCTTTTCGCATCATTTGAATCGGTCGATTCGGGTTCTGGTCTCTGACATGCGTTTTTATTTTACGGTTCTTATTTCTGGTTTCTGAAAATAATTTAACACTTGCTTTTTCCAGGGCTAATTTATCTCGTTTCGGTACTTTTGGTTTACGTTTGCTCTCTGGTAGCGACTTCCTCTTGTTTTCGCGAAGGTCTTTTTTGTGAGGAGTACTAGTAAGCTCTACTCCAACAACAGTTCTTTTATACTTCCATTTTTAAACAACCTTGCTTGTTCCAGGGACAGCTCCGAATTCAGTCAGGCTTTGATTAAGTTTTTATGAAGTAATTTCTCCCAGTACTCTGACATACATGGAGAGGTAGTATCTGGTTGAGAGGTGCAGCTTGAACTAGGTTGACGAGGCGAAGTAGAACCTACAGTACGTTCAATGTTACCGAGTTCTGGCAGGTTAACACCACCTTCTTGACTTTAATCTGGCGGTTCTACAGTAGTAGAGGAAGAAAATAGATGCTCACCGAGTCGATTAAGAGGCCATGTTTCCGTTCCCCTTAAAGCATTTTGGTTTATGCCTACAGTAGCGGCCTTTCCATAAGTTCTACCTATCAACTCAGCAACATTGTAGACTGTTATCGACTGTTCTACGTGAGCCTGCGACCATGAATTTTGTTCCTGAACATCATTTTGCAGAGACTTAAAAAATCCCACGTCAAGCGGTTGTAACCGGTTCGTCGTATGGCTAGGTAATTGTAAAAGTTGGATATGGTGTTTACGAGCACACTCCAAAGCTTCTAGATTCTTGCTATGCGTTGAATGTCCAATGAGTAACATAACGACAGATTTGTCTTGAAAATGTTTAAGCCTTTTGACAAACAGATCGCTATTGATATAGCACGTATCTGAAATTTCAGTAAAACTTCCCGTTGGAGCATCTTGTGCTAGTTCCGGTGCATAGAGCTTCTTTTTAAATATGAGCATGGGTCGAATATAAAGCCCTGCAGCGTTGAAACAACAAATCAAAGTGAGTTGACGCCTCTTTCACCACTGGCGATTCCACTAACTTACCGTTTTCCTTTTCGGGATACATGCATTTTCTTTTGGACGGTTGTGTAACCGGATTTATAAACATTGAATATTGTATTCGCCGTAATTTTGTATTTGTCAATTAGGGTTTCTAGAATATCAAAAAACTGCATAAACCTCGAGCTCTGGCAAGTTGGGGAACTGATAGTTCTGGGTGTCTACGCATAAATCCATAGAACATTTTTTCAACCAGCTGAAAAGGTAGCCGCCGCATATCTGTAATGGTAAATCAACAAAGCATTTCTTCAAACTGAACAATACATTTTACTAGAGTTTTTTGAGTTTCGAATGAAAAACACACTTGGTATCCAGTTTTTTACATTGTGCTTGGCTTGTTGGTTAGTGCCTCTCACATGCCTGAGAAGGACCTTCTTTGTATGCTCTGATAGCCAGAGCCGTGCCAGCTTCTATCTAAAGTTCATATTTACTTGGACATCTCGTGAAATAAGTATCATAAATTGAACCGGTTTAATATAGGAAGCTGGAATCTTATAAATTATGTGTGTGAATAATATAAATGGTGCAAAAATATGTTTTCATAAACAAATCGTTAAACTAACTCGAGATACAACCCCTTCACCAAAAATAATGCCTTTGTTCTAGTTAGTAATTTAAAATGGGTCGGTTCAATCTTTTGATTTGCTTAATTACCACAAATTTATGCTGTGTTATTTCCACTTAACATCAATAGAAAAACTACAATGTAACACTAATAAAATGATCTCGGACGCCAAGTTATTTTTTAATTATGCTCGGAATAACTAAACCGAGGTTTACAATAACAATTTTACCAAAATGTGAAAAATAAAAAAATATACAAACTATGTTTATTAACAGTTAAATTTAGAATTATATAAAATGTATCTTAAAAACTAATTGTAATAGCCTTAAATTACAAAATTATGGATATAAATACCTGTTCGTAAAATTTTTGTACACAAAGTTTTTAATAACTTCTGGTATCTAAACGATTACGGAAATGTAAACCAAAGGTGATGTCATCTTTGCACCAATATTGCGCAATATCTCGAAATAACAATGCTTTACGTTGTAAACCACCAAAATGGAATTTTATTTCTTATAAATTGCTCTTCAAGAAATTTGTAATCCAATGTTTATTGCATAATTGGGATCTACATTTAGATCTGCATTAAAAGCAAGGCGCAATCATAAAATGAAAGCGTACGTAAAAGTAAAATTAAATGCGTAATTAAAAGTGGTAAAATTAAAGTGTCAAAATAAAAAAAAATGAAAGTGCCTGCAAAAAGCAAATGTTTTAGATTTTAATATAATGCGTTAAATATATCTTACCATTAAATCAATGCACAAAATTTAGGTGGAAACCCCAAAAATGGCTTCCTGCGTCGAACAGCGTACCACAAGAAGTGAAAAAAAATAGACGCTTAGGAAGTCGGATGATGACGCGTTGCGCGAAAATATGAGCTGAAAAAAAAATAATTTAAAGAAGTGGGCGTATAAGCTCTTAAGAAGATATATGCACTTAAGTTACACTAAAATGCAAATTAAGTTGCCTACCACATACTTATATTTCATTAATAATTAAAATTTTTTCTTATATTTACAACTAAATGAACGAAGAATATAAATTACGGTATATTTTAATACAACTCAGAATGGGTTGTTACAATCAGTTCATTATAGGCAACAGCGCAACCTTTTATTTTTCTAACCGCACTTTTCTAAGGAACAATAGTTCTAGGTCGATATTATAGGAAAGTCTTTCTAAGAATATGCTATAAGTATCTACAAAAGGTGAAACATTTGCTGCTATCTACTTGGAGAATATTCACTAAGATGGTGAAAAAGTTACACCAGAAGCACTACAAAACAATGTCAGGTACGCAGCTCACTATATGGCGCCAAACGGAATGACATCTGAGATTGCAGGCCGGCCGATGCTAAAGTTTGGTTTCTACCGATCGATAGCGCGGGAATGCCAATTTGCATAAAATAACTATGAGGTTCAATTTATGTGCCGGTTCAATATAGGCGACTCTCCCCTAACTGTATTAAACTATATGTAGCTTAGTGCTAACTTTACTGGAGTTTCAAAGTGGGTTAATCCACGGGTATTGAATTCGCCATTTTAATTATATTTTATATATATATATATACCATTTTAAACAAAATATACTTTATTTTCCATAAAATAAAATAACCACGATCAAATTACGTTCAGATGTATTCTAAAACGTGTTGTGATTGTAGCATGATTTTAAATGAGTAGCATTTATGTGTCCACGGAAAGACGAATTATTAAAAAAAAGCATAATTTTGGCACTTTTTCACAACTGAAAATTTGTTTAAGAAAAATTTTGCCTTTAAATGAATATCATAAACGGTTATTGAGGCGTGTTGTGACCATAGCGCGGAGCGAAGCTCCACCCTAGTAAATAATAAATGTATTCAGGAAAACTGACCTTTTCATGAAAAGTTCTTCGTCCATATCTCACATTTTTTTAAGTCCTCCAAAGAATAATTATTTATTTCCATTTTTACGCGATAACACTTGAAAAAAGTTTTCTTTATCTATTTTTGTTTAGTTGCTGCAGTTATGCAAACGGCAATTTGATTCTCGGCTCTTGTCATGTATTTTTTAAATAATTTTTTATAAAATGTAATCCATTTCCATTCAGTGCCCGAAAAAATTTTATGTATTATTTTTTAAGAAAAGTGGGTTCTTCTTTACTCATCGCGGTTCATAAAGAAAAACAATACTGATATCAATAACTATTAATTTCTTTTAATTTCCACTTTGTTTAAGTTAGAATTTAGATCTCTATTAACCTCTGTCTGACATGAAGTTTTAAACGTCTGTTTGACATAGATTATTATTTTTGTTTTCACAATGTTGCCTATTCTCGTAATGAACTTATTGTAAAAGAGGTTGCATAAATATCCTAAAAATTATCATTTTGTAGGTTGGAAGGTCGTGTGGTGTTCCACACCAGATATTTTATTTTTGTTTAAGAAGTTTAATTTAATTTTTTAAGATTTGATTTTGTGTTTTTAACACACTAACACACGCGCTTGTCATGTATTTTTTTAATAATTTCTTATAAATTGTAATCCATTCCATTCAGTGTCCGAAACATTTTATGTATTATTCTTAAAGAAAGTAGGTTCTTCTTTACTCATCGCGGTTCATAAAGAAAAACAATACTTATACAAATAACTATTAATTACTTTTAATTTCCACTTTGTTTAAGTTAACATTTAGATCTCTATTAACCTCTGTCTGACATGACGTTTTAAACGTCTGTTTGACATAGATTATTATTTTTGTTTTTACAATGTTGCCTATTCTCGTAATGAACTTATTGTAAAAGAGGTTGCATAATTATCCTAAAAATTATCATTTTGTAGGTTGAAGGTCGTTGTTCCACACAGATATTTTATTTTTGTTTAAGTTTAATTTAATTTTTAAGATTTGATTTTGTGTTTTAACACACAACACACCGCTTGTCATGTATTTTTTAATAATTTCTTATAAATTGTAATCCAATTCCATTCAGTGTCCGCAAACATTTTATGTATTATTCTTAAAGAAAGTAGGTTCTTCTTTACTCATCGCGGTTCATAAAGAAAAACAATACTTATACAAATAACTATTAATTACTTTTAATTTCCACTTTGTTTAAGTTAACATTTAGATCTCTATTAACCTCTGTCTGACATGACGTTTTAAACGTCTGTTTGACATAGATTATTATTTTTGTTTTTACAATGTTGACCTATTCTCGTAATCAACTTATTGTAAAGAGGTTGCATAATTATCCTAAAAATTATCATTTTGTAGGTTGGAAGGTCGTGTGGTGTTCCACACCAGATATTTTATTTTTGTTTAAGAAGTTTAATTTAATTTTTTAAGATTTGATTTTGTGTTTTTAACACACTAACACACGCGCTTGTCATGTATTTTTTTAATAATTTCTTATAAATTGTAATCCAATTCCATTCAGTGTCCGCAAACATTTTATGTATTATTCTTAAAGAAACGTAGGTTCTTCTTTACTCATCGCGGTTCATAAAGAAAAACAATACTTATACAAATAACTATTAATTACTTTTAATTTCCACTTTGTTTAAGTTAACATTTAGATCTCTATTAACCTCTGTCTGACATGACGTTTTAAACGTCTGTTTGACATAGATTATTATTTTTGTTTTTACAATGTTGCCTATTCTCGTAATGAACTTATTGTAAAAGAGGTTGCATAATTATCCTAAAAATTATCATTTTGTAGGTTGGAAGGTCGTGTGGTGTTCCACACCAGATATTTTATTTTTGTTTAAGAAGTTTAATTTAATTTTTTAAGATTTGATTTTGTGTTTTTAACACACTAACACACGCGCTTGTCATGTATTTTTTTAATAATTTCTTATAAATTGTAATCCAATTCCATTCAGTGTCCGCAAACATTTTATGTATTATTCTTAAAGAAACGTAGGTTCTTCTTTACTCATCGCGGTTCATAAAGAAAAACAATACTTATACAAATAACTATTAATTACTTTTAATTTCCACTTTGTTTAAGTTAACATTTAGATCTCTATTAACCTCTGTCTGACATGACGTTTTAAACGTCTGTTTGACATAGATTATTATTTTTGGTTTTACAATGTTGCCTATTCTCGTAATGAACTTATTGTAAAAGAGGTTGCATAATTATCCTAAAAATTATCATTTTGTAGGTTGGAAGGTCGTGTGGTGTTCCACACCAGATATTTTATTTTTGTTTAAGAAGTTTAATTTAATTTTTTAAGATTTGATTTTGTGTTTTTAAAACACTAACACACGCGCTTGTCATGTATTTTTTTAATAATTTCTTATAAATTGTAATCCAATTCCATTCAGTGTCCGCAAACATTTTATGTATTATTCTTAAAGAAACGTAGGTTCTTCTTTACTCATCGCGGTTCATAAAGAAAAACAATACTTATACAAATAACTATTAATTACTTTTAATTTCCACTTTGTTTAAGTTAACATTTAGATCTCTATTAACCTCTGTCTGACATGACGTTTTAAACGTCTGTTTGACATAGATTATTATTTTTGTTTTTACAATGTTGCCTATTCTCGTAATGAACTTATTGTAAAAGAGGTTGCATAATTATCCTAAAAATTATCATTTTGTAGGTTGGAAGGTCGTGTGGTGTTCCACACCAGATATTTTATTTTTGTTTAAGAAGTTTAATTTAATTTTTTAAGATTTGATTTTGTGTTTTTAACACACTAACACACATTAACACATTTTTCGTTGATTGTTAAAAAAACCGACGGTGACAGGTAGCGTAAAATTTACCACCGTGTCGGGTTGAGGGTTACTAAGCCTAATATTTTGTGTTTTAATTAAGAATACTTTTAAATCTCAGTTAATTTTTTTATAGAATGTGTCTTATCCAAAGATATGGTCCATATCTCTGTTACGAAACTGAGGAATAAGAAAATCTCTAAAACATGAAAACCGTCAACATTTTTGATAATTTAAAATCATTTTGAATTTGTTATTTAAATTATCTCTATTACGCAATCAGTTTTAGACCTCATATCAAATTAAAGTATGGTAAAGGTGAAGTTATAATTAGGTAGCTACACACAGATAGCCTGATAGGTTTTATATTTATATGTCACAAGATTGTCACTTAGTTTCTTCTCTATTAACAAAATGAAGACTTTAAAGTTAAATAACAACTTTGAAATGCCTGTAATTGGTTTGGGTACATATAAGGTAAGTGTTCGTTATGATCAAATTTCGTTGAGTGTTGTGGTTTACTTTGCAGGCTACAGAGGGTGAGGTTTGCAAAATTGTGAAGGAAGCAATCGATGTTGGTTATTGTCACTTTGATTGTGCTTGGATGTATGGGAATGAGGATGAAATCGGTATTGCACTATCAGAGAAAATTCAAGATGGCACTGTTACTCGTGATGACTTATTCATCACTACTAAAGTAAGAGATACATTTTGAATCTTTGTTAATAATTATGAGATTTGTACAGTTGTGGAATAATTTTCACGAGAAAAATGTTGTTGTGCCGATGCTTGAGAGCCAACTTAAAAGTCTACAATTGGATTATGTCGATTTATACCTTATTCACTGGCCTTTTGGATTTCAGGTAAGCCATGTTAGTCACAATCACATTCATATCTACATAACATTTCAGAAAGATGTCGTCGATCTTTGGCCAGTTAACCTTGGCTCATCAGGCTACAGCGATATCGATTATTTGGAAACATGGCAAGGAATGGAAGAGTGTGTCCAAAAAGGTTTAGCACGTAGTATCGGCATCTCAAATTTTAATTCTGAGCAAATTACGAGATTATTAAATGTAGCAAAAATTAAACCAGTTGTTAATCAAATTGAAGTCAACCCTAACGTAAACCAGAAAAATATTATAGAATTTTGCAGAGACAGAAATATTGTGGTGACGGGCTATTGCCCACTTGGACGAATTAGTTCCGCAGGATTACCAGGTGTACCAAAACCTACAATTCTTGATGAGGGTGTACTCAAGATGCAAGATAAATATAACAAAACACCTGCACAAATTGTTCTTCGTTATTTAGTGAGTTTTTTCTAATAATAGGCACATATTATATTTTTGTTTTTTAGCTTGGTTTAGGGATTAGTGTAATTCCTAAAACTATAAGAATGGAGAAGATGATAGAAAACTTAAATGTGTTCGATTTTGAGCTAGATAAAGGCGATGTTGATTATTTGGATTCACTTAATAATAATACGAGAATTTGTGCTGCATCAGACTTTAAGGATCATATTTATTTTCCTTTTAACATTGAATTTTAAATATGATTGTGTTATCTTTTTGTGTGTTTAAATTGCAGTATTTGTATCGATTTCTGTTAATAAATAATGAAAATATTTTGAATTACTAATTTTTTTTAGCAATTAAAATGTGTGATAATATTGATCCTTTCATAATTTTGACTTCTACCGATATATTATTATAAGTTTAATTAATTGCAATTTCTTCTCTTGTATCACTGCTTCAGCACACAATGTTTTAGCACATTGTTTAAATTGGATAAACGATGTGCTGTTGTGGTGCTTTTGCTTATCTTCTATATGATCGTAGAAGTTGAATTATTTTTTACCAGAAGGAGTTTTGGCCTGAACCTTTTTATACTGGGTCCTGTATAAATTTATTTGGGCAGTTTGTAAATATCCTTCCGTTGGAACTATGACACGTTTTTTGAAAAAAAATGTAATCTTTGCCGCACATATTCGATCATCTTTTTGCCTTGTTTTTAATGGGTGGACTAGGTAGCATTATTTTCTGACAAAGAGTAAGGTACAGGATTTAAAAGTTTGCAGATGTGGAGGTGTGAGAAAGGAATTAAAACTTAGTTTCCATAATCAAAGACACTGACTATTACATAGGTACAGCAGTAACATAGAACAAATATATTAGTACTCACCATGTGTTTACTGTTAAACTACACGAGGGATACTATTTATGTATTGAGAATTGGCAACACTGGTATTGCCAGGTAAAATTTGTCACTGTCATCTTAAAGTTTGACATTTTTGAGGTTATAAGTACTCAGAGCGTTTTGTCGTGCGAGCACTATTTGTGTTGTTTACAGTAAGTTGAAAATTTCATCTCAGCCAAAATATGGAATTAACTCCTAAAAATGTTCGAGCTATAATTTATTATGACTTTCGACGTGGTCTAACTCAAGAACAATGCATCAATCAACTGAATTCAACTTTTGGCGATGAAGCGCCATCCACAGCCACTGTGTATCGCTGGTACACTGAATTTAAACGTGGACGTAGTTCGCTCACGGATGAAGTTAAAGAAAGTCGTCCAAAATCAGTCGTTGTGCCGGAAAATATTGATGCTGTGCGAAAACTAATTGAAGAAGATCGTCATGTGACATATCACGAAATCGAGAGATATTTAAGCATTAGTACATAAGATTTAGCACGAACATTTGTGTATTCGGAAGCTGTGTGCACGTTGGATTCCACATTTGTTGACAGATGCTCAAAAAAATGCTCGTGTCGATTGGTGCCTTAAAATGATTTCAAAATACAACTGTGGTGCATCCAAAGCGGTATAGAACATCGTCACAAGTGACGAGTCGTGGATTTATGCGTATGAGCCAGAAAGAAAAGGCCAGTCCACAGCTTGGGTGTTTCAATGTGAAGCAAAGCCAACAAAAGTTGTTCGTTCTCGAAGCGTTAAGAAGCAAATGGTGGCGTTTTTCTTCACGAAAACCGGTCCTGTGGTAACTGTTGCTCTCGAAAATCAAAAGACCGTTAATTCAGCGTGGTATACGACCATTTTTTTGCCTGAAGTTTTCGATAAATTGAGAGTAACTAAACCAAAACGACGAATCATTTTGCATCATGACACTGCCAGCTCACACACATCACATGCAACAAACGAGTATTTGGACACACAAAAGATCGAATTGATGGGTCATCCGCCATACAGCCCCGACTTGGCACCCAATGGCTTCTTCTTGTTCCCACTAATTAAAGATAAACTGCGTGGACAACGATTTTCATCGCCCGAAGAAGCAGTTGAGGCCTTCAAAACGCATGTTTTAGAGCTACCATCTTCTGACTGGACAAAGTGCTTTGAAGGGTGGTTCAATCGCATGCAAAAGTGTATAGACCTTAAAGGCCATTATTTTGAAAAGCAATAAAAATATTTTTTTATCAAATTCATTTGTTGATTCTTTCTATTCTGAATACATAAATAGCAACCCTCGTATAAGACATCGCCAATTAATCATGTTGTCAGATATATAGCAGAATTGTCATTTCTTTTTTCCTTCAGGGTATTGGAATTTATTAAAAAGCTAAAAACACAGTATTGGCGACGAAATTGTGGAAGATTTCCAGGAAGCAATTATCGAAGTTATGACGCAACAGTAGGAGCAATCTGCTAAACAGCAAAAAAGTTTCCTTAAAAACAAAAATCGCTGCTCACACAGTTAGCGGAACTCAAGATAATAAAAAGAATCGAATGGAAAGCTTAGGAAACGATACCTTTGAATTTATGAATGATCTAGATATGGGTTTACCGTTTAGGGAATGGCATATACGATGTAAAGTGCTTTTTGCAATGGACCACTCAGCTAAAGTCAGGCTTTTACTACCGACATTAAATAGGCAGTGCCATAAACAATACGTAGATTATATACCCGAAGAAACCAAAAGATTTTGGGTTTTTTGCAACAGTTGAAAAACTCAAAGTAATGTTTGACATAAAAGTTTCTCTGTTCAATATCTACTGTAAGGTATCAATATGATCAAATCCAGTTCATAATATTTCATTGCACACACCACAAAAATTAACAAACTCTGTGAAGATTTTAAAAATTAGTACAATTATTGCAGATCAGTGTATGATGAACGGCTTAGACACCTGGTGAAAGACACAAAGGTAATGCGTGGATCGGAGTGTGGATCGGACCACTTTTTGGTTGTATCGAGAGTGTGTTTAGGACAAAAGTGAGTCTGGAGATGGAAAGCAAACCTAATGCAAACGTTCAGAATTAGGGTTGACAAACTAGTGGATAATGGTGCGAGAATGAAATACGCGGATGCTGTGAGTAACGAGTTGAATGGGAATGAAACAGTGTGGAACGAACAAAAAAAAGACACTAACGTTGAAAGTGCATGGATAAGCTTGAAAAACTCTGTTGTCAATTGTGCCGTGCGAATATGTGGAAGAGCGACTGTAGGTAGACAGAAAAAAATTTGCTTGGTGGAATGAGTCGCTAAAAAAGGTAGTATGTAAGAAAAAAGATGCCTACATGGCAATGATTGCAGCAAAAAATGAGACTGAGACGAAGCGATTGTATGAGGTGTACGGTCTGACATGAATTTTTAAACGTCTGTTTGATATAGTATATTGTTTTTGTTTTTACAATGTTGCCTGTTTTCTTAATGGACTTATGATAAAAGAGGTTGCATAATTATGCTAAAAATTGTTATTAAAATTATTTCATTTCTTTTAATTTCCATTTTGTAGGTTGGAGGTCTGTGGTCTTCCACACCAAATATTTTATGTATACACAGAAAATAAAACAGCACATGGAATGTGAATTACATTTTTCTAATAGCTATAATTGTCGCCTGGCGCAAAGTTTGCGTTTTGGTCGCAAAATTCGATTTACATGTCGCCCATTTTCCGACAAATCGCTCATAGTGGAAGCATTGTCCATGATTGGTATAGTGGCTTTACAAACAAATATCTGAAATTATTATAGTGTGAACTGAAAAATGCAAGCTTTTCTTGTCTCGTATTTCATTACTCTAGCTTGCTTCGTTTTTCCTTGATGCTTTATATTGCCTTTTCCTGTCTTGACCTGTCTTGATTTATTTGCCGAAGGCTCGCTAATGTAATTACCAGCAACAAAGCACGCGCCTAGTGAGATGCAACACATATAGCGCAGTGGACATGCAAGTTCTTAAATTTATTAGAAACATTTCTAGCAGTTTTCTCAAATAGTCTCGCATGTAGACGTACAAATGTCTAATCGGAAAAGTTTATGAGTTTAACACGAAAGTCTAAGGCATCAAAGTATAAAACATGTTAAACGCTTTTTAAATAAGAAAAATGTTAAATTTTTTAAAAACAAATTTTTCTGCAGCGCTTGAATTTTGGGAAGACGAAGTCAGATGATGTTTTAAGTGTACATCGATCAGAAGAGTTCCAACAGTAGTACCGGGGCACTAGACGCCATCTTGGATTTTGACGTCACAAATGCCCCGGGGTGTGGGGCACTTGGCGCGGCCATTTTTTATTATATGCCCACGTGGGTGACCGGATTTTCCACCCTTATTTTTTATACGCTTACGTGAGAGACTGTATTTTTTACCCTTATTTTGAGATGGTAATCTTTTAATTATTTTTATTAATATAAGATGGTGATCTTTAATTATTTTTATTAATTAATTATCCTAGGGAGATTCTTAATCTGATAGTTTATAAGAAGATGATGATCTTTAATTTTTTATTAATTAATTATTTTTATCCTAAGGGAAATTCTTAATCTGATAGCTTTTAAGATGATGATGATCTTTATTTATTTTTATTAATTAATTATTTTTACTCGCTTACGTATAGGACACGTATTTTTAATAAACTTATGCCACCTACAACATATGGCTTTCAATTCTTCTTTAACCTGTTGCCTGTATTAAGGTCTTTTTACAGCTAAATATTTTGCTAACGTGAGGGTCGTATTTAGAGGTTGAACTGGGGGCTGGGGCTGTATGTAGAGCTAGGATTGGAGCTTAGGACTGGGGACTGGTCTAGGGGTAGCGTTGTTTTCTGGTAATTATCTTCAGCCTTAATTAAGGTCCTTTTGGTTGTAACCCCTGGAGGTTAGGCAATTGTGCTCTTTTAAATTGTATCTTGTAAGATACGCTATCTCTCTCTCTCTCTATCTCTCTCTCTCTCGCTCTCTCTCTCTCTCTCTCTCTCTTTCAGAACTATTTGCCCGCAAGGCATTTGTCTATTTCAAAAACAAGTGCAGACGAAAAAACAAGCAAATACGAAATCACTAAAATTCGTAAACACGAAAAAAAAAATCGCTAGCATACAAATGCGCAAACACGAAAAAACGGAAGCTCACAAACACAACTATTAGCCCCCAAGGCATTTGTCTATTTAAACGAAGCTGCTGATGGAGTATCTGTTAGTATCGTTTAGCGATTCAAGATGGAAGGTCAGTTTAAGCAACCCTTTTCGGCTATAGTTGCGGGTCCGTCGGGATGTGGGAAATCGTATTTTATCGTTGATTTTCTAAAAAATATCGAAACCGCCTGCGATACAGGTTTTGAAAAAATTATCTGGTTTTACACTGAGTGGCAGCCTTTATTCAAAGATCTCTCAGTGGAGTTTCAAAAGGGTTTACCTGATATGGAACAGTTTGACGGGGAAAAACCTGTCTTAATAATAATTGACGATCTAATGCGCGAAACTAACGGCTCAGTGGTTGATATTTTTACATCATCGAAATCTAAGTGTGTTTTTCTTAACGCAGAACATATTTCATCAAGGACGTGGACAGCGGGATATTTCTCTCAACGCACATTACATAATTTTGTTTAAGAACCCACGTGACAGAGCTCAGATACAGCATTTAGCAAGACAGATTTCGCCTGATAATCCAAAATTTTTAGAATCCGCATACCAAGATGCTACCTCAAGCCCACATGGGTATTTATTGTTCGATTTAAAACAGAATACACCGGATGTGCTACGTTATAGAACAAACATATTCGGGCCTCAGGGTATTTGCCAAGTATATATAGCGAAAAAAGGGTTTAAGTCTCACAGTCATAAAGATTACATCATATATGATGGCTGACGTTTTAATCACTGATATCCTACGTGCATTAGCCAGATTAAGTAAAAGTCAACGTGACGCTTTATTGAAATGTTTGGATAGCAAGCAGGTAGAGTGTATTTGCGAGTGTGCACATAACATTTTAAAAGGTCGTGTACCTCTGTCAGCTGATCAGAAGCAGCGACTCTCTCAACATAAGCACACTTTAAGACGCTTGGCACAGCGAGGCGAATCTATAAAAAAGAAGAAACAGTTTCTTGTACAGAAAGGTGGTGCATTTCTACCACTCCTGTTAGGACCATTACTCGGCGGAATTCTGGGTAATCTGTTTCAATAACCATGGACCACATTCTGAAGAAGATGATTATCCTGCCGATGGACTTTATACAGCGCTTACAGGCACCGGATGTTACACAAAACAACATTTTAACGCAGCTGGGTAACGATATGGATAAAGTTTTAAAAACTAAAATGACCGACCATGACAAATGGCAGCAGTACAACCAAGTTCTTCAGAGGTATCTACACTTTTCCAATTAGTTACGTCAGCCCACCAGTATAACAATAAGCGGTGACGCTGCTGCTGATGATATTAGAGATTTACCGCAACGCAAAGGTCTGACAGAAAAGGCTCGAATTTGTTACATATACTGAATACGATCAGCGATGTTTTTGGGATAAAAGGGTACTGTCACAATAAAAGGCGAGATCATACCACATTCCAACATAATCGATCTGGTTCACGAGACATTAAGAAAACGAAAACCACAAACCCGAGCGGTTGGCGTCAGTTTGCGACGTACATTAAAGAAATAAATATACCACGAGCGTTTATCGGAGATACGCAATAGTATGATGTTTCTGTATCACCCAGTGGAACGGACCTCACAACTATAGGTGAGAATTACGATGCTGATAGTGAAACGCGGAAACACCGAGAAGAATCTCTCAAAGAAGAAGAAGAGGACTTTCACTAGATTGGGATTCGTGGCGGCCATAACATGGATGCTGTATACTATGACCCCTCCCACCCAGCAGGGTTCGCTGGTATAACACCTTTAACTAAAGCTGTAAATGGTAGACATGGTGAAGTAAAAAACTGGCTACAGACACAGGAAGCTTATACGGTACATAAACCGGTCAGAAAAAAGTTTCCACGAAATAGATATATTGTGAGTAACCTCTTCGAATTGTGGCAAGCAGATCTTTGTGATATGCGAACTTTAAGTAAACACAATAGCGGATACAACTAACGGTAATTGATGTATTTAGCAAGAGGACATGGGCGAGAGCACTTAAAACGAAGACAGCCTCAGCTGTAATTGAAGCATTCGCTGATATTCTTAAGGATTGCGACAATACCCCAGCAAATCTACAGACGGATAAAGGCAAAGAGTTTGTGACGAGTAGTGTACAAAACTTTTTCAAGAAACAAAATATCAATTTCTATGTAACAAATAACCCTGATGTAAAAGCATCTGTAGTTGAAAGATTTAATAAAACATTAAAAACAAAGATGTGGCATTATTTCACTTACAAAAATTCCTACAGATATATTGATGTACTCGAAAGACTTGTGACTCCCTACAACAATAGCCCTCATTCAAGTATAAAGATGGCCCCCGCGGCTGTAAACGATAAAAACATTTTGGAAGTGTGGAATAACCTGTACGCGAAAGGTTTAGGTCCAGTACGCCATCCTAAATATAAAGTCGGTGAGCATGAAGTGAGTACACCTTTGAGAAGGATATGGAACGAATTGGAGCGAGGAGGTTTTTACAATTAGTGCGGTGATAAAAAGAAGACCACCAGTTTATAGAATAATCGATCTTAATAACGATCCTGTTGAGGGTACCGTTTACGAAGAAGAATTGCAAGTTGTTACGGTTGATAAAGATACTCTATTCAAAGTCGATAAGATTCTAGCAGAGAAGGTCCGTGGTCGAAATAAACAATACCTGGTCAAGCGGCGTGGACACAGTGACAAATTTAACAGCTGGGTGTTAGCTTCGCAGCTGAGAGATATATAAATGGAGTTTTATCTTACCTTATTGAGTAATAGCTGTATGACGTATTTTCCGGTAATATGACGTCAAGTTTTATTACGCAACTACCAAAACGAATAAGATTAACGGGCTCGTGGGTTGTAGGGATATCGGAAATTCAGTACCCATGTTCTTTGCTGCTGTAAGTGCAACAGATAATTTAATTTATTATACAACAGAGCCACCTGGCGAGAACGTGTTAGAACGATATTAAAAAGGCCGCAGAATATTTTCAACTCGACAACGAGAGATCATTTATATTGAAGATGGCTGGTATGTGATACGATTCGCTTCGGGAAATTACGCTAGCATAGAAGAAATTATCAGCGAGCTAAATAACCATGTACTAATAGTAAATTGCTAACAATCGAGTATCATAATCTAACTAAGCGCGTCACTACGAAATTAAAGACTCAGCTCTCGCTATTCGGATTCTCACAACGTCTAGCCTTACAATTGGGTTATCGACCGTATCAGAACATAGCTATGGAACCAATACCCCTCACCCCGCTAGTATATGGATAGGCCTACCAACTCAGATGTTTGTTTATTGCAACATCGTTGAATCCAAATTGTGGGTGATGTTTTATCTCCGCTTATGCGTCTAATAAATATTACTTCAGAAAACTATGCTTACGGGGTCATAAAGATGTGGTTTTTCGCCTGCACACTACATACCGGTAATGACGCGGGAATTTGAAAACATCGAGATTAATATAAAAACAGATACGGGTGCAGCAATGCCATTCGAGTTTGGAACGTCGTGCCTGAAGCTACACTTTAAGAAAGTACAATAATGGTTTGCCCTTATCAGCAATATTACATGAATCAGGCCGGTAACGGTATCGGCTCTATTTACAGAGGTGCGCCCTATCAACGCGGCCATGGAATAGGGAGCTGGTTACGTGGTATATTTAGAAGTATAATACCGTTATTTAAGCCTGGCGCAAAGGCTATTGGTAAAGAAGCTCTTAGAACGGGTGCTAATATCCTTCACAACGTCATAGAGGATCGACCTATTAAGGATTCGTTTCAAGAAAGATTTCACGAGGCAGGTAGGAACCTTAAGCGTAAAGCCGACGAGAAAATCGATTAAATGATGGAGGGTTCGGGTTATAAAAGAGTACATCTGACCGATAATAATCAGTCTCCACTGAGAGCGGTTGCTAAGAAGAAGTCTGCTTACGACGATATATTTTCAAGATAATGGCTTTTCTACATGCACAATCGTGTGAATGCGTCAAGTCCGAATTGGATTTGTTCGCTTTACCATCGAAGCAGACAAGTATCGAGAGCGGTGAATGGATATTTTACAAGCCCTTATCAGCTCTGAGTGATGACGCCCCAATAGAATTTGTAGTCCCCGGAAATGGAAACGATTATATAGATTTAAGCCAGACCATGCTGTACATTACAGCTAAAGTTCTAAAGCATGATGATTCAGCACTTACAGACGCTGATGTTGTAGCACCGGTAAACAATTGGATGCATTCGCTTTTCTCACAGGTGGAGGTTTACTTAAATCAGAAGATGGTATCACAACCAAACAACACCTACGCCTACCGTTTATATATCGAAACGCTGCTAAATTATGAAAAGGAGGCCAAGAGCTCACATCTAGGATGTACCTTATGGCACAATGATACAGCTGGACAGATGAATACACTGGGAAACGCTAATAACGGTTTCTCAAAACGTCAAGCACTTGCGACTACCGGGAAACAGATAGAGATGATTGGTCACGTGCACTCGGATTTGTGTAATCAAGAAAAGTTTCTCATAAGTGGTGTTGAGTTAAAGGCTAAATTTGTACGATCTAGCCTAATGGCGGCACTCGCTTCAAATTACAAGACGCGAATTATAGACGCTAGTTTACTGGTGAGACGTATGCAAATCAATCTAACTATTCTAATTGCGCACGCTAAAGCTTTAGAAACAACAGCCGCAAAATACCCTGTTACAAGGACCGACGTAAAAGTGTTAACTATACCTGCAGGCATACAGCGAAAATAATTGGATAATGTTTTCCTGGGTCAGTTACCTAAACGATGCATCGTAGGCTTTGTAGCAAATAAAGCCTTCAACGGTGACTACCCCTCAAATCCGTTCAATTTTCATCACTGCAATATTAACTACATGTCATTATATATTGACGGTCAACAAATTCCTTCGAAGGCCTTACAACCAGATTTTACAACTAATGGTTTATACGTAAGAGCGTACCACACCTTATTCTCTGGTACGGGTATTCATTTTTTGAATGAAGGTAACGATATATCGAGAGGTGATTATCCCAACGGCTACTGTTTAATGGCCTTTGACCTAACACCTGACCTGTCTGCAAGCGCTAGCACTCACTGGAATTTAGTTAGAAACGGCCCCCTTCGGCTAGAAGTCGCGTTTGAAGAAGTGCTCACCGTAACCGTTAACTGCTTAGTGTATGCAGAATTCGATAACGTGATCGAGATCGATAAACATCGGAATGTCGTTGTGGATTTTAGCTGTTAAAAGTGGTAGTTATAATCTGCAGGCTTCAGTGTACAGCAGCAGCCGATAGAAGATGGATGCATACTTGGACATACAAGGGTTTAGTGGTGTTAACAACGAATTCATACCGAAAGAAATTGCCGTGGTTATAGATCACGGTGTTTTATCGTTGATGCTAATAAAACCACCTCTAGGCTACTTTATATCAGGATCCATGTCACGGCAGATAAAATTTATGGAAGATAATTATCATGGATTGAAATGGTGGTGGGGTCATGTACATTACAACAATTTCCGTGAGGAGCTGATGAGAGTGTTGCGCCCATTTAACAGAATTCACGTTAAGGGCAGTGAAAAACAACAGTTTTTAAGGTTTCTTAACTAACCAATAGTAAACCTGGGGAGACTGGCTGCCCGCCGATTAAACAGCTGAAAAAGGAAGCAAAAGCATATAGCTGCTTAAACCATAACATCACTGAGCCTATGTGTGCATTGGAAAACGCATTACTACTGCAAGACTGGACGCATACCAATTCCAAAGATGTATGCGGTACAAGTGTTGAGATGCTTAAAATCGATCCCCGGCCACAAGAAGAATGTGTTTCGGCTTGTATGGGCTTCTAATCAACTACCGAGACACGCACCTCGACCGTGTGCAACTATCGTAAACACGGATCCTGCAAACAAACCAGGTCAGCATTGGGCCGCTATCTACATTGACGAGAATGGTAATGGCGAGTATTTTGATTCCTTTGGACGACCACCGCAAGGGTATCATTTACGTTTCCTAGAGAAGAATTCCCGATGCTTCGTATACAATAAGACAATACTACAAGACTATCATTCGGATGTATGTGGACTTTATACCTTAATGTTTCTATATTTTAGATTACATAATTTACCTATGTTTGATTTTGTAAAAAACTATTTTAGTACATGTTTAATTATAAATGATGAGATAATTAAAATATTGTTTAACGTTTGTTACCCAACCATTCTATTCTGATAAATAAAAATAGATTGTACTACTTTTAATTGTTTTAATCAAGAACCCTGCAATACCAAAATAACCCCATTGTTTTTTCTGTTAATTCGGCGTGTGTTTTTTAAATTATAAAAAAATTTATGATTTAGTGTTTTTTAAAAAGAAATTATTTATATTATATTAGTAATCAATTTTAGACTATTATATTTAACAAGGTTATATAATTACACCGTAATTAGTTAAAAGTAAACATGAACAGTGACTTCTTACTACATATTGTTATGGAATTTAAAACATTCCAAACTCTTAATATGGTTTTTATAAAAACAATTTGTGTGTCCGTATATGAATATTTTTCAAACCGATTTATTTTCAGAGAAAGGTAAATGCATGTTGCTGTAAGTATGATAAAGATAATAAGGTTATTTGTATATTTTACACTATAGGGAAATCAATAGGTGGTTTTTACACAATCTAGAAAGTTTAATTACACAAGCAGTAACTATCACTCGTAAATCAGTACCTCAAAACGTTACAGAGCTGGTAAGTGTGATGTTAACCCTTCTATTTATTTTACAGATTTTTAATTACAGTTAACATCTAAGCATTAAGTTTCTTTAAAAAATATTAAGACGTACAACATTTTAACGGTCGGATGGATATTATTTCAATACAGGTAAACTGTGTTTTAATATTCGTTTTAGAAAACACAAACTGTTATGTAATTAATTAACTTAATAAAAATTTATTAGGAATGTCAGTAATTTTTTTTTATAGTTCACTGGGGATAATTATGACATTTACAATAAAAATAAGTGTTCCATGATTAAATTTTACTGTCATTCAAATTCTCCCACGCAAGATCAATCCTTAACACAACTACTATCTTACATCATTATTAGAAAATACGTTTTCTCCAATAGCATTTGACCATTTTAAAAAACAATAGACTAAATAAAAAATCTTTATGTACTTTCCAACATTGTATGCGTGTGCCAGGGGCACTGTTCTTAATATAGTCGGAAGGACCTTAATACCATCAAAATAACCCTGAGATTAACTCTAGACCAGCCCCACCCTAAATACAACCTGTAGATAACCATTAATATAAATGTAATAACAATCTCATTTGATCAAAAAATACGCTAATAAAGTAAAATGGGAAATACAGTCAATGTGTACGTGATTATTATTATCTAATCAATTCTTTAAATAATATCTGACAAACAAGTTCTAATAAATGTTAATAGTAAAACACAAAACTAAATAAACTATCTTTTACATCATTTCCCTTAGGATAAAAAATAATTGATAAAAATAATTAAAGATCATCATCTTCTTATAAACTATTAATTAATTAATAAAAATAATTAAAATCACCATCTTATATTAATAAAATAATTAAAGAACACCATCTCAAAATAAGGGTAAAAAATACAGTCTCTCACGTAAGCGTATAATAAATAAGGGTGGAAAATCCGGTCACCCACGTGGGCATATAATAAAAAATGGCCGCACCAAGTGCCTCACACCCCGGGGCATTTGTGACGTCAAAATCCAAGATGGTGTCTAGTGCCCCGGTACTACTTCCAACAGTTATTGGTGGAAGCAATCATGCTATCTTACGTAAACGGGTATGTTTCATTAGGAAGAAATAAATATTCTTAGTATTGAAAGATGAGTTCTCAAAGTATGGAGTGGTTTTCGTTTTGAAAAATAAATCCGATACTTTTATTTTCATTTAATCGTCCATCCAAACAGTAAAACGTAATGGAATTAAAGTGAAGGAGCTACTGCGATTGTGATTGTGTTAATACACATGAGCAGAATGATACGGTTGAGTGAGGAGTTTGTTTTTACTAATAGTATTCCTGAGCAGACTAAGGTTTGAGTAACGTGCTGAAGTGCTCAGGAACACTGGGAGTGTTTAAGGATGGCGTTAGGCTGCCGAGAAATGTTTATGAATAGTTACCTTAAATTTGCTTAAGGCAAAGTGTAGAGGAAAACAGGAACTGGGTAGTGCATTCCACAATTTAGTTGCTGAGTAGATTGCGCCATTTAGTGTGACAAAATGGAATTTTGAGTGCGTAATTATGGTGTGAATGGGCGAACCGAGTGTTCCTAGCGAAGATGACCTGCGAAGGTATTAAAAAGTGCACTTCGGTGGGACAGAACAAGGGCGATAAAACAAGGAAAGAACCGAAACGATTCTTCTGTGCTCAAGAGACTGTAGGTCAGAAGTCAGAGACGGGTCGTTTATAAACCTTATAGCTCTTTTTTGGATGCGGTTTACCATATGAAGGACGTATTTGGGACCATTGACCTAGAGGTGAGAATTGTATTCTAGATGAGGTCGAATTTGAGCCTTATACAGTAAAAGGAGTTGTTGCGATGTCAAGCACCGTTTAGATCTGTATAGAAAGTCCAGTTTACGGGCAGTTGTTTTGCTTGCTAACAAAAGGTGATCAAGTCATGAAAGGTTCGATAATACGGGCATCCCTAACATAGAAATAGAATATTAAAACTTGAGGATCGGTCTTTCTTGCGGACACAAGGCAACAATGGGTTTTTACCGTCGTTGAACATGAGTAGATTAACCCTTCCCCATTCAAGGATACGTTCTAAGTCGCTGTTGATTAAGACTGCCATTTTTACTTTAACGTCCTGGCTAGACTTATTGTTGTGGAAAAACTGAGAAGAACTATAACGTGCTGTCGTCTGCAAAGCAATGGATCGGGTTAGTTGTTGAGGAAATGAGATCATTTATGTACAACAGGAGAAGTGTGGGAGCTATCACTGATCCTTGTGGTACGCCCGCGTTAATAATAGTTTCTTCGAAAAGAAGTCATCGACGACAACGCGTATGCGTCTTCTGTGAAGAAAGCTGGAGATCCAATTGATGCGCGTGTCGGATAAGTCGGACGAAGTGAATTTGGCAAACTTGGTCAAAAACCTTTGAAATATCTAAAGCTACGACGACTGTTTTACCGGACCTTTCTAATGTGTTATTTCAAAGTTAGGTGACATATGAAAGAAGATCACACTTTGAACGACTGTCTGACCTCATACTGGTAGTCGTTTAGGAGCTTATTGGACTCGAGGAACGAAAGTTGTTGTGGTTGATGGCTTTTTGCATGATTTTCGATAGAATGGAAATGATTGCTATTAGTCAATAGAATGAGGGGTCGGTTTTGTCGCCCTTTTTAGTAATAAGTTGGACATTTGCCAACTTCCACGACGAGGGAAGCTCTCCAGATGGCATGCTAAAGAGTTTGGACAATACAGGTACTAGCTCGGGGTAACGTTTTTTAAGGACGATAGTGGATTGGTTTTATAGCGTATGCGGTAGATTTGGGCGAGGGCACAATTTTACCAGGATCGTGAGACATCAACTTGATGCAAATTAATCGACAAAGAGGTTGACTTTGTCAGCAGGATCAGCTACTACAGCTCCGTTGCGAGACGTCATGGGAGGAAAGGAAGATGTACTAAAGTTTTTGCTGGTGGCCTTAGCTAATGACCAAAATGTACGACTACCCATGTATTCTTAGCGGCAATATAGCCGGTGTGATTTTCGACAACTGTATTTGATTTCCACTTGATATAAAGTTTATACTTTTGCGATAATGCATCAGTGCAACCCTATTAAACCAGGGTTGGAAACGGGTGTGACCCACACGATTATTCCGTATTATAAGTGTTTTGTAACTGTGGCTTCCTATTAATGGAGTTGATCAGCTTATTTCCACAGTTTATGCTTTTTGGAGCGCGATGTTTTCCGAAGCGGACTCTGCTTCCGTCATCAGGCTTAGTCCTGAGGACTGTTTTCGCATTTCAGTCGAATTCATATGTTATATATAATTTTTTTCCAAAGCACTTGACTACTGTCAGATTCGAACTTGGTACCTTTCACATACTAGTCTGCGCAAAAATTTGTTGCGCATGTTGCGCCGCAACTTCTTGCGCAGGTGTACTGCGATTACACTCTACGCGCATTATTGGAATCCATATAGGTTTCGTTTCTACACCAGCTTGGCTTACTGGATTTTCTGCTAGTGCGATGTATGTGGTTTCTTTGAGTTTCCGACGAGTTGTGTTCTCGTTCTTTGCCACTCTCTGTATGTTATCCCATTGGATGCGGTGGCCTTCGGTCCAGACATGTTCGGCGATTCTTGATCTTTCTGTTTCGCCCTTGCGGACGTTGTTCTTGTGTTCCTGCGTTCTCACTGTGAGTGGTCTACTGCTCTCTCCTATGTATGCTTTGCCGCATTCGCATGGTAGGTTGTATACACAATTCTTGGAATTCTGACCTTCATTGAATGGTTTGATTTTGGTTAGTATTCCCCTGAGCGTTCTGGTCGATTTGAAGGCAGTGCGTGTCTTGTGTTTGCTGCCTATCCTTCGTATTTTGTCTGAAGTACCTTGTATATATGGTATTATCGATGTATATTTAGGTTCTTCTTTTTCGGTTACCCTTTCCCTGTTTAGGTTATGTGTTAGACCGGGGTAACCATTTTCTTTGAGTGTTCTAGCGATATTTTCTTTTTCTTTGTCCAGGTCCTCTTGTTTTGAGCATATTGTTTTTGCTCTATCGTACAAGCATTTTGCTACGCCCAACTTCACGTTTTTGTGGTGATTGGAGCTGTAGTGTAGGTACCTCCGCGTGTGGATAGGTTTCCTGTATACACTTGTAAAAATGTTGTCATTCCTGTGTACAAGTACATCGAGGAATGGCAGTTTTTGTTCCGACTCCAATTCCATTGTGAATTTTGTGGAGGGTGCGCGGCTATTTAGACGATCTAGGAATTCATCTAGCTTATACTTGCCGTGTTGCCAAACTATGAAGGTATCGTCTACGTATCTAAGCCACATCCTTGGTTTCTCTGTGAATTCGGATATCGCTTGGTCTTCAAAGTCTTCCATGTATATATTGCTCACTATGGGTCATAGTGGGGAACCCATCGCAATCCCAAACTCTTGTTGGTAAAATTTGTCTTCTACCTGGAAATATGTAGTTCTAATGCATATTGTCAGAAGTTGCATTATTATGTTTACCGAAAGTTGCGTGCGTTCGTCTAACGTTTCATCCTTTTCCAGCTTGTCCCTTATGATAGTTAGTGCCTTATCGGTAGGTACATTTGTGAATAGACCCACAATGTCGAAGCTTACCAGTATTTCTTCGTGGTTTGGTTGGAAGTTATTGATGGTTTCCACGAAGTGCTACGTATTCTTGACCATAGACTCGGTTTTTCCCGATAAGGGTGTGATAATACCTAGCAGATATTGTGCTAATGGGCGACAAGGTGAATTTCTTGAGCTCACAATTGGTCTCAGAGGAATTCCTTGTTCATGAATCTTTGGTAGGCCGTACAGATGCGGAGGTTTGCTGTATTGTGGGGTAAGTCTAGTTCTCTGGTAATCGGAGAACTCCCCCTTACGTTTTGCCAGCGTCAGGTATATCCGTTTTTCGATTGATGGTGTGGGGTCCTTTGGTATTTGTTTGTTCTCGCTCCCGTCTAGTAGTTCTTGGATCTTACTGTTGTAAGTGTCCATATGCATTACCACAGTCGCGCTTCCTTTGCCTGCCGGGAAAATTTTGATCGTTGGGTCATTCTTAAGAGAAATGACCGCTCTCCTTTCTAGGTTAAAGAGGTTAGGTTTAGTTCGGCTAGATCAATCTAGGACTGATCTAACCTTACTTCTGTATTCTTCGGCTTCTTTAGGATCTAATTTCATAGCTGTTTCTTCGACTGTGGTTAGTAAATCTACTTTCGGAATATACCTCGGTGTTATCGCATAGTTCAAGCCTTTGTCCAGAACCTACATTTCGTTTTCGTTCAACTGTCGTTTAGAGATGTTTATGACAGTATTTTTTCGATTGATGTCGGTTGGTTCTTTCTTCCCCTTCATTAGCTTTATAATAAAGTGGTTAAAGTGGTTATCGTATAAAATGGTGTTTTAAATAATATAATAAATTGGTTGTATAAATCAATGGACGACGTCGCAAATTGTAAGATTTTGAATTTCTTTCGAAAGGTGCATGTAAATTTTGTTTAACATTTTTAAAAACGGGTGAAAGTTCATTTAAATCTTGAACTAATTGTTTGCGGTTAGTAATAAATAAATCATCCTCTTTAAAATACTTTAGTCGACCATAAAAATCTCCAGAAATTGGAACTGTCCGACCAAACGCCAAAAAGGAAGGTAAAAATTTAGTAGAATCAAAACAGCGTTACGAATAGCATGGGCAATTTTGTGAATTTCAACATCCCATTCCTTGTGATCATCTTTAATATAAGACCTAATTGCAGTAGCTACTACTTTATTAACTCTCTCAACAAATTTACTTGGGGATGATAACTTGCATTAAACCAAAGAACTCATTAAATTTTATATTGTACACTTTCAAATTGAGGACCGTTGTCCACCATACAAATTTGAGGAACACCGTAAACTAGAAATACATAATTTTCAGTATACTGACAAATACCTTTAGCAGTAGCACTGCGGATAGGGTGGATCAAAGTAAATTTAGTAAACTAATCACAAATAACTAATAAATAAAATACTAACTGAAGTATTAACATTGTCATTAGGTGATAAAATATTAGAAGTGTCTAAATATGGTAACTCATTATTCAATTCAATATTTTCATTTATAGGTTCGATTAATTCTATGGATTCGTTACATAAAGTTAACAATTGGTCGTGTAAATACAAAAATTCATTATCAACAGTGGTGTAATTCAAACGTTTCAAAATATACAATAAACGAGTATAAAGTCTAATGTATTCTCCTCTCGAAGGCTTATGTTTATATAAATGTATTAAAGATTGAATGTTATGAAGTTTATCTCTTACTAATTCCAATTGGATGGTTTGGTCATCTTCAAATTTCTTATACGAATCAAATAAATTTGGATCAATCCTTTCTAAATTTAATTTACGTCTTAATAATTTACGTTACTCATCCACAGTTAACCTTTCCCACTACATTAACATTTCTAATAACTCATCACTACGTAGAACATCCACTAAATAATTCAAATTTGACATGGTAACGAATAATACACGAACAATAAAATTTCACTAATTATAAACACAATAAAATATCCTATCGTAATAATAAATTGTTACAATACCTTTAAAATGGTAAACTCTAACCATCGAAACTGAAACAAACAATAGCGAAAATAACCAGCAATAATGGTAATGAAAGCAAATCAAGTCCCTGCTCAGGCGCCAGTATAATATAATAAATAAAAAAGTGTAAAAGTTCTCCATAAACAAATCGTTAAACTAACTGGAGATACAACCCGTTCACTACAAATAATGCCTTTGACTCAATCGGAAGATTAACGTAGGTGGTTTATTCTTTTGATTTGCTTAATTACCACCAATTCTGCTGTGTTATTTTCACTTAACATAAATAATAAAAATGCAATGTAATACTAATAAAAATGATCTCGGACGGCAAGTTATTTTTTAATAATGCTCGGAATAACTAAACCGAGGTTTACAATAATAAAATGTTATCGAAATGTAAAAAATAAAAATATATACAGACTATGTTTATTAACAGTTAAAATGATAGGGTTGAATAAAATATATCTTGAAACTAGTTATAGATTTAAATTACTAATTAATCATTAAAAATAAATACCTGTCACTAAATATAATACTTCTTGAGAAGCCCTGGTATTATAAAAAATAATGCAGAAATTCAAACCAAGGTTACGTAATCCTTGTGTCAATGTTGCGCAATATATTGCAATAACAATACTTTTATGTTGTCAACCACACCCAAACTGGAATTTTATTTCTTATAAATTTGTCTTAATAAACCAACATTTATTGCATTTCTTGAAATTTCCAATAAAAAATTGCAATTATAAAATGAAAGCGTACGTAACAGTAGAATTAATTATGCAATCAAAAGCGGTAAAATTAAAAGTGTAATAGTAAAAAAAGAAAGTAAAACTAAAACTAAAAGTGCCTGAAAAGAGCAAATGTTTTAATTTTTAGTATTACGAGTTAATTTATCTTACCATCAAATCAATGCCACTTTCACAAAATTTAAGTGGAAACCAAAAAATGTTTCCTTATCAACACAACCTTCATCAGGAAGTGAAAAAATGGACACTTTGGAAGTTGGATGATAACGCCTGCGCGAAAATATAAGCAGAACACAATAATTTAAAGTGGGAGTATAAACCTGTAAGAAATATATACCCTTAAGAAGATGTGCACTTAAGTTACACCAAAATGCAAATTAACTTGCCCGCCTCATAGCTATAATGCAAAAATAATTAATTTTTTTTCTTATATTTACAACTGAATGAACGAAAGACCTAAATTACGGTATATTTTAATATTTCAAAATGGGTTGTTACAGCTTTCTGAGTTCCGGTGATGTCTGATTCCTTCGCAAAGAGAGCTAGCGAAGCGTTAGTCAAAGAACGAATCAAACATCACCGTTTCAGAAAGTACCAGCTCGAACACCAATCCAACGAGATTAGAGAAACCATTCGAAATCGAGCGAACGAACAAGACTTTCATAGGATCAATACGGCTACCAGAAGTAAATATTCGAAGACCAAAGCAATGCACAAGGAAATTCAGCAGAAGAAACTCGAAAAGCTAATGAAGGAGGAGAAATAACCAACCAACATCGTCGAAAAAACACTGTCATAAACATCTCTGAACGACAGTTGAACGAAAACAAAATGCAGATTCTAGACAAAGGACTGAACTATGCGATAACACCGAGTCCGAAAGTAGATTTAATAACCGCAGTCGAAGAAACAGCTATGAAATTAGATCCTGAAGAAGCCGAAGAATACAGAAGTAAGGTTAGATCAATCCTAGATTCACCTAGGTGAACTAAACCTAACCGCTAACCTAGAAAGGAAAGCGGTCATTCCCCTTAAGAATGACCCAACGATCAAAATTCTCCCGGTAGACAAAGGAAGCGTGACTGTGATAATGGATATGGACACTTACAACAGTAAGATCCAAGAACAACTAGACGGGAGCGAGTACAAACAAATACCAAAAGACCCCACACTATCAATCGAAAAACGGATATACCTGACGCTGGCAAATTATAAGGAGGAGTTCTCCGATAAAAACTCGATACTTTTTTATACATACATCTAAATATTTCTCATCAGCAAAACCCAATAACGCGCTACAAAATTACAATATCATACTAAATAGACTCAAACGTTGGCAGCTCTCGACATAAACAATCTTCAAAACAATTTTACGACAACAACCACTTTATAATTACACTACTTATAATACTTTTTCAGCAATGAAAACAAATTTTATCGTCATGAACGATTCCACTTCCTTTTATGGATCGAAATAACATACGTAATATTAACGGAAAGATGACATTCTCCTAAACCCTATCTACGATACACAAATGTTAATATGCAATAAAATTTTTTGCCATTCGTAACAAAAAAAACGTAATACATTCTGTCATAGGCGAAGACACTGATGATGTTTTTTTCACTGCTGTTAGTTGTCATGTTGGGGAGGCATTTGAAGATTTAGAGGTTGTACAAGTTGAAGTATACATTTGCGGCCAGGAGAAAGTCTGTATCATGATGATTAGTACTTTCTCTAACACTTCAGAACCATAAACCTTTAGTGACACCATAGAATCTAGAAGTAATGTACAGAATGCAAAAGGGAATGAAAGCTGAAATTGCGCCCCTGCAGATAAAAAAGCCGGAGTTTATTACAACTAACGAAAAAGGAGAATTCTATCGACTGTGGGTGAGTTCATTCCAAGGTTGGGATCTGGTCGAGCATCATCGATAAAAATTTAGCACAACTTATTTAAAAAATGTTCTAAAAAAGAACAATTTCGGCGTTGTTTTTACGATGACGCGCAGATTGTACGAAGTGTTCGACGACCTGGTCTGGCACGACCACACAGAACACACCAGAGAAGTCCCGAGTTTGGACGAACCGGTATGACTGATCGATCCACCGCCAAGCAGCCTGCCGCCACCAATACGAGTGGAACAGCAACAGCAGAAGTGGAGAAGACCTTAGAAGACGCCCTTTCTGGACGTCTCTCTATCAGTGGAGACCGCGGCATCGTTGACATCCAACGCCGCCTCCGCATCGATCCAGGGATCCAGCGACGAGAACTTCAAGTGCCTGAAGAGAAACCCTAAGAAGACAACGAAGGTTAGCCCGCATACACCGTCCCGCCCACCGACAACGTTTTCCAGGCCTTAGAAGAGTTCACGGACTGCCCTGAAGACGTGGTTCTCCGCCACTATCATGATCCCACCTGCCTAATCCGCCTTAGGGTTCGACTCCGTATTAACCATCCTCGGAGGTCTCAATATTGAGAAGGCCCTACTTGTCATCCGCAAAGTAACAGCGGCGCTCGCTCAAACGAGAACTGCGATAAACTTGTGGAGAGTGATCCTCACGCACGGTTTAGAGGTGCTACCCTTTTTATTTAACTTTTATGTTTTGTTAACACCGATTATTTATTCACACAACTAACACTTGTTTCCCTTAATTTCAGATACGGGGGCATCAGCATCGCTAACTACACCAACCGAGAGACAACATGACAGTCCACACAACCACACCACCAGCAACAACCACCAACATAGGACTTTTATTTTGATCCTCACAACACTCAACATCAATGATGTCAACTGGCATACCACAACACCATGCTACTCCAACAACTATGCATTCCACGCGCTGAAGAGAACAAAAATTCCTGAGCAGCCCGCCACCAAAACCACACAACATTTCGATACTTTATTATACTATTCGATTTTGTAATATTGTAGGACGTATTACGTATAAGCATTCAGACGTGATTGTTAACCGCTTCAAAGCCAGATAGGTAAAGAAGGGATATACTAAAGCTTCTGGAATCGTTTACGATGAAAGCTTGAGTTCCGTTGTTAGGTACAGTAGCATAATGTCTTTTTTACCTCTCGGTACACGTGAAAGTGTACTCCTATTACAGCTGGACACTGAAACCATTTTTATGCAATACTAACTAAATTCACTTGAACCAATCGTGTTCGTCAACTGGCCCGCAGTTTTAATGGTTTCAAGCAAGCATCTAGGTGTTAAAACAAAAGATCCTCCAATGTTCTTCGAAGGAAGCAATGCAGATCAATACATGTTTGTGAAAAACAATTGTATCTGCAAAGAATAAGAGGTTGTTTAAGAGAAGAGTATAAAATAAGATATGAGCTACTGGAACATTATACCCACTATACCCAGAAAATTGTAAGTGTTCCCATGGTTTACAATTTGAATTTAGAAACCTCATAAAATTGTTGAATAAATACAGTAATATAGTTCAAAAATATCTATGAAAAGTATACGGGGAAAGTGCTCTATCAAATCTTTAAGTAAAATTCTGGTCTAAACAATTTCGTTGGGTTTGGGAATCTACTGAAGGTGATCCTAAATTTGGCAGGCCCCTTCAGGCAAGAACACAGGAAACAGTAAATAGAGTTAAAACTTTCATGTGTGCAGACCGAAGAATTAAAATTTCCGTTATGGTAAGGGGTGTTCATACTTTCAAGACAATGGTTTTGAATGAAGATTTAGGGTTGAACACACTGTCAGTGAGATAAATTGCATGACTCCTCATACCAGACTACAAACTCGAAATCTGCGAGAAAATATTAGATTGTGAAGTATCTCTGTTAGTTGAGTACATGATGAAGGATACTACAATTACTGAGATAAAAAAACCTCAACATGTTGCTGACCTCAACTGTTGTTGCTATGGCAATTTTTTATTTCACATCTTCTGTATGGCTCACATTTACGTCCTGTAATTGCTTTTTAATTAATACCCTCCCGGGTCATATTTTGCGACGCATACCATATTTTTTATAATCTTTTTTTAAGGCCAGATTTTCATCTTATGGACCACATCTGCTGGTTACATATCCCAAAAGGGTGCAACTGGTTTTAGCATCTTGGATACCTCACCTTACTTGCAATTTCTTTTGCGGCGGTATTTTAACCTTGCTTCATGGACCATCCCAAATTTTTATAATCTCTTTTTTATATCCTTTTCTGTGGTTTATATCAGTTACCAAGTGCTACCATCTTGTTTCCGCCACCGTGTTACTTCTATTTTATTACCATGTGCCTTTTTGGCTTCCGAAAACTTGTTTTAACCAACTTGTTTTTTTATCGCAATTAGGCATTTTGTGTACAATGAGGGGGTCATCGAAATAACGCCTTTTTGTGTACCAGTTGGTCAAATTTGTGTTTTTTTTGCAATACCGTTATACACATATTATGGGAAAACGCCGTGCCTCATATTTGTCCTGTAATCACTAAAAATGTAAAGGCCACATTGTGCGCTTAATTTGAATGCATGTTGTCGTATTTGCTTGTTTGTTTGTTTTTCATATTGCATGTGTTTGTTCACGTGTTTGTACGTGCATGTGTGTGGTTAGGTACTTGTGCACTTATTCTGCATGTTAAAATAGCTTGTTTACTTGTTTAATTTGATTATTTGATTACTCCTTATTGCATGATATTTCTTTTTTTGTAATGGGTTTTTTGGGTGGTGGCAAGTGTACACTGCCCTCAACGAGCACCAATACAAAAATTAAACTCGTTTGGAAATAAATTTATTTAGTTTACTTATAATTTACGGTATTTCTATTTTAATTCGGTGTCGACTCCTGGGCGGTTGCTCGCTCCAAGGGTTGTCAACGGATTCGGGCGCCACCCAAAGATTAGATAATGTCCAGGTGGTCTTTGGATTCAATCCTGAACGTATACGGTTTCCAGTCGGCTGCTCTAGGTCTCTCAATGGAGAATAATGCTCAGGGTCTTATTCTGTGGTAGAAGTTGTACCAAAAACAAAGTTACAGTGGACGGACAGCAGAGGCGGAAGTTGACAAGGGTCACAGGTCCCCTTGACAAACAAAATCCTTCACCAATAATGGATGAAAAATAAATTATTCTTAATACATACGCGCTCTATTGATTTATTTAAATTTCAATGATTACGGTTTAACTAGAAGCGGTGATCAGTAGCAAAGCAACTTTTTTACTACTTGTATCAAAACAAATTAACTAATTTTCAGACAGAGCGAGTATTTATTAAGTTTAATAATAATTAAAGCAGTGAGAATGAAAGATAATCATTTGGCCATGGTACTTGTCTATATAGAGTATGAAATATTAAAACTGAAAATTCCAGGTTTTCCAGAATGAGACAGCAGCGTAACACATTGTTTTAATTAATATTAAATCAATCAATGAATCAATACTTATTTCGTCGTGCTAAAATTATTATTTGTGAAATAACGGAACGATTGATATAAAATTTTTCCGGGTTCTACTAACAAAAAATACTGAATCTACAGAATGTTTTAATTAATAATTAGGGACACTTGTCTAATTATAACTCAAAATTTACAGAAGTCGATTGCTTCTTGCACATATGTTAACGGCTGTAATGTATTCTTAAAAATAGTTTATGGTACACAATGGGAACGCGATTACAATTCCTATAGTAGTTTTACCTGGTTCATATGATAGAAATTATTTCAGGTTTAACTTTAATTATTTATACCGAACATATTATTTAAAAATGCAATTTTCCACGAAATCAATCAATTTACAAGAACGGTATTAATTATTAATTATGTTTTCAATTTACAACTCTCTTAATTGCATTTATCAGGTTTTAAATTCTATTTTGAATGCTGAAGTTTACTTATCTCAAAATAATATTAATATAAAAGGTTTTGAATGTAATTTTCCATTTAACAGGTGCGTTTTAATACAAACTAAATTATTATTTATTAAGCTTTAATTTCGGAATAAAAGAGACAATTTCTATTTATAATTAACGGCAATCTCCTAACACTTTTTAATTATTGTTCATCATAAACAATTTTATTCTGTATAGCTAAACTTTAGCATTATCTTTATTTCACATTCATTGCGAATCACTGTATAATTATTTATAGTACTTAATTCAAGTCTTAACAATATATAACGGTGAATACTTAATTGATTGACAGACTTAATTACGATTTGTGTTAGCGGAGTAAAAAGAAAAAAGAAAACTAATCTTCACATCTTGCTCGTTTCTTACAAGTTTGGCGTGTTGGAGCGTGTGTTCGCTAATTTCTTTTTGTTTTAGTGGTTGACTGTATGCGTATGGAGTTGTTTACATTTTATGTTCGGGGAGTTTACGTGTTTAAGCGCTTACTTTATAGATGGAAGGCATGAATATCCCATGTCAGCCCATGTAAGCGTCTTAATACTGGTTCTCCGATTTTCTGAGGTCGGTAGGGGCTGCCGGTCGCCAATTCCTTATCTTTAATGCATTCTCATCATATTTTTCCTATCTACCTCATCGTGATTTTTATATCAGATTGAAATTCCAAAATTAACGAAAAGATTGCTGTGCTTTCTAGGGTAAACAATTCCGGACTTCAAATCCTGCCCCGTTTGGATATCCGAATGGGCAGGGCTCAAGCGACTTCAATCATCCAAAAATCTATTATTGCAAAATCTGCGGTATCAAGTCGGATCTTAATGCTGTTCACCAAAACCTTGAACAACTACAGCCTGACATTTTATTGCTATCTGAAAACTTCGATTCACTCAACTTGCAATTTTTTATGCAATCTTCTCTCTAACTTTCAATACAGAGGAGGAGTGTATGCTTATCTCAAGGACAACATCACTTGCAAAAGGTATTCATCTTTCAAGAATAAGAAATTCGGCGTGATTTGCTTCAAACATTCTGGTGCTTATTTGTGAAATTTTACTGTTGTATCTATAGGTTTCCCAATGACAGTAACATTCAGGACTTCTTCGATTACCTTAGCTTGAAAGTTGACTAGCTTCTGTCGCAGTTTCCATCTTGCGATATCTCTATTCTAGGACATGTCTTTGTCTTCGGACATTGTCTTTCAATATCTGAAGTGATTACAGGCATGGAGTTATATGTTCCTTAAAAACAAAATAGTATATGTTGTTCTCGTTCGCAACTCTGTATATATAAAACGGTCGAGAGTCATGCAGACTACGTTTGTGCCAGAAATCTAAAACCATCAGTAAAAATTTGGTACATCTTCACTTCCCCAAATGAGAATTTTTGACGCATCAGTTGTAGTTGACTCAGCAGACAACGCCTTTGTGGATTTAATTGAATAAAACTCGTGTCTTAATGATTTTCTAAATGATGTATCACTAGTCAACTGTTCTTCATATGATATACAACCTATTTATTACCTTCCAACCTACATATACTGTAATCGTAATCTGTTTGGAACGAGTTACTGTAATCGAACCACTTTCCTGTTTATTCTTAAATTGATCTTTATTATTTTTAATTGAAATGAATGTTAATTAGTTTTTTATATGCCTCGACTGTAACTCACCGAAATGGGAAACTCTTTACTCTACAGGCTTCTAGGGTATCTTAATGCTTTTATGATGATAATACTTTGATACATTTATTAAAAATATTAGAAAATGATCCTAAATCATCATTACAATGAAAACCAGGATGCGTGAACTAAGGGAACGCCAGGTTAAACCTACTACTAAACATGGAATCGAAAGCTGACCTCTTGATATCATCATAATGACTTTAATATCTTACAGTGTTTTTTTTCACTGTAACACTTTAATGCCCGTTATTTATAATAGTTTATAGATTACTTGTAGCATTTGCTTTTATTTTTTAAGATCGACGAGCGTTCACCCTTTAGCTGTCAAACACCCACCCTGCCTTCCGCGCGTTTGTGGGCGTCTCCTTTCTTCGTACACGTAACCTAATACTACAATATGTTACACGTCCAATCTACACTAGACGTCACGTCTGCTTACATTAGTAAGCGGGTTGCCAAGCCAGCTACAGTGGAAATAAGCGGGGTTGAGATAAGGAGTAAAATGATTGAATAATAAGCTCAAACATCTTACACCCACCAGAAATTCACAACTTATACGGCTCAGTCCGGGAAAAATGTCTCTTAGCGCAACCACAATCTTAAATTTTGCTAAAATAAATCGTCTTCGGCGAGATGGTAAATGAATCCTGTTTGATTGTGGAAAACAGGATTGAAGCCTACTCAGCAAGCACATACACTAGCTTCTCAAAGTCTAATTTAGTGATACACGAGTCGTTATAACTTAATGAACTCACCCTGTATAAATGGAAACTCCAATTCATAAAAATAAAACGTTCACATATAGTTTTTAAAATGTCCCCCGTATATCTACCAATTTAAATCTGCAACGGTTAATGAAATTTAAAATTAAATTAATCAGTGCCCAATTTAGAAAAATCTCCAACACAAAATGAATAAACGAAAGGATTTAATGATATTCGCTATTCTCAATGAAAACTACTCGTTAATTGCTACATAAGTCAACGTTAGAATGGTTAATACTCTCCTCATTAATGATCTCTTTATATTTTATTAAAATATAAAATATATATTATGCTTTATCACTTCAAATATAAACGTTATGCTTTATGGAAATACTAAATTAAAATTGAGTATTTTGTTACTAATATTCTGCTTTACTTTCCAAATTTTTACTGAAATTTTGTGAACGATCTGGCTAATACAAGATCGATCCTTAATCTCCAAAATACAATAAGGTAAAGATCACATTCAATTATTAAAAATATGTAACCTGTCAAGTCAGTATCACAAATAAACAACGAAATAATTTAAACACTCGGTACATATATTGTGGATAAATATTTACACAACCGTGGTTGGAACCACCAAATAGCCCTAATTAAAAAATCCCTAAATCTTAGAACTAAACGTATACAAAAATATCGATACAGCTCGATTACTTTTTTTTATTTTAACTTAAATAAATAATCGTCAAAGTCAAAGCAAAGAAAGTAGATTATCTTAAAAAGGTGATCGTGGCCGTATTCGTCCAATAAGTCTTATAGCTAATTCTTACAATAAAGGCCATTTAATCCGTTTTCTGCCGGTATGATGTGCAGTCCATTTAATCGGTGAGACGTAATACTTTATTTGCTAACGGTCTTTAAATTGGCCAACACTTCAGGTACACACACAATAACCGTATTCCTTTAACCCACCTGCGAACAGTTCTTCATTCACATGTCTTCATGGTCCTTTTGTTTTTCTTTAATTAAGCATAACATCGTATTTAGGTATAGATGTTAGCTCTTCACTACATACACGTTTAACGTAAAGGGTATGTTTGCTTCCCCTTTGGATATCGAATTTCTTACTTGCTTTTTATACAATCAAATTGTATTTGGTGACGATTGTTCGAATAGGCTTAGAACGTTCATAAAACCACCACGTCTTTAAGCTACTTTTACAATTTTCGGTCCGTTAAGTTAAATGGTTACCTTAAGCTTATAAAATTTTTGTAATTTCACGCGCTGTACTAAACACTTTTAACAAAATACTTGTTTAATTTTCCGATCTGCATAAGCACTATTAATTTATTGAAGAAAAATAATTTAAAATAGTTTTTCCTTCAACCCTCAATTTACTACTCTGTTCATTTATGAATTTTCATAAACTAAAACATTCTAAAACATTCACACTAAAACATTCTAAGCGTTAATCATAACTCAACGCGCGCGACGTCTACTCTCGTCAACGCTTAAGCTTCTCTCCTTATTTCAAAGACGGACACACCCCTTATATGCCTTTAGCCCTCCTTTCCAAATGCATCTCGCGCTAAATTCTAAGTCTACCTATCATAATCGCGTATTTACTGCGTCTTTACATCGCGTCACATTATCCAACATGGACTCAATCACGCTACCCTGTACAACACCCGCCGCCATCTTTATTTTACGTGAAAATTTATAAAATCTACTCGAGGAAATTATCTATCATCACCACATTCATTCAGTATATTCACCAGGTCGTTCTTCGTCTTTTCATACATATCTTGCATGTGCGCGAATTTTATTTCCGCATCATTTTCACTAAATCATGCCATTCTAATGTCCCTTTACGTACACATTACGCATTCAATTTACCAATATTGCACATTACCAAAAAACATGCATCCATATTCCTTACTGCACGTTAATACAATTTCAATATACCACACACTCACTCATTCGTACGTCTAGAACCATTTCTTTAGTTCAAATTCCTTCATACACAGTAGCAAAAATACCAGTAGTTTTACCAGTGCCGTATCAATAAAAATTTACTCAAAACATTACTTCTCAACTTTAACGCTTTCAGCACGAAAATCTTTCTATAACATTCAAATATTCCTTAATACGATAACTGAGGCTTCATTAAAAATCTAGTGGCGTATCATTTACACAACTTACATTAATCACACACACAAAAAAAGAATTTTTTTTTATCCAAACTCACTTCAGCTGCACTCAAAATACGTTACATACGTTATCAAAATACTGCACATACATGATGCATCAAAATAACCTTACAAATATAACCACAATACACAAGGTAATTTAAATAAATGCATTTATGTAGGATACTGCAGGGTAAAAAAACTGTTATACTAAATTGAAATAATTATTAAAAGTTTTTTTAGTTAAATCAAATTAAATTTCTATGCTCATTCATGAGGTGTTACAACACATATGTAGGTATGGAAGGTTATACAATTGACTTTTTTTCACTATCGCTAAATCGACTTATTAGCTCATTTTACAACGTTTGACCAAGTTTTACCAAGTTGGGCCATTATGTCTGTGAGTGTGTGTGCGTGTATGCGTGTGTGCGTGAGTGCGTGTGTGCGTGTATGCGTGTGTGCGTGTGTACATGTGTACGTATGTGCGTGTGAGTGTGTGCGTGAGCGTGTGTGCGTGAGTGCGCGCGCACGTGTGTATGTGGCCGTGAATGTGAATGTGAATGTGAATGTGAATGTGAATGTGAATGTGAATGTGAATGTGAATGTGAATGTGAATGTGAATGTGAATGTGAAAGTGAATGTGAATGTAAATGTGAATGTGAGTCTGAATGTGAATGCGATTGCGAATGCGAATGCGAATGTGAATGTGAATGTGAATGTGAATGTGAATGTGAATGTGAATGTGAGTGTGAATGTGAATGTGAATGCGAATGTGAATGTGGATGTGGATGTAGATGTGTGGATGTATGTTCATACCCAGAACGAAAACACGTGCGTACTTAAAATTTTCTGTTTAAGCGTGTTTCTATTTGTCCTATAGCTGATTAGATGTTGGGAGAAATTCAGCGGCGGAGAGTAATGTAGCGGCAATAAAATTCCTAAAGTAGAATTTAAGTGTCAATTATTTTCAATATCCGAATAATGATTAATTTTATAAGAAAATGTGTAGATATATTTTTTAAAGAAAATTTTACATAACTTTTCTTAATATAAAGCGAAGTAGATGTAAAAATTAAATAAATATGATTGAAGATGCTTAAACTGTATTATCGGTATTTTTGTAGAAGCGGGAGGTTTTGAAATTTTTAGCATCTAGATCTCTATTAACCTCTATCTGCTATGATATTTTAAGCATCTTTGTTTTTACAATGTTGCCTATTTTCGTAAACAACTTATTATAAAAGAGGTTGCATAATTATTTTTAAAAAAATGTTATTAAAATGATTTCATTTCTTTTAATTTCCATTTTGTACGTTGAAAGGTCGTGTGGTGTTCCACACCAGATATTAAAGCCGAAATCAGCATTTCAATAAACAAATGTATCCTTGAATGGGGAATTAATAATCGAATTAAATTTAGTGCTAACAAAGCTCGGTGTTGCCATGTGTCCTCCAATAAAAGCCAATCATTTCTTGTCGTAAGTATGAATAGCTCAGATCTTAAGTTTTTAGACTCTATGACTATGTTAGGAATGATTATATGTTCAAATCTTTCAAGGGTTACCCATCTTCTATCAGTTTTGAAAGCAAGTGCTCGTAAAATAGGATATTTGTACAGATCTAAGCAGTACTTTAACTTCCAACAACCGTTTCAGCTATACAATGCGCAAATTCGACCGCATTTGAAATATAACCATCCTTAGCTTATGAAATACGCGCAGTCCCTTGATCATAAAAGAATCGTTTCTAATCTTTCTTTGTACTATCGATAATACATTGACTATTGTATTGCTGAATTACATTCTTTGATACCATCTCGAACCATCATTGCTAGGAAAACTCGGTTTGTCATTCAGATGATCAATATACAGTAAAAATTTCAACGTGTTATACCAAATAGGCTCAACTCACATTCTTCCACAAGGCTTCTAACGTCTGAAATGATCTCCTAGTTCCTGTTTTTCTCTCACTTATGACATGAACAAATTTAGGGTAGCCGTTCATGCATCCCTTGTCAGTTGCATCTTTTACCGGTGTGAAAACAGCAACCAAAACTAGCAAGCCATTTTGCCGAAGATATCCCAGGGCGACGTCACAGTTCTAACGCCATACCACTGTAGAAACGTCAACGTTTAGAAGGACTATTCATATAGTGACGTCACACACAATTTTTTTCCTGTGAATGATTGAGAAGCATACAGTGGCGTAACAAACGTTACACCGAAACTGTAACATACATCCTTAGGGATTACGATCTTTGGGGGATTTCTGGTTTCTAATTATACTACAGAATACGGTTTCCAAATATACTGTGAACATTTAATCTCTCGCAAACCATTAGGAAATGTACATAAGCGTACCAAACTTTACAATAATGTCATACTATCCTTTCCATGCACTTCTCACACAACTACTCATAGTTGTCATATAATTATAATATAAAACACGTTTTCAAACAAATCAAAATTTCATCTCTCGCAAATGATTGGGAAACGCGTAGGGGTGCAAATTTTATCCTATCATTCAATCCTTGCATGCATTTCTCACACAGCTGCAGATGGTTGCTGGAATTCTGCTTAAAAATTGTACTTATGCTAAAACGGTATCGTGTGTTAAGTTTAAAATCTATCCTCCTGTTTCCTCTTGGAATAATAGACTTGCAAAGGGGTTTAGGAATTATTATATATATATATATATATATATATATATATATATATATATATATATTCTTTCCCCTTTATTTAAGGCCGCATCAACAAACCCGATTAGATAGTTGTTGCCATTCAAACTTAAGTAACCTTCCATAAGAATTTCTTTCACTGCACTTTATTTCTTAAAACTCGTAAAAGGGATCCTTTAGAGGTGAAAATAAAAAATCACACCCATTTCTATCTGTTGTCTCTAATATCCCTTAAATCTGATAAAAATACTGGTGATGAATTTTTAATTTTCCATTGGAATCTAAGTAAGGGGATTTTGGAGTGGGAAGGTTTCTTGTGCCAAATGGACATATAATTTCCACTGTTCTATCTGTACCCACTAAACCATCCGGTGACGAGGCCAGAAATGGATACAAGCAATGCACTACTAATCCCGACTTAATGCGGTCATTTTTTGTATGTGCGGCGTAGGCTTTTAGGGCTGTGTCTTAGTACGTTATGCCGTGAAGTGCTGCAGTACATCTGGTAACGTTTCACGTTAAATTTTTTTTTATTATAATATTATAGGACTGACTAGACCGTGCCCTGCAAATTGTACCAAACTCTGAGGAACATATCCGTTTTCTTCTTTCAAGCCACCATATTCGCTATGTCTTTGGTCTCTAGTGAGATGTTCAATTGATGCTTTTTCTCTTTCGTTCAACGTTATAGACTGTATAAACCTTTCACATTTTGTTCTGAGAGGTTCCTGTTTCACAAGTGTATCGCTGGCATTAATTTCTTCATTTATGTAACAGATCTTACAAATAAAAGAGTCCCTAAATGACAGGTCTTCATTCGGAGCTTTACATTTTTGATGAACCCACTTTGTCGCATTGTACCCAATTTCTAGGTTCGTCACACCGCAATAAAGACATCTTGTCTTGGCTACTGCAGATGTTATCAACTCATTATTTCCTTCTTCTAGAAATTTAATGTAACTCCCTCGAAAGCTTGTATGTGTCGAGGTTCTTCTGTCTTACCGTATTTCTTGAGACGACTGTATTTTCGGTATTTGGAACGCAAACTTTTTTGTTTTGACTTAAACCTTTCGTCGGTTGGATAATGCATTTTTTGCAACACCCATGTCGGCTTCCTGTATTATGGATAGTATATGCTTTCTACTTTTCCCAACAAACCGTGAGCACTTTAAGTTTTTACTATTATTTAGTATGTTATGCTTTAATAATCCAAAATAATTCTCGATTGGTGCATTACTGTCAGTTTTCCCTTCATCCAAAAATATTGCACACCAGAAAGGAAAATTAGGGAAATATTTATTAGCAATCAGATTTAAGAAGTCTGCATTATAAGTAGGATTGAATATAGATGAAGATTGTGTACTCAATTCTTCGTTGGTTTGAATAATATTATTAAAATAATCATAAAATGGACTACTGTTACGCACATTTTTATATCTCACGTTCCCTTTTAGTTTTGTTTCTTCTAACTGTATTTTTAAACAGAATTCCAGTAACCAACAGCAATTCTGTGTATATTGCATGTAAAGGAAGGTTTTACTTTAGTACCAAATTTGATACGGCCCTGGATGTTTCCCAATCATTTGCGAGGAATTAAATTTTTACATGATTGTTAAAAAATGTTTATTATATTATAATACCATTGCATGTAAAGGATAGAACGACAAGGTAAAGTTTGCTAGGCGCCTGTGCATTTCCCAATAATTTGCGAGAGATGAAATTTCCACGTTAGTGTTGGAAAATGTGTTTTATATTATATTAGTAAAGCATAATTCCAGCAACCAACTGCAGTTCTAAGAAAATTGAATGTAAAGAAAGGTTTGAATTTAGCACAAAATTTGGTACGCCCCTGGATGTTTCCCAATCATTTGCGAGGGATGAAATTTTAACATTATTGTTAAAAAATGTTTATTATATAACAGAATTCCAACAACCATCTGCAGCTGTATGGATGATAGAATAAAGTTTGCTACGCCCCTGTGCTTTTCCCAATCATTTGCGAGAGATGAAATTTTCACAGTTATTGTTAAAATATTTATTATATTATCATTAATAAAGATTTCCACAACCATAATTGCAGTCGATTGAAGTGCATGTAAGGATGGAATGGCAGGATAAATTTGCACGCCTGTGCTTTTCCCAAATCATTTGCACAGAGATGAAAATTTGAACATTATTGTTTAGAAAATTTAGATTTTATATATAGATTAATAAAACAGAATTCCACAATCTTCGTTGCAGTTCTGAATAATATTATTTAAAAGGTTTATTTTATAAAAATTTGGTACGTCTGTTTCCAATCATTTGCGAATAAATTTTACGTTTTTGTTAAATTGTTTATTATATTATAATTATTAAACAGAATTCCAGCAACCATCTGCAATCTGTGTAGAATTGCATGTAAAGGATGGAATGACTTAGGATAAAGTTTGCTACGGCCCTGGATTTTCCCAATCATTTGCGAGAGAAATTTCACTTAAGTTTGAAAATGTTATTGTAATAATAAAACTGTAATTCCAGTAACCAACTGCAGTTCTAAGACAATTGCATGTAAAGGAAGGTTTATTTTCCGACAAGAAATTTGGTACGCCCTGGATGTTCCCAATCATTTGCGAGAGATGAAATTTTACGTTATTGTTGAAAATGTTTATTATATTATAATTATATAACAGAATTCCAGCAACCATCTGCAGTTTAAGAAATTGATGTAAAGAAGTTGAATGACAGACTAAAATTTGGTACGCCCTGGATGTTTCCCAATCATTTGCGAGGGATGAAATTTTAACATTATTGTTAAAAAATGTTTATTATATAACAGAATTCCAACAACCATCTGCAGCTGTATGGATGATAGAATAAAGTTTGCTACGCCCCTGTGCTTTTCCCAATCATTTGCGAGAGATGAAATTTTTCACATTATTGTTAAAAAATATTTATTATATTATAATTATATAACAGATTTCCATCAACTATTTGCAGCTGTATGAGAAGTGCATGTAAAGGATGGAATGACAGGATAAAGTTTGCTACGCCCCTGTGCTTTTCCCAATCATTTGCAAGAGATGAAATTTCCACATTATTGTTTGAAAATTTGTTTTATATTATAATAATAAAACAGAATTCCAGCAACCAGCTGCAGTTCTAAGAAAATTGCATTTAAAAGGTTTGATTTTAGTACAAAATTTGGTACGCTCCTGGATGCTTCCCAATCATTAGCGAGAAACTAAATTTTTACGTTATTGTTAAAAATTGTTTATTATATTATAATTATGTAACAGAATTCCAGCAACCATCTGCAGCTGTGTGAGAATTGTATGTAAAGGATGGAATGACAGGATAAAGTTTGCTACGCCCCTGTGTATTTCTCAATGATTTGCGAGAGACGAAATTTCCACGTTAACGTTTGAAAATATGTCTCACATTGTAATAATAAAACTTAATTCCAGTAACCAACTGCAGTTCTAAGAAAATTGCATGTAAAGGAAGGTTTTATTTTCCTGCAAAATTTGGTACGCCCATGGATGTTACCCAATCATTTGCGAGAGATGAAATTTTGACATTATTGTTAAAAAATGTTTATTATATTATAATTATATAACAGAATTCCAGCAACCATCTGCAGCTGTATGATCATTGCATGTAAAGATCGAATGACAGACTAAAATTTGCTACGCCCCTGTGCTTTTCCCAATCATTTGCGAGAGATCAAATTTTCACATTATTATTAAAAAATATTTATTATATTATAATTATATAACAGATTTCCATCAACTATTTGCAGCTGTATGAGAAGTGCATGTAAAGGATGGAATGACAGAATAAAGTTTGCTACGCCCCTGTGTTTTCCCAATCATTTGCGAGAGATCAAATTTTCACATTATTGTTAAAAAATATTTATTATATTATAATTATATAACAGATTTCCATCAACTATTTGCATCTGTATGACAAGTGCATGTAAAGGATGGAATTACAGGATAAAGTTTGCTACGCCCCTGTGCATTTCCCAATCATTTGCAAGAGATGAAATTTCCACGTTATTGTTTGAAAATGTGTCTCACATTATAATAATAGAATAGAATTCCAGTAACCAACTGCAGTTCTAAGAAAATTGCATATAAAGGAAGGTTTGATTTTAGTACAAAATTTGGTACGCCCCTGGATGTTTCCCAATCATTAGCGAGAGATTAAATTTTTACGTTATTGTTAAAAATTGTTTATTATATTATAATTATACAACAGAATTCCAGCAAACATCTGCAGCTATATGAGAATTGTATGTAAAGAATGGAATGACAGGATAAAGTTTGCTACGCCCCTGTGTATTTCTCAATCATTTGCGAGAAATGAATTTCCACGTTATCGTTTGAAAATGTGCCTCACATTATAATAATAAAATAGAATTCCAGCAACCAACTGCAGTTCTAAGAAAATTACATGTAAAGGAAGGTTTGATTTTAGTGCAAAATTTGGTACGCCCATGGATGCTTCCCAATCATTTCCGAGAGATCAAACTTTCACATTATTGTTAAAAAATAGTTATTGTATTATAATCAGGTAACAAATTTCCAGCAGCCATTTGCAGATGTATGAGAATTGCATGTAAAGGATGGAATGACAGAATAAAGTTTGCCCCCTGTGCATTTCCCAATCATTTGCGGAAGATGAAATTTCCACGTTATTGTTTGAAAATGTGTTTTATATTATAATAATAAAACAGAATTCCACCAACCAACTGTAGTTCCAAGAAAATTGCATGTTAAGGAAGGTTATATTTTAGTACAAAATTTGGTATGCCCCTGGATGTTTCCCAATCATTTTCGAAAGATAAAATTTTGGTGTTATTGTTAAAAAATGTTTATTATATTATAATAATATAACAGAATTCCAGCAACCAGCTGCAGCTGTGTGAGAATTGCCTGTAAAGGATGGAATGGCAGGATAAAGTTTGCTACGAGCATGTGTACTTCACAATCATTTATTAAAGTGAAATTTTTACATTATAGTTTGAAAATGTGTTATATATTATAATTAAATGAAGAATTTCAGCAACCACGTGCAGTTGTGTGAGAATTGCATGTAAAGGGTAGTATGCCATTGTTGTACGCTTATGTACATTTCCTAATCGTTTGCGAGAGATGAAATGTTTACAGTGTATTTGAAAACCGTATTCTGTAGTATAAATAGAAACCAGAAATCCATGAAAGATCGTAATCCCTAAGGATATATATTATGGTTTCGGTGTAACGAAAGGAAAAGGAAAAGGCAACGGGTTGCTCGAGCTTCCCGAGCACCTTCAGCCACAATCATGGATTCCCAGTATACATACATGCATTGCGTATATATGCATGGTGGGATTAAGAATAGGTGTAGTCAGGATAGGATCGGAAGGAACGGAGTTAGGGTTCTGGAGGGGAAAGTACTACCCCAGCATTCGCCTAAGTAGCCGAACATGGTGTGCATATGAGCAGTGACCATGTCGCTACATGCGTATGAGGAAAACCCCCTGAAAAAACCTCATACAGTAACGGGAATCAAACCCATTACCTCCCGAATGCTAAGCAGGTCATGTCACCACTACGATACCAGCTCGGTTTTTGATGTAACGTTTGGTACGCCACTTTATGCTTCTCAATCATTTACGGGAAAAAATTGTGTGTGACGTTACTATACGAATAGTTCATTTAAACGTTGACGTCACTACAGTGGTATAGCGTCAGAGCAGTGACGTCACCCTCGGATATCTTCGGCAAATGGCTGACTAGTTTTGGTTGCTGTTTTCACACCGGTGCATCTTTTTAGGTGTTTCTGGGTGTTTTAGAATGTTAGGCGAAACTTTTTATTTATGTATTTAATAAAATTAATAATCATTTTTAATTACGTATTTACCTTTGAACTTATTCGTTCATAACAAAACTTATAATAAATTAATATTAGTCAAGTTGCTTTGGAATGTGTGAATCCTTGCGATATTGCAGGCTCACATTCCATTAATATAAGTAATTTGATTATAATCTTATTATATTTAGAATTTATATCAGTTCTACATACATAAAGACAAAATTTACGTCGATTGGGGCTTGAATCTCGATGGCGCAGTTGGTTAGCGCGTTACTCTACCAAAGTACAGGTCATTGGTTCAAATCCTACTCGAGGTAAACTTTTTATTTATGTATTTAATAAAATTAATAATAATTTTTCACTCTAATTCCATTGTTTATTTATTTATAGGTTTTACAATTTTTGTTCTAGTGTAGTGTTTACCCCGCGTTCGGCGAGTTTAAATTATATCACAAGGGAGTGCAACATTTGCTTGTAATGCCCTAAAGCGAGCGAATTGGTCTTTAACCCATGAAGAGAACGAGAGAATGTCCCACCGTTCATGGGTGGTTTTTGCTAACTTTCAGGTTAAGTCGTAAAATGGGCAGTTACAAGTAAGATTAAAAAATATTTAAGGTCACCTAAAGATGTTTTAAATCGATTATCCTTTTCTCTAGTGTATAGGTTGTCCTGTTATTGTAGAAAAGTATACATTGGAACCACAAAACTTACTTTTGATACTAGGCGTAGATAACATAGTATTTTGTAGATACGGTCAATCGGAGCATACTTTAAATATAATTTACATAATGACATTTAATATGATAATATGGAAATGCTGTCAAAACAAACTCATTATTTTGCTTGTTTATGGCACGTTTTAATTTTAACTTTTGGTATGTCTAGCTTTTTGCTGAGTTTTTCCAAGCCCTTGAAGTAAATGCTTTGCCAATTAAATATGTTAAATGACCACAGCATTACAATAATTTAGCATATTTAGTTAAAATTATAATGATACTAAACGTACACTTTGTTTAATAACAATTACAGTTATTAATAACCGGAAACTATTTCTTTGTTGGATTGGACTACATCTTTAATTGGTATGTCAAGTTTTGATTTGTGAATGTTTGTATCAATTATCAAATTAAAGTTTTTCACACCTTTACACTTACATCATAACTTAATTAATTTTGTTCTTTGAGTATGACATTAATCTTCGTCCGTTAGGTGGTGTTCTGATTTATCACCTTTCAAGCAGATCAATAATGTATAATTTATTAAAGATCTAGCTATTTTTTACTAAAATAAAATTTGACTCTATAGTTGGCTTTTAAATACATTGATCAAACTGTTATATTAATAGCAGGCTATTTCATAATTTTATGATTTTGACAACTCAATTTTTGAAGCTATTACCACTTACTAAGGACGATAACTGTAAATGTTATGGAAATCTTTAAATTTTTGTAAAAGATAAATAAAAAATATGCAATTTAACACCAAAAAGATAAGTATTTTTATTATGTGCATAATCGTGAAAGTTTACATTTTCATCCACTGAGGTTTATTTTTTTGTAATTTTTTAAGGTATCGTATATGTCTAACAAAAAATATATGATTTCCCAAAAGAATGCGATAAGTAAAAGTGCACAATACATCTGAAAGGGATTTGATGCGGCAATAATTTTTTAAGATAGTAGTAATGTATAACAAACTAATGATTCATAAGTGACACGCATGGGGTTTTTCTATTACGTAATAAAGTAATGAGTCATAAATGAAATTTAAACCGCTATATGACATTACATCTTCTACTTAACCTTTGAAGATATCGCTGTAGTTTGTTTTAAATTGTACCGCAAGATAGCACTACAGACTGTATACTAATCTCCAGTATATTGCTACTTCAAACTTTGAAAAAGAGTGAGGTGGGGGAAGGGTTTGTTCTATTGCTCGGTCTTTTTTCCGGTAGACCCATCAAAAGTAAAAAAATTAGTTGCTGCAAAAGTGGGAACAAAAGGATACGTGTTCCCAACAAGAAAAACATTTTGAACATGCTTTGAAAAAGTAACCTTGACAAAACCTTTGCTCCAAACAAGAGAGGAAAGCTGCCCTGAAGTACATCACATTAAAGGTTATTTGCCACTGCGCTTCTTTTTAATTAAAACATTAATACTTGTGTAAATCTTTCCACTTATCATGCTGGTTGGCCAGTGGAATACGAACATTCTGTAGGTAATGGATTAGATTCTCGTTACCGATTGATTTATATAATGTATGCGATTTTTCCAATATGCACCTTACGTACGGTTAGTTAGACGAGTGCAGAAGGAGTATTTTCATTCAGCACTCTAACTCCGTTCTTTTCTGTCCTTTTCAGATTGCTTCCATCCTCAATCTTATCATGCATACGTACCTATATTCACGCCGAGAATCTATTGCGACAGCCCAGTGTCTTTTTTGAGAAGGGGACAAAACTCGTCTAGGGGAGCTGTTGTAATTTAGGACGCATGCACCTTTGGACAAAATACGCCCTCTATTACCAAAGAGCAACAATTTTTAAATGAGGTCTAAAGCTTGTGCAGATAGTTTCACGTCTCAGTTGCATTGATTGTGGTCGGGCGTACAAGTGTTTCGAGTGAATCGATTTTACTTTTTTCGACTTACGACTGTGTTTGTGGCGGATGGTTTATATCTTAGTGTCTTCTTATTCTTCTGGTACAGAAATCTGCACGAACCCTTGGACAGTCCCAAGTTACATGGCACGCCCCATCCAGGTAGGTACCCCGTGAATTTGGCAAACCTGATTTAGAATATTCAGCTACAAATGCTTAAAAAAATATTTACAGTGGAAGAAGAGAAGCAGCTAGGGGATATTTGCTGTTCCCATCTCAACTCCACTATGGTTTAAATAAACAAGAAATCGGTGCGCTAGCTTACCAGTATGCGAATAAATATAACAAAAAGAAATGTCGGATTAATGAAAAGTGTAGAAGAGAGTGGCATACAAACTTTTCATTAAGAAAAGTAGAGTTGGTTCAACCAGTTTTAACCAAAAGTACGTTGATGAATCTTTTAACAAACTTATGACCCGGCACTATTGGGTTTATGGATATTGACCATCCCAATAGGAGCGTGGGTGGCCAAATATTTGAAAAATGTCTATTTATGGCCCGATTATGTTCATATTCGGAATATTTCGAAATCGCAATTGTAGTACACGGTCTGCGGGGCGGCTAGTATGACACAACATTGCAGTTTTGCGATTTTTTATTCGTTTTAAATAATGTCAAAAAAATAAAAATAAAAAAGTACCCCAAGACACCGTCAAACGGGGTATAGTGAATCATAAGGGGTAAAGTGAATTACACGGTTACTGATGGTAACATTTGCATCGACATGTTAGTCGATGAGGTGATATGATGAGATAGTGCGCACTCTATAAATCCCTTTACGTAAGCATCATAATCATCATCTAGCTTATCCCGTCCACTGCTGAACGAAATCCTCCCTTAACTCTAGCCATCTTTTTCTTATTTTAGCCACATGTCCTGCCCAGTTCCATCCAAAATTTAAGATAAATTTGACCGCGTCCCTTAGTTGTGTTCGGTTTCTTATGGTATGGTTGGGTATTGTTTCTCTAAGAGTGATTTCTCACAATGACCTTTCCATTTTCCGTTGCATCACATGTATTCTGTTCATATTTTTT
>JARFJB010002240.1:335248-620248 GCA_036346205.1 Vesta saturnalis
TATCGTGAGATTACAAACGAAACTACACTAACATACAATAAAAAACACTCAACAACTATTTACAATTAAAATATATTAAAATATTAAAGTATCTGCCATGCCATTCGTGATGCGTGTGCGTATATAACTTAATGCGTTCCATTATCAACATTTTTATTAAATATTCACTACGATACGGTTTCATCTTAGATATAATTGAGAAATGAGTTAGGTATACTAATTGTACTATTTCCTAAAGCATGCCATTATTAATTTTAAACCTACCTGAATTCGGACAAAAAAAAAACATTTTCCTAAAATCTATTGTTCTAATGATAAGATCTAACTGTATGTATTACTTAATTTGCTAAAATCCGATCTCTTGTTCAAGCTGTTAATTTCAAAATTTATACAAATCATTTCTAGGAACAGACATTTTTGATAATCATTAGCGGGTTTTAAAGTTTTGGTATTTTCGAAATCCATCATGTGTTTTTCATTAAGTACATGTTGTGGTAGCGCACAAGAGTGGATGTTTCTATCTATATCACTTTTATGCAATGCTATTTTACCTGATAGATTTCTACCCGTTTGGCCTATATAAATTTTATCACAATTTCTATATTGAATCGAATAGACTACATTGGATGATTCCATAGTGGTGAGTGTACCGGTTGGGTACCGTTTTTATATTTCTACTGACCATTTTTATATTACCGAATACTTTAAAGATGTTAATAAGCTTGGGTGTAAGTGACGGAATGAACCGTAAGGAACAAATTGTAGTTTGGGTGTTTTGAGGAAACTGTTGGTTTTTGTTTAGCATATCATTATTTCACATCTCTACCGCGTTGTTAGTGGTGGGACTACTAAATAGTAATTTATTGATCATCTTAGCAGGAAACGAATTTTTCATTAAAATGTTTTTCGTTGAAATTTAGGATGTGACAACTTGAGTGTACGATTTATTAATGCCAGTATAGGATTAATTTTTACCTTAGTGGGAATGTGTGAAAAAAATAACGTATAAACCTATTGCTGCTCATATGTTTACGTTACCATTACGTGCTTAATAGGGTATTATGGTCTCGATGTATTTTTATATCCAGAAACTAATTAACATCATTACTAATTTTTTACACAAAGATAATAGTAGTAGTTGATTATTATACAGCATATTTGATGAATGTAGACGATTCATTAACAGACATCCTGAATTATATATGTGTATAAGTAGTACCGCGACCCCTTCCGCCGCCATCTTGGATTTTCTAGGGAAAACCACCTTTCACTTTTTTATATGCCCACGTGGAGATCGTATTTTTTTACCTCTATGGTTTCTTTTCGGAGACCTTTTTCAACCCTTGATGGAATTTTCATCCCTAATTATGACCTTTTTGAACTTGCTCACATGAGAAGTGTATTTACATCTTGAGCTTGGTGGTGGACTTGGGGTTGGTCTTGGATTTGGGGTTGGGGCGGGGTGCCGGCTTCTTTTCGGGTGGCCTTTTTTAACCCTAATTAAGATAATTTTGGTCATATTAAGAGCAGTACAACCCCTACAGGTTAGGCAATTGCACGTGTTCTGATTGGAAAAGATTTTTATTTAAGCTGTGTTTATTAATATGTATTAGGACCCATTTTTATTTTATCAAATGGGATTGCATAATTGTATTTCTTTTAATTCCTATCCACAGATTGTAACCTTACGAAATTTTATATACAGGGTGAATCTTATCTAATCCGCCAAAATTAAAGGCGTGCTAGAACTCATCATTCTAAGCAAAAAAGTTCATATGTACATGGGTCCGGAAATGCTTCGTTTCCGAGATACAGGGTGTCAAAGTTGAAAAAAAAAAAATCGCGTTTTCTTCAATATCTTTCGACTGTTACGAAATAGTTTCACGAAATTTCGTATACGGGTTTTTTTTGGGATGACAAATTCAAATTTGTGGTCCATTTGGTTGTCGTTTCTAGAGGGCGCCAGCGGCAACGATTTCGGCCCCTTTAAATCGTAGCAATTTTTTTTGCTATACTGTATGCCATTTTGGACTAGAAAAATCGATTTCCCTATCTTTTCTTCTAAAAAAAGGTATATCTTGGTGATGTCACTAGGAGCAACCCTTTCCGAGAAAAACGCTTTTAAAACTCATGATGCATACACATTTTCGGAGGGTATTTTTTTGACAGGTTTATCAATAGGAATTTTTAATTGTTACTAAGTAACTTACTTGTTTACTTATGTACTTATCTGTCTCTTTGCGTTCATTGATAATAAAATTTTAATAAAAAATCCATAATTAAATACGATAGAATGCCTAGACATACAACATGTATACTTTTAATATTAATTTTTTTTCTTTTTCTTTTTTTAATGTTGGATTTTTCTCGGAAAGGGTTGCTCCTAGCGACTTCACTAAGATATACCTTTTTGTAGCAGGAAAGACAGGAGAATCGATTTTTTTAGTCCAAAATGGCATACATCCAAAAGTTGCAAAGATTTAAAGTGGTCGAAATGGTTGCCGCGGGCGCCCTCTAGAAACCACAACTAAATGGACCACAAATTTGAATTTGTCATCCCAAAAAAAACCCCGTATACGAAATTTCATGAAACTATTTCGAAACAGTCGAAAGATAGTGAAGAAAACGCGATTTTTTTTTTCAACTTTGACACCCTGTATCTCGGAAACGAAGCATTTCCGGGCCCATACGCATATGAACTTTTTTGCTTAGAATGATGAGTTCTAGTACTTCTTTAATTTTGGCGGATTAGATAAGATTCACCCTGTATATACATTGGGTTGTATTCTAATAATTAAATTTCACTGTCACTTTAAATTAATCTCAACACGCAATGCAAAAAAATTATTTAAAGTTAATTACACGACACAGTAATCAGAATATTGTTTTTCTAAACGCATATTAAAACTGGTTTCTTACCTTTGAGATATCTTTAATCACCATCCTCTCGTTAAAATTGTTGTATATGCACAGGTCCTCGGCATCCAAACACTTCATATAAAAAAAAAAGATGTGTTATTTGCACTAGCTGTAATTAAATTTGTGCAACTAAATAAATAAATTAAGGTTATAATAACCGTTTTGCTGGCTACACGTATAAGCACACTAATAACACTTTCTACATTTTTACTTATGCATAGTTGATATATAACTAGCTATTGATTTATAATAATGATAATTAATTATTATCTTTATTACACTTACTGCAACTCGTATTTACCTTTCCCGTAAAGTAATTAATAATAAAGCGGTTTGAACAAAATGCTGTACATGCACAGGCAAATTGTTTTTATAAAAAACTTCATTAAATGTTTGGAAAGTAATAATTACATGTTTTAAATTCCACAACAATATGCAGTAAGAAATCACTGTTCATGTTTACTTTAGCTAATTACTGTGTCATTAAAATTATATAATCCTGTTAAATTTAATAGGCTAAAAAATTGATTACCAATATCGAATGGGTAAAATAATTTCTTTTAAAAAATACTAAATCATAAATTTTATAACACGATTTTTAAAAACACACATGCTGAATTAAAAATAAAGCTTTACGAGTTTTCGCGTTAGCGTGTTTTTCGCTGCCGTGTTTTCGTTTGCGTGTTTTCGTTTTACGTGTTTTCGCGTTTGCATGTCTTCGCGTTTGTGTATTTTCGTGTTAGCGTGTTTTCGTGATAGCGTTTTTTTTCATTTGTGTGTTTTTGTGTTAGCGTGTTTTCGTTTGTGTGTTTGCGTATTTGAGTGTTTTCGTTTTACGTGTTTTCGCGTTAGCGTGTTTTCGTGTTTGCGTATTTTTTGTGTTGGTGTGTTTTCGTGTTTGTATGTTTTCGCGTCTGCGTGTTCTCGCGCGCGCGCGCGCGTGTGTGTATGGGGGTGCGTGCGTGCGTGCGTGCGTGCGTGTGTGTGCGTGCGTGTGCGTGTGTGTGTGCGCGCGTAATTGAGTATACAGATAAATAATGGTTGCATGATATTAATGTATTCCATAACAATAGTTTATGTAATCTCAAGATTCAAATTATTTGAAGTAATTTTTTGAATGTAAATTTATACGTACAATATAATTGCTAAATACGAGTAGCAGTAATTAGGTTTTGTGTATTACTTTCTAAATAGTTAATGATCGGAATGCAATAGCCGGTTTATATCCAGCCATTCTATTCTGATAAATAAAGAGATTTTTTATTTTTTAGTACCTTACTTTTTAATTAAGGGTTGCGTAATACCTACTGTTTTTTCTTTCTTTTTAATTCAGCATTTGGGTTTTTAAAAATCGTATTATAAAATTTATGATTTAGTGTTTTTTAAAAGAAATTATTTTACCCATTCGATATTTGTAATCAATTTTTAGCCTCTCAAATTTAACAGGATTATATAATGTTAATGACACAGTAATTAGCTAAAGTAAACATGAACAGTGATTTCTTACTACATATTATTGTGGAATTTAAAACATGTAATTATTACTTTCCAAACATTTAATGAGGTTTTTTATAAAACAATTTGCCGGTGTATGTACAGCATTTTGTTCAAACCGCTTTGTTATTAATTACTTTAAGGGAAAGGTAAATACGAGTTGCAGTAAGTGTGATAAAGATAATTAGGTTGTTTGTATATTTACACTCTAAAAATTAATTATGGGTAAATCAATAGCTAGTTATATATCAACTATGCATAAGTAAAAATGTAGAAAATGTTATTAGTGTGCTTATACGTGTAGCCAGCAAAACGGTTATTATAACCTTAATTTATTTATTTATTTGCACAAATTTAATTACAACTAGTGCAAACAACATATTTTTTTTTTTAATATTAAGTGTTTGGATGCCGAGGACCTGTGTATATACAACAATTTTAACGACAGGATGGTGATTAAAGATATCTGAAAGGTAAGAAACCAGTTTTAATATTCGTTTAGAAAAACAATATTCCGATTACTGTGTCGTGTAATTAACTTTAAATAATTTTTTTGCATTGCGTGTTGAGATTAATTTAAAATGACAGTGAAATTTAATTATTAGAATGCAACCCAATGTATATATATATATATATATATATATATAAAATTTCGTAAGGTTACAATCTGTAGATAGGAATTAAAAGAAATACAATTATGCAATCTCATTTGATAAAATAAAAATGGGTCCTAATACATATTAATAAACACAGCTTAAATAAAAATCTTTTCTAATCAGAACACGTGCAATTGCCTAACCTCCACCCGAAAAGAAGCCGGCACCCCGCCCTAACCCCAAGTCCAAGGCCAACCCCACGTCCAACACCAAGCTCAAGATCTAAATATACTTCTCACGTGAGCAAGTGCAAAAAGGTCATAATTAGGAATGAAAATTCCATCAAGAGTTGAAAAAGGCCTCCGAAAAGAAACCGCCAATAATAGGGGTAAAAAACACGTTCTCACACGTGGGCGAGTAAAAAGAAAAAGGCCGTAATTAGGGATGAAAATTACATCAAGGGTTGAAAAAGGCCTCCGAAAAGAAATCATACGGGTGAAAAAATACAATCCCCACGTGGGCGTATAAAAAAGTGAAAGGTGGGTTTTCCCCACAAAATCCAAGATGGCGGCGGAAGGTGTCGCGGTACTACTTGTATAGTAAGGAGTAACAAGGGTAATGTTACAGTTATAATGTACAAAGAGGATTCAGAAGTAATTGTAATTAACTATTACTATATGAAAAATATTGTACTAAACTTAAGTGTAACCCTACAAGTACCAGCCAACAAAGAGCTAATAAATCATTATCCCAACTTAAAAAAGATAAAATGCTTACGGATGAAGTAGCTAAAACTCTTTCTAGATACAACGCAGTAAATCCTCGATTTTATGCCCTCCCCAAAATTCATCAACAAACTTTGAGATAATAATTATCAAAAACGTCTGTTCCTCGAAATGATTTGTATAAATTTTGAAATTAACAGCTTGAGCAAGAGATCGGATATTACCAAATTAAGTAATATATACAGTTACAACTTATTATTAGAACAATAGGTTTTGGGAAAATGTGTTTTTGTCCGAATTCATGTAGTTTTAAAATTAATAATGACATGCTTTAGGAAATAGAACGCATTAAATTATATATATGTTATCATATCGCTCTATTCTAAGCTAGAGTATTTTCCATCAGTTGTACAAAAGCATCACGAATGGCATGGCAGGTACTTTAATATTTTAATATATTTTAATTGTAAATAGTTGTTGAGTGTTTTTTATTATATGTTAGTATAGTTTTGTTTGTAATCTCACGATAGTAAGTTGTATAATGTTAATTTTATTGTAATATCTTATGGCGTTGCAGAGTATCTTGATAATGGAAATAAAAGTTTCCGAAAGCTAGATTAACATCCAAAAGTGTTTACATTAATTAAAGCCTAAACAGAATTGACTGCAACCTAAGTTTTCTGAAGAACAATTTATATATATATATATATATATATATATATATATATATATATATATGTATATATATATATATATATGCACTTGTTCTAAATTTATGTTATTGATGTTTAAAGTACTACTCAGTACTAGGTTTGTCATATATTCTGTCTTTGACAGATTAATTTTCAAACCGATTTTTTGTGAGGCATCGTTTAGCATGAGCATACTTTGTGCTTCCTGTATGTTATTAAAACAATATCATCTGCAAAACAGAGCTTATTTATCCATACGCCATCGATGTTGGTTCCTGTTGAATCCCAGTTTATCTTTTTCAACATACTTCCTACCCATGTAACAAACAATTTAGGGAAGAGTGTGTCGCTTTGCCTTACCCATCGATCGATATTAAATTTATCAGTGCATTGATTTGCGGATGTTCGGACGTTTGACGTGACATTCTCATACATGTGTTTGATAATTGCGGAATACCGATGATCGATGGAACATTCGCTTAGTGCCTCCAGAAGTTTCTGTTAGTTCTTTGAATCAAAGGCCTTCTGGATATCCAAGAAGACAAGCATTAATGGTCTTTATACGAAATACATATCTCGATAAGGACACTGTCTGTCAGAAGATGGTCATTTGTTCCGCAACCTTATCGAAATCCCACCTGCTGCTTCGAAAGAAAAAAGTCTACTTTATTTTTGAATCGCTTTGTGAGTATTTTGGTAAATGTTGTGTACATGTGGCTAAGGAGACTGAACGTTCTATAATTTTTTTTTGTGTAAGCAAGCACAATTAAATAAGCCTACTCACTTAACTGTTATTTTTAAAAGCGCTGAAACGTTTGAACACACAGAATACCATGTGTGATTTTTGAACATTCGACCCCGAAATAGTTTTCTTAATGTACCGTATGTCCTGATTTCGTTGTTTTTGTTGCTTTTTTAAGAAATCTTTGTTATTATCAAAGATAGAGGTTTGCAGTTTTTACATCCGCGTACTACTGTGTTGACCTGGATTTCATGGTAATGTCCAAAATTTAGTATCTTCTTTTGTTTTAGCCAAAAGTCGATATTTCTGCACTTTTTTCAAGTTCTTATACCCCGCTTAATACTATTATATTGATATATTTCGTCAACGGTATTTATGTATTGTGAATAATATCCCATTTTTTAAAATGGGATTCATAGTTGGCCTATCAGCTGCAGTTCGTTCTTAGCTTTTCGAAAATAAAATACAGACATTCCTGAAAAACATTTTCCAAATATTTTTTTCAACATTACGGTGCCCTAGCACACAATGCTTGGACAGCGAGGAATTACTTAGGAAACTGTTTCCCAAATCGTTGGAGTGCAACATTCGGTTCGGTATTATGACGGTTTTATGTTTTTCAGATAACCCCATAGGAAGAAAACCAGTATTGACAGATCTGGAGATCGTGGCGGCCATAACACCGAACCGAATGTTGGGAAACAGTTTTGTAAGTAATTCCTCACTGCCAAGTCATTATGGGGCACTGTATTGTCGAAATTGGAAGATGGCACAGCAGCTTGAACCAATTAATGTAGGCACCCATGTGGCTTAATTTTTCCCCTCTTTCTTTTCAGAATACCTCGTTGCTACAACAAATTTAGGGATAACGGGTTACAATCCAGAATTCGTACAACAGGCAGTTCCCGATATACATAAGAGGTAACTCTCAATTCGGCAAGCTTCTGCATCGTATGGTGTTCGTTATTCAACAGTGCAAAAAGGAGTTCACGGAACCCATCAGTGAATCGTTGCAAATTGGCTCTTCCAATTACGATCTACTGACGTACGAGAAACAGTTCGACAATATCTGGATACAATAAGAAAAACCGAAAAAAAAATTCAATATAAATCAAAGTAATTGGGGGTCTAAACACACTAATAGGATAATAGACACGTCAAAAAGAAGTACAATTGTAATGTTCTCCATCGCAGCCTATGGCACTATACTTGTACCGTACATTGTGTATAAAGCAAAACACATATACGAGGGATGGACAGAAGGTGATCCTGAAGGTTTTAGATATAATAGAACTTTAAGTGGCATATTAGATGAGGAGGTCTTGCAAAGACTGGTTTTTTACAGTTGCATTACCATACTTACGAAAATTAGCAGGCCCTAACGGAATGAAAGGTGATAACTTTAACAGTCACCTGACAGTTAGAATTGTTCGTGTCTGTGAAGCTAAACACTTCATATTTGTTGCACTACCATCAAATGCAACACATTCACTACAATTACTTGAGGTTGCATATTTCAGGCCGACGAACACGTGTTGGGGGCAACTTCTGAATAAATGGAAAATAGAGAATCATTTCCAAAGTTGCTGAACGCTATAATTGCTAAAATAGGCTTTAGATCTAAAGAAAATTCTTTCCCCGCGCTACATGCATATGCCCATTAGATTCGAACAAAGTGCTACAAAAAATTCCTAGACATCTTAAGAACCCTCGCAACAAAGAAGCTGCTGCTTGGAGCCAAGCTGTAGTAAACTATTTAGAGACGCTGAAGACATCAGGAGGTGGTTCCCAGCAAAATCCTGAGAAAAAAAAAGCCAACATTACACCTGCAAAAACTGTGGCCCTCTTGATGATTAAGGAACTAACTGACAAGGAATCAACACATGAGGAAATATCTTCAAGTGATAGCGAGGCAGAAAATTACTAGTTCGACATTCTGACCTCATCGACATCTGCACCGACAAGAAAGCGATAGCGGTAGCTGTCTTAATATTGAAGAAACTCATCAGATGCAACCATTAAAAGGCCAGAACTATAAAGATCTACAAATAGGTGACTATACAATAGCGAAATATCTCGTAGTGAAACGAGTTCTATGTTACATTGGAAAAATAGAATCAATTTCGGATGCGGGGCTAAAAATTAATGTTTTAAGCGAGAAAGGTCGAGAAAAAGGGTGTTACGTATATCCTCAAGTCCCGAATGTGTCTGGTATTGACCCTACTCAATTTCTTACAGAGGTGAAGCTACTACTGCTTAAAAGAGGACAACATATGTTTGCAATTATTATGGACAAATGTGCTATTCTGGAGGAATAGTTAGTCACAATTTTTCCCACGTTATTGATTTCGTTTTTTATCATAATTTGATATTGTTTTGTGTTTCAAAAATTTTTTTTTATGTTTTGTGATTTGAGAAGAAATAAAATTTTATTTTAATCGATTACCTCTGCTTCATTTGAATTGGTTATCGATTTTTTTAATAAATAATGGGATGTGGTTACATTTTTTTTTCAGTGCACATTACCCCTAGATGACTAAAGTGACACAAGCATACAGTATGTACAGTGCATCCCATTTTGGTTGAGACAGCCAGATATCTCGGTTGTTGTTGAAGATAGAACCTTGCGGTTTACGCGGTCCTGTGCCACTTTTTTATGAAACTCAAGATGGCCTGAACGGATTTTGCCTAACTTCTTTCGTTTATAAATTACAGGGTGTTTTTGAAAATCCACACTTTTTGGATCCCCTCCATATCTAAGAAGTTTCTCAGCGATAATGTCAACTTGTCCCATAGAGAATTTTACATAGAATCCAGGGGCGCACTCAATTTTTTTTTCGGGGTATCGTTATGGAGATAAGACTCAAACTTATAATTTTTTCAGTGGAATACCCTGTATTTTATTATCTCATTAAATTACTTATTTTTTTTCCTTCGAAATGATATATAATATATATACATGAAGTTTTCAAAAATGCTCCAAAATTACTAAAACATTGAATTTTAATGGAGTGCCATGGATTTCAAAGTTTTACTACAGGGATTATTATTTGTGATTTTTTTATAGCAGGTCATGGATGCTACAAACACTGTTGTTGACTTTTGGAGCATTGTTTTATCAAGTAACTGTGGAGAAATCAACACATCTGCTGTCATGATGATAAATTTTGATGCGTTTTATTGTGTTTGTGTTTGGCGATTTTGTTAATTTGTGAAATTCTATAATGGCTGAAAGATTTTTTCAGTACAACGAAAAGTATGATATCATACAATGCCGTGAAATTGTTGACGAAGCATTAGAATTATATTTAAACAGGTAAGCTAGTAATTTACAATAAGACATTATATGACATATTGTTTTTAAAACGTTAGATATCCAGAGAGGCGTCAACCTAGTCGAGCAACGATATTTCGACTAAAGAATAATCTACTAAATTATGATGCGTATTCTAAACCCCGACCCAAGACGTATAACAAGGAAAATAATTAGTGGAGTTTATCGGCCTATTTCCACAGTTTATGCTTCTTGAGCGCGACGTTTCGGAAGCGGACTCTGCTTCCATCATCAGGCTTAGTCCTGAGAAGGACTGTTTTCGCACCTGAGTCGAATTCATATGTTATATATAATTTTTTCCCAAGCACTTGACTACTCTCATATTCGAACTCGGTACCTTTCACTTATTAGTCTGACACCTTTACCGCTGAGCCACAGAGTAATCCAATATATATTTTTTAGAACTTATATATATATATATATATTAAACTTTTTCATGGTTGCGTAGAAGGTTATTGCGCATGTTGCGCCATAACTTCTTGCGCAGGTGTATTGCGCTTAAGCTCTTCGCGCATTATTGGAATCCATATGGGTTTCATTTCTACACTAGCTTGGGTTATTGGATTTTCTGCTAGTGCAATGAATGTGGCTTCTTTGAGTTTCCGACGAGTTGTGTTCTCGTCCTTTGCCACTATCTGTATGTTATCCCATTGGATGCGGTGGTCTTCGTTCCAGACATGTTCGGCGATTCTTGATCTTTCTGTTTCGCCCTTACGGACGTTGTTCTTGTGTTCCTGAGTTCTCACTTTGAGTGGTCTACTGCTCTTTCTTATGTATGCTCTGCCGCATTCGCATGGTAGGTTGTATACACAATTCTTGGAATTCTGATCTTCATTGTATGGTTTGGTTTTGGTTAGTATTCCCCTGAATTATATGTAACATGTGAATTCGACTCAAGTGCGAAAACAGTCCTTCTCAGGACTAAGCCTGATGATGGAAGCAGAGTCCGCTTCCGAAACGTCGCGCTCAAAAAACATAAACTGTGGAAATAGGCCGATAAACTCCACTAACAGGAAACCACAGTTACAAAACACTTATAATACAGAAGGAAAATAATGAAGTGGATGAAATAAATGTCTTAGCCGGCGTCCGTGTCTCTCCTCAGACTTCTTGTACGAAGTTAGAAAATGACACTGGAGTTCCCCGATCACGGGTACAAAGGATTTAAAAAAAACACAAATTGAAACCCTACAAAGTGAATATTGTCCAGCATTTATACCCTGGTGATGCAACGAGGGGTGTGAATTTCTGTAATTGGTTTTTGAATCAAACTCGAAGGGACAATAATTTTGCGAGTAGTCATATGGTCAGTCGAAGCCCATATAAGCAGTGCCGGTTTATTTAACAGGCAAAATACTAGGCACTGGTATGATGAAAACCAACACTTAATTTTTGAGTAACAACAACAGGGTCGATTTGGTTTTAATGTAGCCTGTTTCTTATTGGGGACATCAATAAAATACCGCATTTTTGAAGGGGCTCTCAACGCGAATAGGTACTTGGCAATTTTAGAAGAAGTAATACCAGAATTCCTGGAGAATGTTTCCCTCGCCTATCTTAATGTCATTTACTTCCAACAAGACGGTGCCCCTGCCAACAATTCGAGGTTGATTGTGCCGTTTTAAGAAGAAACTTTCCAGGACCATTGTATTGGAACAAATGGACCCATTAGGTGGCCTGCAAGGTCACCTGATTTGTCAGTGTTGGGCTTTTTTTGTGGGGTTTTTTGAAAAATAAAATATACGGTAAGAGGCACAATAATATTGAAGAACTTCGTGCAACAACAGAGGCAGTTTTCCAGAATGTACAAAATCGTCCTTTCATAATTTTAAATGCATTAAGACGTATTAAGAAATTGTGTCAATTGTGTGTTTGGGAAAATGGACATCAATTTGAACAATTCAATGAATAAGTTACCGAATAATTTCGAAATGAAATAGTATGAGTAAATATTTAATTAGTTTGCTTATTCTACATTATGAAGTTTTTATTACTATTTATTTGTTGCTATTACTTACCTACGTTTTGTGTTTTGTTAGTGAATTAGTGTTAATATTGTTCTTGTTCCTTTCATGGAAAATTCACAAGTAGTATTTCTTCAATTTGAACTTTTTTTTGTATGAAAAATCCATAGCCTACTATTAAAAATCAATGTTTTAGTGATTTTGGAGCGTTTTTGAAGAATTTACTTTTGCATATTATATATCATTTTGAAGGAAAAAAAATAAATAATTTAATGAGGTGATAAAACACTGGGTGTTCCATTGAAAAAATCATAAGTTTGAGTCGTACCTCCATAACCATACCCCAAAAAAAAATTGAGTGCGCCACTGAATTCTACATAAAATTCTCTATGGGATAAGTTTTCAATTTGACATTATCGCTGAGAAACTTCGTAGATATGGAGGGGGTCCAAAAAGTGTAAATTTTCAAAAACGCCCTGTAACTTACGAACGAAAGAAGTTAGGAAAAATCCGTTCAGGACATCTTGAGTTTCACAAAAGGTGGCACAGGACCGCGAAAACCGCAAAGTTCTATCTTCAACAACAACCGAGATACTTGGCTGTCTCAACCAAAATGGGATGCACTGTACATGTGATCAGACACGCACCGTCCATATGGGCAACTCGTGCGTTGCACGAGGGCGCCGTGAATGCAAAGGCGCCTGTCGATGCCTCTCGATTTATAAATTTTCAACAAAATTGTGTTACCGTCATTTGAAAACGAAAATAGTAGTAATGAATTAGTAATTAAAAAAATAATAAACATATATAAATCATTCTTTATTCATAATAAAGGCATAGTCATTTGTCGTGTTGCGTTTCAACTTTTATTTTAACAAGTATACAAGTATTCGTGTTGTAACTTGAATTCTGTGACTTGTATTTCGACCTCCTACATAAAAAGAGGTTACTTGATAGATTTGTTTTATATTTATTATATTATCATACCGTTTGACGAATAGTTAAGAAGAAATAATTTTAATAGTGATATTTATTTACCTAGTAAAGTTTGTGTTCGTTTAATCATTTATTACTTAGTTATTAGTTCGAATTGATTACTTAAACGCTTCTATCCAAGGAAAGTTAAAAAAGTTTTGTAATCAATTTGGTGGAAAAGTAACTGTTTATAATTAATTTCTTTTTCAAGTTTAAGAACTAAATATTTTTAACTGTTACCTATCTTGTTTGAAGAAACTACTTTAGAGTTTTGCCGCAACCTCAGGAATATTTAAAAATTTAGACTTTTCTTTTTTATTAATTTTCACGATTGAATTATTTTTGCAATTAATAAAATATGAATTGAATTAATTTGGATTTATATATAAATGTCTAAAGAGGAAAAAAGAAAAAAGAAACCTTTCGAATATGAAGACTTATTAAACAAACGAAAACGAGAAGAAAAGTTAGAAAAAACAAATGCAAAAATAACAACGTTTTTAATAATTTATTAGAAGCCGCGATTTTATTAAATATCGGTCCAAAATTTAAAGATGAAAGCGTTTTAAGACCTCGAAAAGTTAAAAAACAATTTAGTTACTGAAGCAATACAAAATGAATAATTAAAATTTAAAGTAGGTACCTTGTTTCTTTAATTTTATAGATATTACTATGTACAGGTTGTACCATTTTCGTATGTTTTAGGTATCTCGCTTATTTTTTAGGTTAGAACCTTGCGGTTTTCGCGACACCGTGCTACTTTTTAATGAAACCAAGGATGCACTAATCAAATTTGCCATAGCCATCTTAGTTTGTGTGTTGCAGGGTGATTTTGGAAAAATTGCATTTCCAGTCATCTCCTGTAACTCTGTTAGTGTCAGAGATATTAAAAAAGTAAAAACTGATAATTGTAGATTTTTTTACGTAGAATCCAGTGGCGTACTCAGATTTTCTTTAGAGGTCACAATTTTTGAGATATTGACATAACCTACCTTTTTTTATGGGTCACCCTATATATTTTTTTTAAATCTTTGTCCTCTTGCCAAGAGCTTTTCAAAAATATAGCATAGTCTATATTTATTTTTATAAACAACGTGACAAAATGATTTTCTTCTATAATTTACATTGATAATAGTGGATAGCCGTGGGTAACCATGGTAACGCAACAAACAAAATAATTAACGTTCTGTCATTAGTTAGGTATTTGATTTTTGAAGTTTCTGCTTCTCTCAAATTATTCCTGGTTACATTTTCCCAAATTTAGTGCTGATATTTATTGTTATTCGTTGTTTTTGTTTATTGTTATCGTTCTTGTTCTTGTTGTTGTTTTTGTTGTTGTTTAACTATTTTTTAATATGGATCGAAACCAAAAATTTGAAAACTTTGAGAAATATGATATGAATACATGCTTCATATTATCTAATTAAAACGCAGACCAGACCTTAGAACTCTATCTGAACAGGTCAGTTAATCTTTACCTTAGAATTTGTATTTATTTTATATTCCTATTTTATCATATAGATATCCCGAAAGAAGACAACCCGACAGAAGAATATTTCAAAAATTTAAATTTAATCTTTGCCAACATGGATGTTTTGACAAACTGCGACCCCGAGTTTACAACAAAGAGAACGAGTCATCAGAGATCAACGTTTTAGCAGTTGTTCAAGCCACTCCTGAAACCTCGTGCAGGAAAATAGATGAAGAGACCGATGTGTCTAAAACAACAGAGCAAAGGATTTAAAAAAAAACATAAATTCAAACCCTACAAGTATAAAATTGTTCATCATCTGCACCCTGGTGATGCTGAACGTAGATTGGAGTTTTGCAATTGGTTTATAAATATGACAACTCAGGACAATAATTATGAAAAAGAAATAATTTGGTCAGACGAAGCACATTTCACAAGTTCGGGAATTCTTAATAGACACAACTCGCGGTTTTGGAGTCAAGAAAACACCCACGTGATTTTTCCCAGAGAGCGTCAAGGCAGGTTCGGATTTAATGTCTCCTGCTTTATTTTTAACCAAAAAATAGTTTACAAGATTTATGAAGAAAACCTAAACTCTAATAGGTACTTACAAATTCTACAAGGAAAAACTATGATATTCCACTGGCTGAACTGAACGATATATTCTTCCAGCAGGATGGGGCTCCAGTCCACAATGCTAGAATAATACAAAACTGGCTAAATGAACGTTTTCCCAGAGATGGATTGGAACAAATGGACCTGTTCGATGGCCACCACGATCACCGGATCTCTCGGTTTTGGGTTTTTTTTGTGGGGGTATTTAAAGAATAAAATTTATTCAAGGCAATACGCCAACATGCAATAATTAAAAATTGCGACGGAAAATGCTTTTGCAGAATTACGAAGACAATCATTTATTTTGGAAAATGCTATTAAAAGAATTTATAAACTTTGTGAAACTTGTAGGAGACATAATGGTCTGCAATTTGAACAATATTTGTGATTAATTAATTATTTTGTTTTTTATCAATGTAAATTATAGAAAAAAATCATTTTGTCACTTATTTATAAAAATAAATATAGATTATGCTATATTTTTGAAAAGCTCTTGGCAAGGGGAAAAAGATTTAAAAAAATATATATATAGGGTGTCCTATTCAAAAAAAAGTAGGTTATGTCAATATCTCAAAAACTGTGACCTCTAAAGAAAATCTGAGTATCAGTTTTTACTTTTTTAATATGTCTGACAATAACAGAGTTACAAAGGATGACTGAAAATGCAATTTTTCCAAATGTACCCTGTAGCACAAAAACTAAGATGGCTATGGCAAATTTAATTAGTGCATCTTTGGTTTCATTAAAAAGTAGCACGGTAGCGAAAACCGCATGGTTCTAACCTAAAAAATAAGCGAGATACCCCGTAAAACATACGAAAATGGGACAACCTACAACATCTTGTAACGATAGATTCGAACTGCTAATGCGGCAATTTTCAAATTTTTATCGAATATTTCGGAATTTAACAGTCACTCTGAATCGGAACAGCTAGAGCTTTGCACAAAACTTGAGGGTATATTAATTAATTTGCAGAATTTTGAGAAAAGTGTCACTTATTCGCCATTTACTACCCTAAGTTATATTGTAACCAATAATTTACATTATGCTTACCCAAAAATTTTTGTGACATTACGAATTTTATTGACAATGCCAGTTTCCATAGCTACAGCGTAAAGATCGTTTCCTAAATTAAAAATCATTAAAAACTATTTACGTTCTACTATGGTACAAGAACGATTGGAAAATCTTTCCATCACTTCTACTTTAATTAAGAGTTAGACAATGAAACGTTAACACAACAATTTTCAATAAACAAAGCGCGCAAAGTCCAGTTCTGTTAAAACAAATGTTCCAATAATTTTAACAAATAAAATACAGCCTCGTACCACACAAAATTAAAAAACACCGAACGCGTTTCGATAGCTACGCTGTCATCATCAGCGGTGGACTAGGGCTTCAGTCAATGAACTCTTAGATTCAGGTTCTTATTCAGTAATTACCAAAGATCCTCTTCCTAAAATGATTACTTCAACTATGTAGGTTTTATTAGCATGTAAAAGAATTGTGGATGACTCTCTTAGGTTTGGTCTAACCCTAACGGTATCCAAGGGTGCTACCTAGAATGTATTGCTTGCCTAAGATTCATAAACCAGGTAATGCTATGCGACCCATTGTTTCTGGTATTAATTCACCTACTTATCTGCTGTTCAAACGGTTATCTAGTAAATTTAATAACCTCTCCTACCAACAGCCCAACTTCAGTGTGTCAAATCGTATGTATTTATTGATAAAATTAAAAACATTGAACTTACAGAAAATGAAATTCTAGTCTCATTCGACGTTTGTTCACTGTTTCCGAGCATTCCAATAGAGCTTCCTTAGTTTATTAAGGAAACAAACACATATGGTGAGGGTTAATAACGTTAAGAACGTAACGCTAGAGAACAAATAGAAACAAAGTATATAAAGTTACCAAACTATCCTGCTTATACAAAAGGTCTATCTAAAATCTTTTCCAAAATTAATTTGAAAACAGTCACTACTCCAGATAATAGGCAACCCAAAAGATAAAGTGGATAAGCATGATAGGCAGGGAATGTATAAAATTAATTGTAAAAATTGTGAACAAAAATATGTGGGGAAAACTAAACAATCTATCAAAATTCGCTTTAAAGAACATTTAGCTCATATAAAATACAAATGGTGGGAAAAGTCTGCTGTAACCGTACATATGTTTGATAAAAATCATGTAGTAGATAAGGTATCATTAATAAAACATGTTAGTTATAAGCACGAACTTTATGAAAGTTTAGAGATCTTAAAAAACAAACAAATTCTAATGACTAATGATGCTCAAGGACCTTTAGGCTACTCACAACTCATTAAACTTTTATAACTTTCACTTTCAGTTTCACCAGATAAGCAACGAAGCGTTACTCGCTGATGGTATATATGTTAGAAATTTTCTTTAGTTCTCCCTAGTCGACCGCTGAGGATAATAGCGTAGCTCTTGAAACGCGTTCGGTGTTTTTTAATTTTGTGAGTTACATTGGTGTATTTTGTTTGTTACAGATCCTGTCACAGTTCCAGTGTTCCAGATTTTTCAGTTCCAATAATTTTGTTTAAAATTTTTGCATTCATGAATAAAATTTGTTTAATTTATAATTACTGTATAATGTTATTTTAAAAATAATGTTATCCAATATCTAACATCCTATGTTAATTTATTTCTATTAACAGTTTTGATCATTTCGGTAAGTATTCGAATAATTTTAAAAGTCAAAACAAAAAAATTCTGGTATTTTATAACAAGGTTTGTTAAGTTTTTTGTAACAATGTATAGAGGCGCATTTTTTTGTTTTTGCACGACGGCGCTCCACAAAGTTGGCGCATGTGATTCATTTTACCCCGGGAACCTTTGGGGCAAGATATGCTCTATGCAAAAAGGAAATAGGGGACATAGACGCATCACCCGAAGAATCGGTGGTACCAAACACTTCTCAGTAAAATTATAAGTTTTTCTGCTCTCTAGCCTAAGTGAAATATGTGTTTATGGTAATTTTATAGGCATAATGCATAGCGTAAAAAAATAATAAAATAAAAAAAAAATCTATTTAGTTCTGTATTTTAGTTCGGTTTTTAAAAGTACATAGCTAATAAAATGGCGAGCAAAACGTTACTCATTTGAATATTTTTTCATTGAATGCACCATTTGGGCTATCTTGGAGACACCTAAAAAATTCAAGGCAATTCATAGCAAAATTATGTTTTGTCATTAAAAGTCCTTTTAAAGTTTTACACTAAAGCTAGTTTTTGCGCTGGTCCAAATTTTATTCATATCAGAAAATCCTCTCCGTGGCGGCTTTGCATCCCGATAAACACATGCACATTTCAAAATTTTTAATATATTGTTGTGCGGTATTTCTTTCGCTCTTTTATTTTTTGAATGCTCACCATTTCACTAAAAACTTCCGAATCAGGGTGTTGTTTTTCAAAAATAGATGAGTTTTAAACAGCTGGCCACGGAGGTTCTTTTGTTAGCAATACACAATGAAACACTTGCGAATCTTCAAAGTGTTGCGTCTATTTATCCAAATAGGCTAGAGCAAGTAATATAGAACATATTCACCGACGCACAGTGGAGTATTCGACCTCAAAAGCTGCTCATAATTCAAGATCATGTCGGTTTAATGTCAAACTCAGGATATAGGGGTTTGAGGGCTCACTCATGTGAAATCCGATGTGAGAACTTAGAAATTCAAAATGGCGATCCAATATGCCTTCCAAAATGTAAAAACTTTCGTAGATTCCATTACATTAGAAACCGTAATTTTGGAAACGAACCATTTTCACTTTTAGGTGTAGAAAATAAATTTTGAAAACATTTATTGATGAGTAAACTTGATGTAATTGAAAAATAACTTAAGTTAAGGTCTAGAAAATGTATATGTTAAATATCCGGTCTTCTCCAAATTGTGCTATGGTGGTTCATTCTAGTCAGTCCCAGTCTTAGCCAGTCTCTTCCCTTTAACCGCTTTTTCCAGGTGATGAAATAATGGTTTTGGTTGATTTGGCGTTCGTGGGCGTTGAGGTTAGTTTTTCCATCATTTTTGCAACATATTCATTGCTCGATGCACGGTGACTAATTTTAGCCGCGTACGAAAGTTCCTCAGCAGTATACTGATTTCTTAGAGTTTCCGTTTTTCTTCGCTTAGACCTGGCACTGCATTCTTCAAAAGTTTTTGACGGGCGACCAGACCCAGGATTAGCTAAAATTTTTAATGTAACAACCACGCTTCATTTTGTGCCAAAAACCGCGGAAGACCATCTTTTCTTGCATTTAGATTTGAAGTATCCCAGTTCACGAGTAAGGATTTCCCGTTCACCTTCAGTACGCATTGTTCTTCTCATCAAATCATCTTCCATGAATGCCAATTTTTTATCCATTTTGTGGTGTGGACATTCCTTCATAATACTACAAAGGCTGAATCTACTGAACTCTTTCTCCACCATTTCAATGATTTAAAACTAACAAAAATGTAAATAACTAATGGTAGATGATACTGTCGAGAACTGTCAAAAGGAAATATTAAATACCGTGTTTTGTTTAAAATGGCATGGCGATTTTTTAATGAATCTCCGCTTTTGCTTTTTTTTTCATCCGAATTTTAAGTTTTCATTCGGTTTTTGGTAGGTTACGATCATGTTTCTCATCTCCCTCATAATAATTTATATTTCTTTATTAGATTCAACCCAAAACAAGAGTGAAATTTTGAAGGACACCGATTTTTGAGTAAAGCTATACTGTAATTTACCCCATAGAATGCTTTTTAATTATGGAAATATTTTCACCTCAACTAAAACCCCCAACAGAGGATCTCGGATGATCTAGTCTCATCTTCTTATATCATATAGATCGAAAGATTTGAGAGAAAACACGGAAAAATCTATATTGGATCGAGGTGGAACGCATATTCTCCGGTCTTTTGAGAGACCGTATAAAAAATGGCGGACATCTGATCAAGAACACTGCCTAATTGGTAATGTTGCATCGAGAAATGCTCGACAAGACCGGACACGATATTAAAATCCTTACTGAAAGTACAAGAAGAGTTGAAAAAGTTCACACTTATATTTATTTTTTTGAAAACCATTTATAAAGGGTGTTTCAAATTACGCGATTTTTTAAGAATAAATAAAACACATAATTTGCATTCATTTTCAAAAACTTTTTATTGGTAATTGAAGTATCAGTTATGACATTTATATGTGAAAAATAATATCTGCCAGATAACCTCCTCTTGCAGCTCCACAGACGTCCACTCTTTTGTTAAAGTTTTCAATGACATTTCGACATAATTAAGGCTCTATCTCCACCAATGACACGAATAATTTCATCTTTCAAAGCAGGAATTGGTTGTGGATTGTTTTTATAAACCTGACTTTTCACATGACCTTCAAGGCAATAGTCTAACGGTGTCAAATCACATGATCTTGGTGGCCAATTAACATCGCCGTTTCTTGAGATTACACGCCCAGGAAATTATTCTCTCAATAAATCAATTGTTTCTTGTGCAGAGTGGGTTGTAGCGCCATACTGTTGAAACAAAATATCCTCTAGATCAATATTCATTAATTCAGGCCACAAAAATTCGGTTATCATCCGACGATATCGATCACCATTGACAGTCACGGCTTCACCAGCAGCATTATCAAAGAAGTAGGGTTCAATTACACGATCTGACCATAATGCACATCAAACAGTAACTGTATTAGGATGCATAGGTTTCTCATGAATAATTCGTGGATTTTCCTCACCCCAGATACGCCAATTTTGTTTATTAATATAGCCACCAAGTTCAAAATGTGCCTCATCGGAAAACATAATTTTTTGAGAAAAATCATCTGGTTGTTCATTGATGAAACTGACAAATGAACGACGTTTTAAATGATCTAATGGCTTTAGTTCCTGTGTTATTTGAACCTTATGTGCCTTCAGAGCTAAATCCTTGTGTAAAATACTCCATGTTGCTGATCCACTAAGTCTAACTTGTTGTGATCGTCGTCTAATGGACATTTCAGGATCTTCAGCAACACTTTCACGTACCAAATCAATACCGCTACGACTGTATTTTTATCTTCCACCGAACCGGTCTCTTAAAATTTTTTAATAATTCGACCAATAGTGCTTTCAGGTGGACGATTATGTAAACCATAAAATTCACGTAATTTTCTAAAAACACTTTTCACAGAACGCTGATTTTCATAAAATAATTCAACAATTTGAACGTATTGCTGTATCGTGTACGAAGCCATTTTTATAAATGTCATTCATCACACTTCTTAAATGTCAAAATCCCCTGACAAATTCAGTGCGCCATCTATATTTTACTTATTCTTAAAAAAACCGCGCAATTTGAAACACCACTTATATAGTTCACAAATATTACAACCGGTAAAATATAATCATTATGATGTCAGGGTAGCATGCGTGTTCTCAGAAAAGCAATATATAACTAGTAAAATCATCAATTATTGGTAACGTTGGTATAAAAAATTAGATCAATCAAAGAATAAAGGAAAAGAGTTACTTTTGACAATCTACAGTGGGAATACGGAACCATGAAATATCCCAAACCAATGTTTTTCCATGGTAGTGAACCATCGGGCATCAGATAATATAGTTTTCATGCACAAAAATTGAAGAACAAATTTTTGCTTTTTGAGCAACTGTTACATTTGAATGCCCCACTGTGCGACGTTTTAAATTGAGTTACGTCTAGGTCTTCCCCTTAATTTAACAAAGCTACTGCCATTGAAGATTTTTCATATTCCACTTGCAGCGCACACATTTATGAAATATGGAAGCTTTAGGGTAAAGAAATCATAATAAAAAAAATTGTTTTTAAAACTACATATTAAGAAGCAATGTGGGACATTTTTCTTGAGAGAGGAAGTAACTGTACAACGGTTTGAACACTTCTAATATTCTTTCTATGGAAGGTAACAACACTGACCATCTGATTTTACTGTATCCCAACAGTTTTTGGTATTTAACATTAACAAACTTATAAAATTCTTTTAATTGTTCAATTCGAACAATAGACTTTCACAATAATGGCTTCGATGTTTGAATACAGTAAGGAAGGATGTGAGCTGCACAGTTCACCCCAACGAAAGGTCTTTTAAGTAACTACTGAGCTTTATGAAAGACGTTATTTTGGCGATCTTTTGTTGCACTTCCAAAATAGCAATTTATGTTGTCAGCGCACATTGCTATTACTTTTGTTGTTAATTCGTATTTGTCAGTCTTTTAAGGACAAATTTTTAAGCTCCTATGATTTGAACAATCGGTGTAGATTGTTACAAAAGTGACCGTTCCAAGATCATTTTGGATAGAGTTTAAATATTCTTTTTGTAAAGTGTTACACATAATACTTTAAGATTTGGTTTTAGCGCATACAAATATTTTTGTTGGAAGCAACTTTATATTAGCTTACTAGTGCAATCCATAGAACGAAAGGACTGATTGTGTATCACGTTGTGGTACGGTCAAGTACATCAAATCGCAGCCAACTTTTGTTCTTCATTTCCAAATGTGTCCTTACGAAAAAAAGACACTTTACTACCACTAGAAGCAGAAATATCTGCCTTTTATGCTTAAGTGTTCATATGTGTTGCACAATGCCCGCCGTTCCACCATGTGCGAGTGAAAAATGTGCACAACATTTTTAGCACTTTACATCACTGTCTGTAGTTGCCTTTTTAATAAATAGATATACACTTTATTATTTATTTATTTATTAACACTTAAACTAAACGAACGAACTATTTACTCTATATTTATTTACATCCACCGGTATATTTATGTTCCTCGCGCACAACACCGTCGTAAGCAAATTTTTTTCGCGCTAGACTTGATACTTAATACTCCATCATAAGCAGGATTCCGCGTTATTTAGGTCGACAGAAGTGCCAGAAAAGTTTTTTAAATTATGGAAAGGCCGCCGTCTTAGATTTTGACGTCACAAGATCGCCCACGTGGGAGACCGTATTTTCAACCCCTATGGTTTCTTTTCGGAGGCCTTTTTCTACCCCTAATTATGTTTGTTTTTACATATCCACGTGTGAGACCGTATTTTCCACCCCTATGGTTTCTTTTCGGATGCCTTTTTCAACCTTTTTCATCCCTAATTATTTTTGTTTTTTACTCGCCCACGTGTAGGACGTGTTTTTTCACCCTTATTTTATGGCCGCCTACGTGTAGGATGCGTTTTTTCTACCCCTATGGTTTCTTTTCGGAGGTGTTTTTCAACCCTTGATGGAATTTTCACCCCAATTAGAGCCCATTTGGTTGTGTTAAGAACTTTTTTGTCGGTTCACACCTATGGATTCTTTTCGAAAGTCATTTTTAACCCCTTGATGGAATTTTCACCCTAAGTGCAGAGCTTAGCCCCTATCGTGAGCCCTCTTGGTGCAATTGTATGCGGGTTCTAACTTAATCTTACAGCTGTAGGCCTTCGCCCCGTCATATAAAACTGTATTCTAATAAGGTGGCCCTGCCTTGTAAGACAGGACTTGTATCAGGGTCTGTGCCCTGGCCCCTTTGAGTAAAAACTGATTTTAGCGCCATCTAGTGGCGTATAGAATAATGAACATTTTCTATAATAGAAGTTGATAATGCACACCTCCCTCTTGCTCTATCTCGTTTCTCTCTCTCCCTCTCTCTCTTTCGGCTCTTTCTCACACACACAAACAAATCAATTAATTAATTAATCAATCAATCTCAAACAAACCATGCTCGATCAAATCAACCAGATCAATCTCAATCAATCAACCGAAATTATGTCTTACAGTTTGCAGAAACCAGATTACAGTTCAAAACTGAATACATTAAAGTCTAATTAAATATGACGTGAAATAATACATAATTTCTACTCCAATGCAATGATGCTTTATATATAGGCAGATTCTCTCTTTCTAAACAGGCACCACCCATACATTCGGAAAATTATACCTGATTTATTTGCATGTTCAATTACATACACACAAAATTGTTTCATAGAAACGTGGTCATTAACTGTTATAAAAACCCCATTAAAAAGACCGGAAAGTAATAATTTCTTATATATAACATAGAGTTAAATTAAATTAACATGTTTTAAGAATATCAAACTGATATAATGGAAATAAAAGGCAAAAGGCTTTATTGGTTTTATTATTATACGCGAATTAACAATAACTACAAGTTTAAAATCCACGAATACGTACCAACTATTTGTAGAGCTGATTTTATGACGTCATCCTATAAGCGTAATAATACATTTTAAAAATCTTTATCAACATTTTTGTTACCAATATCAAGTAAAAAAACATATATATATATATATATATATATATATATATATTGCATCACAGTATTAAAGATTCTGTTTATGTATTAGAAAACGTACTGCAGTCTCGAAACAGAATGCAGATAAAATTGAAGGAAATGAATACGGTACAGCTTCTGAGAACGTACTGAAAGATTTGAAGTGTGCAGCATTTCCAGAGCCGTGCTGAAACCAGTTAATTTAGGGATAACCTCATGTCCATGTAATAGTGATAATAATAGTGTCTGATAAAAAACTGTCAGGGGTTATTAGCTGCTTTATAGGTTGTTACAATATAATCGTTCAAGGTGAAGACGATGAGGTGAATGTATCTCAAAGTCTCGATGATGGTGATGCTCTCTATGAAATTTCAAATAAAATTAGATTACGTCACTCTTATTTCAGATTAGAAATTTTAAAGCGTTTAGTTAACATTGCTATTAATCTCAACTGATAAAAATCCATATAACATGAAGTACATGTGTGTGTGTGTGTGTGTGTGTGTGTGTGTGTGTGTGTGTGTGTGTGTGTGTGTGTGTGTGTGTGTGTGTGTGTGTGTGTGTGTGTGTGTGTGTGTGTGTGTGTGTGTGTGTGTGTGTGTGTGTGTGTGTGTGTGCGTAATTGAGTATACAATAGTTTATGTAATCTCAAGAACAAATTATTTAAAGTAATTTTGCGTTAGCAAAATTTTTTTAACATGTGTGTTTTGAATGTAAATTTTATAAGTATAATATAATTGCTAAATACGAGTAGCAGTAATCAGGTTTTGTGTATTACTTTCTAAATTAGTTGATCGGAATGTAATAGCCAGTTTATATCCAACCATTCATAAAACGTGTTTAGCGAGACTACATGTGGACACGTTGTATAAAAAATATTTAAGATCAACATATGGTTATCATTAGAACAACTGAAGGAAAAACACTTCTAAAGGTAAACGTATTATTTTTAATATATATATATATATATATATATATATATATATATATATATATATGTTTTTTTACTTGATATTGCTAACAAAAATGTCGATAAAGATTTTTAAAATGTATTATTACTCTTATAGGATGACGTCATAAGATCAGCTCTACAAATAATTGGTACGTATTAGTGGATTTTAAACTTGTAGTTATTGTTAATTCGCGTATAATAATAAAACCATTTAACCTTTTGCCTTTTATTTCCATTATATCAGTTTGATATTCTTAAAAACATGTTAATTTAATTTAACTCTTTGTTATATATATATATATATATATATATATATATATATATATGAAATTATTACTTTCCGGTCTTTTTAATGGGGTTTTTATAACAGTTAATGACCACGTTTCTATGAAACAATTTTGTGTGTATGTAATTGAACATGCAAATAAATCAGATATAATTTTCCGAATGTATGGGTGGTGCCTGTTTAGAAAGAGAGAATCTGCCTTTATATAAAGCATCATTTCATTGGGGTAGAAATTATGTATCATTTCACGTCATATTTAATTAGACTTTAATGTATTCAGTTTTGAACTGTAATCTGGTTTCCGCAAACTGTAAGACATAATTTCGGTTGATTGATTGAGATTGATCTGGTTGGTTTGATTGAGCATGATTTGTTTGAGATTTATTGATTAATTAATTAATTGATTTGTTTGTGTGTGTGAGAAAGAGCCGAAAGAGAGAGAGAGAGAGAGAGAGAGAGAGAGAGAGAGAGAGAGAGAGAGAGAGAAGCGAGATAGAGCAAGAGAGAGGTGTGCATTATCAACTTCCATTATAGAAAATGTTCATTATTCTATACGCCACTAGATGGCGCTAAAATCATTTTTGACTCAAAGGGGCCAGGGCAGAGACCTTGATACAAGTCCTGTCTTACAAGGCAGGGCCACCTTATTAGAATACAGTTTTGTATGACGGGGCGAAGGCCTACAGCTGTAAGATTAAGTTAGAACCCGCATACAATTACACCAAGGGGGCCCACAATAGAGGCTAAGCTCTACACTTGTCTTATAAGGTTAGGATCCCCATACCATCTCCAGCCAGGGGGCGAAGGCCCGAGAACAAATTGCGAAGCCCTACATGTGTCTTACAAGCTAACATTAGGCCTCCTTATTAGAACATTGTACGCGCACGCATTTGCCTACCTTCTAGGGGCTAAACTGCCAAAGAGGCGGTAATTAGGGTAAAAATTCCATCAAGGGGTTAAAAATGACTTTCGAAAAGAAGCCATAGGTGTGAACCGACAAAAAAGTTCTTAACACAACCAAAAGGGCTCTAATTGGGGTGAAAATTCTATCAAGGGTTGAAAAAGACCTCCGAAAAGAAACGATAGGGGTAGAAAAAACGCGTCCTACACGTGGGCGGCCATAAAATAGGGGTGAAAAAACACGTCCTACACGTGGGCGGCCATAAAATAGGGGTGAAAAAACACGTCCTACACGTGGGCGAGTAAAAAACAAAAATAATCAGAGATGGAAAGTTTGAAAAAGGCCTCCGAAAATACGGTCTCACACGTGGGTATGTAAAAACAGAAATAATTAGGGGTAGAAAAAGGCTTCCGAAAAGAAACCATGGGGGTGAAGAATACGGTCTCCCACGTGGGCGGTCTTGTGACGTCAAAATCCAAGATGGCGGCCTCTTCTACTATGGTACTTGTGATTTCAGCTTATTGTGTCTTTTTTGAAGGTCGCGCTGTCTGTATCGTACTTTCTAGACTTCGATTAATTCCTTCTAAACAATGAAACGTAAGAAACGGGACAAAAAAGGGACTTCTTTGTAAATACGAAACATTTACGTAATTTACTAAATTAATTACATATACGAAATAAAATGTTTAAAAAGTGACTGTCCCATATAACACGGTACGAATGGTCGCTTTACTATGGGGTAAAGTGAATAACAGTTTAATAAAAAATAAAAGGTCAATTATTGATTTTATAACAATCATGGATAAAGAACGTGTGAGTGAATAGTCATTTTGTTTGAACGATTTAACGAAAATCAACAAAAAACTCGACCCTTTGATTCACTTTACCCCGTTTGACGGTACAACATTCTCCCATAAGTTGGAAAGTATCCATAATATGGGCACTTTCGAAAACTGGAATTTTTTAGATAATGAATCATCCTAAAATCAGGCGCGGATCCAGGGGGTCATGACCAACCAATGAACATTTTTAATAGTTAATAGTTTAGATACATAATTTACGAATTTCCGAAACTCAATTTGTTAAACAAATTAAATTAAATATAAAATATTATCTAAGAACTTGAGATTCTAAGAAATATGATTAAGAACTATTATTTGACGTATTGTTCTATTAATGAAATAGCCAAAAATGAATATTTTGTGGGTATTAATTGTTTTGGCCCACAGATGGGAGAGCTGTCCTATTTCAGACGTAGTCAACTATGTGACTATCAACATTTGCACTTAGTGAATAAGTCTAAATCAACTTCTAATTCAATAATTGTTGTATACTATCCTATCGTAGAATTTAATGTGATTCTAAATTTCTAACGATGTTTTAACCCATTTCCGGCCAAGGACACAAATAATCGTATTTTTTAATTTATTTTTGTTTTAAAGGGTTGCTTTAAGGTTAGTTAAGGAAAATTTAATTAAATTTAAACAAAAAAAAATTTATTATACAAAAATCTTATTGGGTCGTACACGACCCATTGGCGGATAACATTTTATAAAATTTATTTATGATACACTGCAAAGCATTCGGGATGTAAGTGTACTTTACATTTTTGGCACAAATAAATTATTTTATTTTGACAAAACTTGCACCTTTGTCTTGTGCTTTCAGTATGTCTTAAAATCAAATGTCCAACATTATCTCTTCTTGACTCTGCAGGAACAGCAGACGTTGAGGCGCGTAGATTTTCACATTTCAATATTGCTGTCACAACATGTGATCTAAAATCTAATTGACTGATTGTGGAGTCGTTGGCTTTTCTATATATTTTCCAGCTATTTACGAAAATGCTACTTATTGTATTGGTAAACAGCGGCCACCACCATTTTTTTCCATTATTTCTAATACGATAGTTTGCAACCGCATTGTCGTGTAGATCCACTCCGCCCATATATTTATTATATTCAGCTATTACGTCCGGCTAAGGAAGCATTACTTCTTTTCTCTGCTTTCTATCGTAACGCTTTGCTAGATGAAGTGGTTCCACACCGTGAACATTACTTGCTAATGTGACGACGGAGTTGTCGTTCCACCTTGTTATAATAATTCCCGATTTTTTGTCCTGTGCACTGTCGTATGTTCCTCTCTCCTGTTTTTTTATTTCTTTTGCAGATGTAATTGTGCATTTTGCCGTTCGGTTCTCTCTTATTGTGCCTGTAGCAAAATAATTTCAGGCCGTCAGTTCACGCATTAGTTTGAATGACGTGAAAAAATTGTCAAAATAAACTTTATGGTTACCAGGCACTTTTACTAAATCAAGTAAGTCCAAAACAACTTGCCCACCCAATCCAAAAACTGATTTTTCATTGGTCTGATTCGCTCCTCCATATGGAATAAATTGGTATAAGAAACCTTCTGAAGAACACAAACACCATAATTTGTATCCAAATCTAACAGGTTTCCCTTTTATGAACATCTTGCATGAATGCCGTCCAAAATAAGGTACCATCTGTTCGTCGATGGAGAGGTGGTGCGAAAATATCCCAAATTGCATAAATTTTTGGTTGACAAGATCAAAAAATGGCCTCAATTTGGAATATTTATCTGTTCTATCTAGTTGTGCGTTGTCAGACAGATGCAAATTTTGTTTTATTTTTCTAAATTTATTGCGACTCATCGAATTGGAAACAATTTTGACCTCTTTATCTTCATCCTTTGACCAGTATAAATCCATTTGGGGAAGGGTATGATAGCCGGTGAGTAGAAGAATACCAATAAATTTTTTTATGTCCTCTTCAGTTATGGAAAGGTCGTGACGATTATTATCGTGACCATACTTGTTCGTAAATTTGACGATAAGGCTCAACACTTCATTATCTAAAAATAGTAAAAATACCTCCTGGGGTGTTTTACCAACAATAACTTTTGATACAATTTCCATTGCTTTTGATTCTTCTGAGATAGGGGCAGCATTTACTTGATAATTATTAGTTGACCATTCAGGAATATCGTCAGTAGTTGAATATTTACTTTATTTTTTTTTTGCAGCTACCGGCTCTTCATTTTTTTCTCCACATTTATCTACTTGTAGCTCATACGTTCCTGCTACTTCGCGATTTTCACTATTATTCTCCACCAACATATTCTCGTCAAAATCCTCTTCGTCCGTGAGCGCATCGACTTCTGGTGGTATATATACCACATCAACATTGACTAAAAGTAATAAATAACATTAGTTTTATTATAAACAAAATATACATATAGATTATTAACACTTTTTTAGCAAAATAATATAAAATAGAACTTATCTTGCTCATCCCTATTAGCTTCAATTTCAACTAATGCAGCTTCTAACTCTGCAGCTAATTCACGTTTAGATAAAAAACACTTATATGTAGACATATCGGAACTCGATTTTTTCACGATGTACAACACAATTACAAAATGAGGCTTTGGATAGCTTTACAGCACACACAAATAATAATGCAATTTTCACTATGCACAACACAATTATATATAACGCACGGAAAGTAGGCGTAGGGTAGCAAATAAAATGCGCGCAAATGGGGTGATATCGTTACTGGCCAATGGGTCGCTCACGCCACACCGAAGATTAGTGATTGTTATTACATTTCAAGAAAATTTTAATCTACAAACTGATCTGCAGAGCATTCATTTGCATGTTTACTGATATTTTCTTTGCAAACAGGTACAAAATTTTACTACATAATCTGTGAAAATGGCTGTATTCTTTGTGTAAAATAAGTCGTTAAAAATACCTACATTGTTAAATTATTTACCACTTTAGCAACAATAAAATAACAATGTATCTTACTTCTAAAAATATAACAATATGTCCTGTTTGATTATCGATTGACAATTTCATAATTATAAAAATAGTTAACGCGTAATTAATTAATTTATATAGTGGGTCGTATACGCCACATCGGCTGAAAATGGGTTAATATAGTTGAATGTGTCAATGTGCTATATTGTGATTCGAAAGATCATTTAAAGCATGAATGTAATATAATATGGGCGAATAAAATTTTTTTTTATATTCATCCCCGAAACAAAAGTCAACCCATGACCCCCCCAAATCTGAAGTCTGGATCCGCCCCTGCCTAAAATTGCTATTAAGACCAAGCGTAATATATGTTATTATGCTTAAAAGATATTCCCAAGTGTGATGGCACTAATTTATAGTTAGATATGTGCCGGAAAGTGCTCAAGATTAATTCTCATATCTGATTTAAAGTGTATCATTAAACAAGTGTTTGCTTACCTATGTATTTTAAGGGTAGATATATATTAGGATTGATTTCAGGAAATTTAAATTTTAAAAATTTTCCAAAAATTATGTTATTCAGTGCGTAGAGATGGCGGTAGTTGTATATTTTTAAGTTTTAATTAATAAAAAACAAGGTCCTCTAAATAATGTTAATACATTTTAATAGGTATGCGTTATTACAAAATTTGTTTTTATAAAAGACGATTCAGCCAATCCAAGGAAATGTTTTAAATAAATTATCTATTTTACAGCAAAGCATTAAGCGAACATTTTTGTTATGTAGGTAAGTATTTATGTACAAAAGTGCAAAAATTTAAGAAAAATTCCCCTTTACCAACTGATAGTGATACGGGCTTATTATAGACATAATATGGCTTAATTATGTTTAATGTATTGTCAAAATGTGACATACGTTAATTGACATCCATATTTATATGGGATTAGTACAGACGTTTTGCATTCAGATGGCCTTGAACGAACCCAACCAAAGAAAAGTAAAATGGCCGTCTTAGATCGATAATTCTATGCCGTATTTTCTCTCCATTTTAATAATTTTTCGTAAAATAAATAAATAAAAAGTTAATTCAAAATGTTAGAAATATGTGTATTAGTGATTTAAAACTATGTGATAATTATTTTATACATTAAACGAAATGGGAAAGGTTTAAGTGTAGTTTTTATTATGTATTCAATTGTTTTATTATTGGTAAGTTTGCGTGTGAAGAAATTTTTTATTACTTTTAGTATGATATTCAAACATTTGATAATTTTGTGAAACGTATGTGTTTTTTAATGAATTTTGTGTGGTGCTAATTACCCTGATTGACAAGTTAATTGTTATGTATACAACTCCCAGCTAGGTGGGGATTATTTGCTAATTTATTAGGGGGTATGGTTTTATAACCTTCTGACGCGGTAATATCTTCATCATTTATTAGTTTTTACATTTTTTCGTGAATGTACCTGCACTGTAATTGCATATATTTTTTTTGAACATTAAGATGTTTTCTTTTGTTTTGATATGTGCCAGTGGGCGGTGCTTTTTATTTCTTGTTTCTGTCAATCGTGCGGAAATGCATGTATTATACACACCTTATTTGTAATCAAAAAATGTTCACATCTTTCACATTCAGTCTGAATTTTTTTAGGTAATGGATTCAAAAAAGCACTTTTAAGAAACTTTCGGAAAAGTATTAACAAATTAAATGGCCACGACTCAGAGTGAGATCAGGGTAGGCCCCAGTAACCAGGTAAAGGATGTTTATGTACGTGAAATGGACGGTAACAAACATTTTAACTCGAGAGATTCTACTAACTCGATTACTCTAACCCTATTACTATCTTAATAAAACGGTTAGTAGATATTCTCACTGTCTCTCTCTTCTTACTTCATTGTCAATCTCATTGAACTTAAACTTGAACAGGCACGTTTACCCGATTATCGTCCCGGAATACCACCAGAACAGTTAGCACCAGATCCAGAGCAATCACGGACACGTGAAGAATTAAGATGGATTCCAGCGATGACTCTCGATTCTGATTTATTAATGTACTTAAGAGCTGCACGTTCCATGGCTGCTTTTGCTGGTATGTGTGATGGTGGATGTCCCGAAGATGGTGCAACTGCTGCATCACGAGACGATACAACTATCAATGCACTTGACGTGGTCAGTAACCAATTTGATCAATAGTTTTATAATAAATTTGTTTATTAAACACTTAATTTTGTATTTTAGCTACATGATTCTGGTTATGATCCAGGACGTGCACTACAAGCTTTAGTTAAATGTCCCGTACCTAAAGGTATTGATAAAAAATGGACAGAAGAAGAAACAAAACGGTTTGTTAAAGGTCTAAGACAATTCGGAAAAAACTTTTATCGAATACGCAAAGATTTGTTACCGCACAAAGATACAGTAAGTGCAACTTAACCGTTAGTATTTATCTAAAACGAAGTTTTAGCCGGAATTAGTCGAATTTTATTATTTATGGAAAAAGACACCTGGTGCTAATAATAATCGACCACATCGGAGACGACGTCAAGGCTCTCTTCGTAGAATACGTAATACTAGAAATAGTCGTGGGGTCAGTAATACACCACCATCAACTGGACGTATGGGGGCACCTGTTGAAACTGAAACAAGTAGACCTTCACCTCAACCTGGAAAGGAGCCGGGTGAAACTAGTTCGGTGACGGAAGACGATAATTCGGAGGATGATAGTGATAGTCGTGAGCAGTATCGGTGTCAGCATTGCTTCACTACAAGTATGTTTAACCTTTCGTTTTTATGCACTAACACTTAATTTTAGATTCACGAGATTGGGCAACAGGAGGTAAAGATCGCCAACTGCTCTGCTGGGATTGTCGTGTTCATTTAAAAAAGACAAACGAACTACCTCCGTTAACTGCCCCTGCTGCTGGTGGAACTCTCCCATCGACAACAATCAAAGAATCATCAACCAAAGAAACAGTTAAAGAACCAATCTCTATTAAAGAATCCACACCGAAAGAAAAAACCAATGAGAAAGACAAAGAAACATATTTATTTCGTCCAGTTGCTGAAAGTCCCGATGCTAGTCCACAACGTATGCGGACACGTAATAAAGCAGCAAAGGAACAAATACCAAATAGGGTGCGACCGAAACGTGGTGAAACTGAAACACCCGAACCTAAAACACCATCTAAACTTATTAACAATAATAATAATAACAATAATAATGGTTCTATTGAAAAAATTAATACCTCAACGACCCCCATTAAAAATAAAAAAGGGCACAAAGGAGAAAAGACTGAATCACCTATGAAGAATAGGAAACGAGGACAGGAAAAGGCTGAGGAACCTGAAAGTGAAGAAAAAGAACTTGGATTATTTAAAAAGAAACGAGAACGAGCGGAAGTAAGTATTTTTCTAGTTGGCCATGGCCGTAAGCAATACACAACTCATATGAAAGAAGTTAATTTCAAGTTTGAAAGTAAAGTTTTTTTATGTTTTGCGTGGGGATTGTTCATTTTTGTTTAGCAACATTGTTGACACATGTTTGTTTGCCTAAAAAGTGTACGGTTAGTTATATTAACCCTTTGAAGTCTGATTTTTTTTGTAAAATTGGAAAGAGGGGTTTTACACTCCTGGTAGTTAGTTGGGATTGTATTGGTGAAAAAAAATTACTGACAGCAATTTTAAACCAAAAACTGCCATTTTGAATGGAACATATCGTCGGCTTAATCAGAAAACTCGTAAGTGACAAAATTTAAATTTTACAGGGCGCTCGAAAAATCTTTTAAAAATTATGGTACAGGATGTTTGTGCAAACTAAGATATCTAAAATATTTTAAATATCTATTTATGTTGTATGTTCACTTTGTTTGGTATTATTTAAACAAATAGATATTTAAATGGACTTACGAGTCTTTCTGACTTTATTTTAACAGTTTTGGAAGATATGTGATTTACGGACATTGATGAATTACAACGACATTGTTTTGTTGTGACTATTTTTTTTTTAATCTTACAAAAATACAAAGGAAACTAAATCAATTAACTTAATTTATATGGTAAATTGTCGTAAAAACTGTGATAATCTAGGTACTTCGCTTTTTTTTTTATAGGTATAGGTGCATCATACATGGGTGGAAGATTGTTCAGTTTGCACGCAAGATTAGTTCGTTTCTTTTTTGATAAACGGCTGTATTTCATCTTGACAAACTCCTCTGGGGGTCTCAGGGCTATATATCAGTTACCACAGGATCACAGACTGTTTTTCCAGGTCGTAGAGATTTCAAGAATTGTTGATTACGAAAATCTTTGAAGAAGCCGTAATCTAAGTAATAAACTTTGTAAGGTCGTGGTTGTTTTCTTGATTTCAGAAATATATCGATATAGTCGGTAGGTACATTAACATTTGTATGCCGCATTTGTTTTTCTATGGTAGAATGAATACAGTCTGCCTCCATTTGTGTATGGCCCTTTTCAAGGTATTTTTGTTAGATGGTAATGTTTAACGTGATAGCCATATTAATTAGGGCATGGGCTAACGTCGCGTTTCTATTTTGCCGACACACCATCGGATGACTCGTACCAAATATAGCAATACCCATTATTGGTATTAATATCAAAAAATGACAAATTGTTTTGAAGTAGAGAGAAGAAACGTTTGATTCTTGCTTCTTTTTTTCTCTTGGAGGTTCAATACGTCATCGTCTAGATTGCCAGTGCTGTGTGCAACGCACTTAATCTTTTTTTGGTCGAAAAAGTGAAAGGTTCATCTCATCGAACACGTGGGAAAACAAGGCAATAGATAACTGGTATCATATTCTCCTTGACAGAATGAGTATTACACGTCCAAACCGCACTAGGCGTCGTGTATGTTTACCGAAATAAGCGGGTTGCCAAGCCAGCTACAGTGAAGGTGGGCGTGGTCGATATAAAGAGTAAAATGATTGAAAAATTGTTTCAAACACCTTACACTTAACATTAATCTACAGTTCACAAAGCTCGGTCAATATAATCTTATAATCCACTTTATCAAAAAAAAAAAATATTCCAGAGTACTTTAAAAATATAGGCCCTGACCGCCTCGCAATACTAAACAACTCATTAGTACCACATAAATACCATTCAAAGCAAAAAAATGCACGCAACAAGAAAAAGTTCAAAGTCCCTGTTGCGAATACTCAAATTCCAAATGTCTCCTCACTAAAAAAAAATAACATACGCCTCAACATACGCTAATTTAACAAATTCCAATCAATAATTTGTCAAAATCAGTAATCTAAACTTCTGTACACTCACAGGTCCTACCATTAGTCGTCAATAATTATTTTTTCTACAATTACATGCACTGGCCCTACACGTTGGGCATCAAATAATTATGTTACACGTTCAAAGCGCACTAGGCGTTGCCAATCCAGCTACAGTGGAAATGGGCGTGGTCGATATAAGGAGTAAAATGATTGAAAAGTAGTTTCCTTACACCTTACCTTACACTTACCATAAATCTACAACTCACAAAGCTCAGTCCGGGAAACATTGTCTCTAGGCGACACCACAATCTTAAATTTTGCTAAAATAAATAGTCTTAGGCAGGATGGTAAATTAATCCAATCTGACTGTGGAAGACAGGATTGAAGTCTACTTTGCAAAACCATTCACCATTCAAATTCAATCACACTTCAAAATAAATTGATCCAAAAGCAAGGCGGAGGTAGCATGTAAGTTCAGCCTATTCAGTTACACACAAAATGTTTAAAAGACTTTTGTTTGTTAAAAAAAGTCTGATTTTCATGGGACTTTCACTACTGTACATGTAATAATTCTGCTTAGATAATGACAAAGTTTGAAGTTTGCAAATTAAGTAGAGCAATTCTGAGGAAATACCAACAAACACGGAAAAGTGTAAATTGTAAAGGCCCTATTAGAACCAAATTTTCACAACTCCTAGAAATATAAATTTTCAATCGGATAACTTTTATAGCATCATAAAAAAAATGATCCGATTTTAAGTAAAGTACACTGAAAGATTAAGCAAAATTGATTTTTCAAGTGGAAGTAATATTTCTTTTGCCTCACTTGATACAAAAGGTTTACTACCCTAGTAATCCTTCTTTAGAAATATCCAGGTAGTTTGTAAATAATAAGTAGGTATAGGATTTATATGCACTTAAAAATGCTGAAATATGCATGCACTATAAAAACGTGACATATGCACTTAACTATGCACTTAAAAATCATGAAATATGTGTTTATTAGAAATTTTTAATAAATATATGCACTTTCATTGTTTAAAAAAATACCTATTTAGTCTTATTTAAATTTTATTTATATAAATTGTTTTAATTATACATCTTCCGCAATAATTAATTTTAGTTTCTAAATCTAGAACATTACAGTTCACAATGGCGTACATTTTTAAATTTTCAAAAGTGAACATATACCTGTTATCCCTAAATATTGCTTTATATTTTGAAAAACTCCGTTCCACATCGCAAGATGTAATTGGGGCATACTTAAAATTGCTTAATTCTACAAGCGAATAATGTTTTAGCTCGTTTAAAATGGCTTTGCCAGATAACGCATCATTCATGCTTTGAATTAGGTGAAAACCAGGATTTTTGTCAATAACGGACTTAAATTTTTATTGTATAGTCAAACCCTTTGGTTTTTTTACTTTATTCAGAGAAACACCTAACAATTTTACATGCTCAAGAGATTCATCTATTGAATTTCCCCGACTTTCTAATGTCTCAATTACTTTAGCTAAACATACAAAATTTCTCAAAACAAACAATAATTCTGCCCTCACCTCCTCAATATTAAAAGCATCCTGTGCACTTTGTATGTGTAGTGCATTATGTTTATTAAGTTTATTTACAAATGCTTTAATTATATCAAAATGAATAGCATAATATTCTGCTACAGAAAGCCAAGTACCCCACCTTGTTATTAGAGTCTCAGGTGGAAGAGGTAATTCTTGAGCAGTTTCCCTAATTATTTGTATACGATGTGGAGCTTTACAAACAATTTTTTTTACATCTGAAATTATAGAGTTTATGTGAGGGTATATTTGTCACACTTTTTCCGTAACTCTATGCATTGCATGAGCAAGACAAGTTAAGTGGATCATTTTGTCGTACAGAACTTGTAAGTCTGATCCAGCCTTGATCATGTATGGTGCTACATCGGTGACGAACAGGAGTACTTTGTTGTACTGTATACCGTCTGGCCAGAAAATTTAAAACGCCAATTATAAGATTAGCCACGTATCTGAAAACAAAATTTTTTTTCTATCAAACTATATAATTAGTCGGTTACAAACAATTAGTGTAAACAGTTATTTAAAAAAGTATATGTCTTAATCAAGCAAAAATATTGTTGCGATTAAATATGTAACTAACAAAATAGAAAACAAAACATCCGTAAATTGCTTAGCTGCCTTTGTTTAATTAAATTTTACTAATACAAAATAAAGAAATGAAGGAAATTAAATTTCTACGTACCTTCCCGTACTGTCAGTAGATTCGTCAATGTAAACCCATATGTAGTTGTTCGCTATATCTTTTCTAACTACTGGGTAAATAATTTTTCTTGAGTGTAGACTCGTTGGATATTGGCATTTTTGAAATTTCTCCCAGAAAATTACGAAAAGCTGAGTGATTAATTTTACTTAATGGGATATCTACAGCCACTAATGCACTACATAGTTTTTTATTAAATTCCATGGATTTGCTGGACTCACCGCGTGAGTTATTAACGTACCCCGGTAACAATGTTTATTTTTTTGATTTCAGGGCAACACACCTTTGATGTCGAGCCACGTTGAGATGTTGTGTAACTTGAAAGCATTTTGTGCATTTACTTTATCATCTCACACTGTACAATACAACACCTTATCGTCAGTTGCCAGAACACTGAATTCCTTAACATAACTTCGAAGTGTAACAGACACAGACCTTTTTTATTTGCCCATCTTTGCACTCTAAAATTTTCGAACTGAAATGCAGTTTGCAATTTCTTAATGGTCTTATTTGAAAGAAAGAAACAAAAGTACAGGTAAATTTTTTTATGAACAATAAGTTGTCCAAGGGTCTTTGGAATTTCCTAATACCTGTCAATCATAATACCCCAGGATGTAAGCAGCAGGATTTAAATTTAAGCAGTAAAATATTTTAAAGCCTGGTATTTAACAATATGCTTAGATTATGGGCTTTTCCTAAACTCAGCTAAACCGCCCATGGTTGGTTGTATTGTAATACTGAATTATTTTAAAAATATGATTGATAAAAATTTCATAATTTAAGCCTGTAAAATCCTCAAAAAGTGGTAAAATATGCACTATCGTCAAAAAATGCTAAAATATGCATGCATTTATAAAAAACGCCTAAATATGCATTTATATGCACTTTCAAATTGACATATGTGATTCATATGTGGCTTAAACATATAGAAATATAACTCTGCATATGTTTGCCATAAGCAGAAAAAACATGCAAATGCATAGAAATACTATGCCTAATAATAAGTGTCATCTTCAAAGTTAAAAAAAAAAAAATGTATACACTCATTAAAATATTACAATGTGCAATTTAACTTTAATATCTAATAATTTAACAGAATATTAGTTTTATATATTTATTTTTTACAACTTCTGAAGATGACACTTATTAACTATGTCGAAACTAGTCAATTTTAATATCTTAATAAAGTATTAGGTGAAGACAATAATTAATTAATTTATTAACCGGTTTCAGGCTTTTAAAACATCTATTTACATTTAAAAAGTCGACTGATAGTTATAGTCATAACTGTACTCTGTACGTAAAACAATATTGTTTACGAGCGGTCAGAAACATTTAACCCTCTTGGAATACGCGGATCTGCCAACTCAGGCAATGCCTACTCTTCCCAAAACTGTTTGAGTTTTGGTAGAATTGAATTGTTCCAAAATTCTGCGTCCTTTCTTATACAAACATATTCTAAATGTACATCGGTAAATAACACTAAATAACTTTATTACAAATATTCAATATCTTGCGTTGTCTGAGTTGAGAATGACACAAATTATTCTCCTAGAGTACAGCAGCATGAATTTTTGTATCCCTTATAGAGTATAAGCACTTTACTTTAACTAAAAATTTATTTTGTATAATGCCATCATGCTAGCTCCCAAAAAACAATAATCTTTGCAAATGAAAAAACCACAACTTTCGACCTTTGTACCTAATTCCATTTCAAATCATTTTATGGCAATTTCTTCGTTCTCTACTCCGTATTAAATTGCCTTACTATTTATAGGTGTTGACTAAAATATTTGTTTAATAATTGAGGTGTGATTGGTTTTTTCTCGCAAATGACAAATCTTTCCAAAAACGGAAGCTGTTATTCTGTTTCTACGAGATTCATACCAACGCAGATTTACTCTTTGGCCCCGGGTATTTCTTCTGTTTCACATATATTATCTTTATCCAGTTTTGCCATTATGTTTTTGGCCATTTTCAAAGATTCAACGTCGAGATCAGGAGCTGACGGTTCACTTGCTAAGTTTTCATAATCTTGTGATTCATCTGTAGTTATATAGCGACGCTTCCTTTTATGTGGCGATTTTTTAATTTTGCTGCGTCCACAAAATTTGTTTAAAAAATATTTTTCTTTATTACTACTATAAAGTTTTTTTATGAAATCCCAAAGACCATGTATTATAACACAGTGCAGCTCCTGTACATCTGGTAAGATTGACATATATCGCTCGGCTGGATTTGTAGTGACATTGTGAAGTAATCTATCTGCTTTTGGTATTACATTATCTCTCGCCTTTTGCATCTCTAATAATTTGATATCATTGTCCATCACAAAGGAATCTTTTAGCTGCATCTTCATATTGAGCAGGTCTGATGATTTAGCAATTACCTTCCTTGTGCAAGATGATATTTTCCCAACATGCTTCTTTAAAATATTCCTGCTTTCTAGTTGAAGCGGTTCTTTATTAGACAATGCAGTGCTGAAGTATATGCTCGGACGCAATGGTTATCACATTCTAGTTTTATTATACTACGCCCATAACACACTTTCTTTGGATTCTGGCGTAAACACTAGAATCTCCATCGCCAACTACATACTTATAGCGAATCCCGTACATTTTCTCGTTCTGATTAAAACCCTCCACAATAGCTGCTTGCTCCATGCTCGCTAAAGTTTTTAAAGCACGTATGTTCCCGGTTGGTAGTAGCGCACATGTAACAAAATTTGTTTTTAACCCCAATGTATAATATTTTTTGGGTTTTTTGGCCACAAATAAAGAGGAGTAACTATGTCTATATGACCTTTTGGCCCAACCCCCGTCGACTACCACGGTGATGTATGGAAAACTATCTTCTACGTTTCCAGCTTCAATAGCTAATTTTTTCTCTTCAGCAGTTTGTTGCATGTCCTTCGCCAATAATTGTTGCCATTTGTCGTGTAGTCCAATTTCCAGTTTTTTGTATGTTTTTTTTTGTCATTACGGGAACATTGAGAACTGACAACAGTTCTTCAGACTGCGAGTACCCCAAGCCAATTGCGGATCCACCCCACACAAAATTTTCATTTACACACCGATGTGGGTGTTTATTTTTATTTAATTTTTAAATGTATGCCAGAAATACGTAAAATACGACAATAACCCATTGTGAGTTTCATGTCGAAATTCCATTTTACCCATCGTGCATTTTGCTCCATGGGTTCCTAGTCGGCGTGATTGCTCTACGAAATAAGCTGTTTCAATTAGTGGATTGCCTTGAAGAGTAGAGGGCAAAACTGTACTTCTTTCCACATGAAGTTCCGGTAACTCCTCTGTTGGAAAAAAAAGGAAAAGGCCACGTATTTCATTCCCTCCCCAAGGGGAGGGTGGGCTGCTCTAACTGTCCGAGCTCCTTCAGCCACAATCATGGATTTCCAGCATATATACATACATTACGTATATATGTATGGTGGGATTAAGAATGGTGTGGTCAGGATAGGACCGGAAAGAACGGAGTTAGGGTTCTGAAGGGGAAAATACTACCACAGCATTCGTCTAAGTAGCCGCACATGGTGTGCATATACGCAGTGACCATGTCGCTACATGTGTATGAGGAAAACCCCCTGAAAAAACCTCATACAAGGTAGACGGTAAAGGGAATCGAACCCATTACCTCCCGAATGCTAAGCAGGTCGTGTCACGTTTCCAAAACGACTTTCTCGCCTTTGCAGTAAAATTCCGCTTTTTACACTACCAACACTTCGCGGCATTGCAAATACGCACTTATAGGCAGAAACGGATCAATCAAAGTCACACAACTACATACAGGGTGTACAAATACAGTCCCTACTCAAATTATTAGACTCACTTACCAAATTTGGGTTTTTAAGATTATAATTCTGGTGTAAAGGCTGATTAAACAGTTGTTATGTTAGAAATTATTTATTTAAAGAAAATATGTTATAGTAAGACTTAAAAAAACTTAATATTTAGTTAAACCGCCTCTGGGTTTAACTAGTGCCTCAACCCTCCTTGGCATACTATCTATGCAATTTAGGGTGATTTTTTAAGTTCTCATTGTGGTTCCAATGGTAAATTATTCTCTCTATTAGCTGAACCTTGGTAGATATGTTTTCTTTAGCCAGCTCCCTTATTTAAAAATTCCCAAACATTCTCGGTTGGGTTCATATCGTTGAGTTGCCTGGCCATGGTAGAACTGGAATCAGATGTTCATCCAAAATTTTTTATTGATTTGGCATGTGGCAAGGTGCCTCATCATGCATAAACACCTTCCTGTCATTACAAAACCATTCCTGCAACTGGTGAAGAAATTTGCTTTCTAAAACTCCCGATACTGGTCTTGTCGCATGGTTCCCTCAACAATGTGCAGGCGAGCAAGACCTTTGCCACTGATCACCGACCATATCATGACCAATATGGGATGCTTAACAGTTTTTATAACACATTCGCTGTTGCATTTTTCATCTGGCCTACACCGGACAAACTGTGGCTTGTCATCCAGAATGTGAAAGGTTGACTCATCGCTGAAGCATGTCTGTAATAGGGAAAAAGTATGTAAATAAAAGGAAAAGTTAAGAGATTTAATTCAACCTACTATGCGCCAGTCATCAATGGTCAAGTGTTTATGGGCATTTGCCCAAGTCAACCTTTTTTGAACCATGGCTGGTGTTAATCTTGGCTTCTTAATTGGCCTGCGACATTTGAAACCCAGGTCGTACAGATTTCGCCTCACTGTAGAAATGGATACAGTGCACCCAGCTTCCTCAAATTTTTTTTATTGTACTAGCACTTCCCCTTCGACAATCTAGCACAATATTTCTAAGGGTTCTTCTTCCTCTAGCTGTCACCACCTTTTTTCTGCCACACCTTCCTTTCCGATTACCATCGGTAGACTGATTGGCATTCATATTTTGATGGATCCGGCGTACTGAGGACTGTGACACTCCACACCTTGAGGCAATATCCCTTTGGCTGTATTTCGTATTGCTTAACAAAGCTGCAATAGCAGCCCTTTGCTAGATCTTTTGACTTACCCATCTAAAAAATAACACCCACATTTCAATAGCAACATTTCAAATTAATATTTCAAGTTATGGCTTTCACACTTGCTTAAAAATATAAATAAACATTTACTGAAACTTCACTTATTGCTAAAAATCACTAACCTTAGCAAAATAACGTCTTAAACAAAAATAGTTAACTATTATAACACGTTAAAAACACTTCTAACTCCTGTATCTGTCAAATAGTTAACAATTAATTAAAAATCTATATTATCGACCACTTTATGTTTCTAAATTTTTAATATATAATTAGGCAATCCTAACACCAACCCTGTCTACAAGTTTGCCTGCATATGAAGGCGAAAAATTAAGATAAATTTCACAACGAAGGTAATTTTATGAGTGAGTCTAATAATTTGAGTAGGGACTGTATAACAATTAACTGTATTTATTTAAAATTAACTTTTAAAGTACATACAGTGGAACTTCAACCCACGACCTCCACTTTGCTAGAGTGGGGCTCTTCCAACCGAGCGATCGAGGAGGCAAGTTACAATCGACTCAAACTTAAAATTTTTAGTTTGCTATAAGCAATACTAACAGATAAGTATAGAAATTGTAATGAACGAACAAAAGTTCATTGTAATAATAAATAACTGTATTTATTTAAAATTAACTTTTTAAAGTACATACAGTACAAGATTAACTCGATAGCTCAGTTTCGAAAAGAGTCCCACTCTACCAAAGTTGAGGTTGTGGATTTAAGTCCCACTCGAGTTAATCTTTTACTGTGTGTACTTTAAAAGTTAATTTTAAATAAATACAGTTAATTATTATTACATTGAGCTTTTTACATTAATTACATTCTGGTTGTTCATTAGAATTTCTATAGTTACTAGAAATTAATTGTAAAATTTAAAAAAACAAATTTTCCAAAACTCCCACCTTTTTCTTTTCAATCTTCCACCTAAACTTGGCGCAAGTATTCCTTCAGGAATATTTTCTTTTTCTGCCACAATTAGTTCGACAAGATTGTCCTCTGGGTCTGTTACAGAAAATGTAGAAGATGAATTAGATGTGCTCGGTTGTGTATTCTCAATTTCAGTTGAACTTTTGAGATGAAATGGCCTGAAACGACCCAACCTTGTTACTATATATTCTGATTTAATACAGAGTACTACACTAAAAACAACACATTCGTATAATATTTAAAAACGCCTTTGTAACTGTGTTACCTTTGAACAAGGTTTAAACCAGTTTCATAATACTAGGCCTTAAGATTATTAACAGAATTCATATGTAACTTACTAATACAACTTATCTTTCCATTTGATATGTTTCTTTACTTCGGAAGTGGGATAGCGCATTTTAAGTACCTTACACTTAAAGGTTTCATATCGAAATCATCTATTGTAAAATGGCTAGAACAGATTGCAGCTCGCTCTGGCATTTGTCTATCATCTTCGAAACCCGGCAATGGAAACCAAACCCGCCTTCGGCTGGGATTATTAGGAAACCTTCATTCAATGCATTAATAATTTAATAAAAATATTGGTCTTGTAAATCAAAAATAAGTTTAACAATTAAAACTTCAGACAAAAGGTTAAACCACTTCATTAATCTACAAAATTAATATTTTACATAAACTATTTTCTGTGCAGAAGTATTAGTAAGATTTATAATAACATTTTACTTATTATTTACCTATATTAATGAATCATCCATTAGCAATATGACTAACATTAATTTGAATATTATCAGGATTTTTAAATTTTTTATCTCATATATTTTATTTATTGTTATACGAGCCCCGTCCCATCTCAATTGGCCCACCAATAATTTTTCTTTTTAAATAAAATTATGCTAATTCAAGGTAAATTTAATTTAAGTTTTATTTTTATTATCATTTAACATTTTAAACAATTTAAAACTTTTTATTGTAACATTTAACTTTAAATTATTTTTTAATAGTTAAAAACAAGAAAAACATACAAAATCGAAAAACCTTTATCACTGGGTGACGTCTCCTTTATTTTTAATTATGGCTTGAATTCTTTTGGGCATCGTACTTATTAAGTTTTGACACTCATCTTGAGTGAAAGTATCCCAAATATTTTGAAGTTTGTGTTTTAATTCGACTACGTTTCTAGCTGGTTGTATTAGTAATCGTGTTTTCATTGTGTGCGAAAGGGTTTCTATTGGTGACAAGTCGGGACTGTTTGCCACCCACTCCAAAAGTGGGACATTATGATCAGAAAGCCATTTTAAAGATTTTCTTGATGTATGGCAGGCCGCCCCGTCTTGTTGGAACACAAAATTATTATTCTGCAATAAATCAGTCATTGTTGGAAGTAACGATTTTCTTAAAATCTCTAAATATTTATTGGTGTTTACAATTCCATCAATGAAGTGAAGTTTTCTAACACCTCTAGCAGACATTGAATCCCATACCATAACTGAAGCAGGAAATTTTACTTTCTTTTTTAAACAATCTGAATTGAAAGCTTCATTTTTCTGACGAATAACTGCTTCGATTGTCCCCAACACAAACTTCAAAACGAGAGTCATCACTCCAATGGACACTATTCCATTCACCACTTGTCCAAGTAATGTGACTTGTAGCCCATTTAAGCCGGTTTTTCTTTTGTTTGAATGTTAAGAGAGGCTTTTCTTTCGCCTAAAGAAAATTGGTAAAATTACAAAAAAATTTTTTGGAAAAAGTTGCAATAAAATTACCTTGCAAGTTTTAAAACCTAACTTAAGGGCTTCTCTATGGCACGTGGATCTTGAAATGCTCCAAAGAACAGATAATTCACCATAGTTCGAACGCCTGTTTTTCTAGTAACCTTCAATGCCCGTCTATCAGCATCTGATATTTTGGATTTCGACGCATACTGAGGTTTTGTAGCTATTGTACCCGTTGTTTTATAATCTTGAATGATATTTCTGACAGTAAACTTTGAAAAATTAACTAGATCGCCAATTTCCGCGTTTGATTTTCCCTTTTTAAATAAATTGATAATAATTGAGCGAATTTTTTCATCAACAACCTTTCCACGCGTCATTTTTACTAATAGTAAAAAACAAACTTTCTTTTGTTGGACAAAGGCAAAGCCTACTTGATTATTTCAGATATTCAAAGATTCTTAGAAAATAATAAATTCGAGAAAAGCAAATAACTATTTTTTTTGTATAAAAATATGTTTTTAACAATTAAAAAATGATTTAAAGTAAAATGTTACCGTGAATTAGCATAATTTTATTTAAAAAGAAAAAATATTGGTGGGCCAATTGAGATGGGACGGGGCTCGTAGTTGGGGGATTACTAGTTCTATTCATGTGCATACCAAGAATTGTATCAAATAAAAAATTACTTACCGATATTATAATTTTCATCATAATTATACCTGTTATTTTATTAATTATATTACTAATAAATAAACCATAAGAATAATTTAAATTATAATAATAATTACACATATTGCAGTTTTTTCTAATTTTTGTTTAGAGGTCTTTACAAATAATTAATGTTACATCTATGGTTTGTTTATTTACCGATGAAATGGTAGGTAATGATTTAAATAGTATAGTTTTTTTTTACGTATCACGCACTGTCTCACCATTATTACACTAGATTTTTTACAAAAAGACGACAAATAATAACGTTGCACTTATCTAAGCGTCTGAAAAAACACTGCAATAATAACCAAAACAATCGCCAGAATCAGCTGTTGTCAAATATGGGCGTAGCCATATTCTGCCAGTTTGCAGTTGCGTTGGGACACATACAATTGTAAACAAATACGTCTTGGTTCGTAGTCATTGATATTTGTACTATTGCTATGTGGTCTTGAAGGGAGTGTTCCTATGAACTCTCTCCTTTAGTTTTAACTTAGTCTTATGCTGCATTATTTATGTACATTATTTAAAAGTAAATGTTAGTAGTTAACTAAATCTGGTAGGTAGGTCCGAGGGTTTAAATCTTTTTAATTGTCTTAATTCTTCACTTTTGTCCATTAACTTATGAACTAATTCGTTTGGGTGCGCTTCCACACGATCACTGTATTTTTCACTATATTCTTTTTGTCTTCCTTAACTGATGGCACACACAAATCGGTTTGTATCATTGCATTCGAACATCCACTATTACACGCAGCACGTTGTGCTGGAATCTTTGGATGATGTTAATGTTACTATTACTGGCTGATCCCCAGAGTTGTAGTCCATATGGGCTTAATAATGGCCTTGTATAGCAGAATTTTGCATTCCAGCGCTAGTTGAGATCTTATATCTATCATCCAATGTAATTGTCTGAATTTCGGACCTAGTTGTTTCCGCTTGAAATAGATATGTTTTTGGCAGGTGAGTCTCCGGTCAAGGTGAATTCCCAAATATTTTACACTGTCGTTATGCTTCATTTGTTTACCATTTAACTTAACCGATGGACAGTTATCTATTTTCATCGCAAACGTTATCTGGACAGATTTGTCTAGGTTCGCTTTAAGTCGCCATTTTTTAACCACTTTTCAATTTTAATATTATGGGTTCTTTGTGTCATTTGCTGGGTTTGGATGTGATGCAAGTATAGCCGTGTCATCGGCAAACGTCGAAGTCGTTGTTGTTCTGGTATTTCGTAAGTCTGCTGTGAATATCAAGTACAGTGATGGCCCAAGGATGTTTCCCTGTGGTACTCCCAACAAAATTTCATGCAATTCTGTTTCACCAAGAAATTCCTTCCTGTTAGGTATGATTTTAATAACTCAAAAAGGTCATGAGGTAGAAGTTTTTTGAGCTTGTATAGCAGGCCTTCATGCCATACTTTGTCAAACGCTTCGATGATTATTTTTATTCTTTTGACTAGGGTTTTCTCTAAAACCTTTGAAAGAACAGGCAGCAAGGTTATTGGTATGTATGACGAAACCTCACTGATATTTTTGATGGATTTAAGGAGCATAATTATTTGTGCCACTTTCCATGTCATTGTTAAACTTTTCGCAAATAAATAACATCAGGAATGTTAATAATGTTGTACTAGATCTGGTTTTTGTAAATAATATATCCGTGTTTGAGCCACAAGTTACTAAAACTATTCACCCACTTATATACGAAGATCGGCATCATCCGGCTATAGAAATCCACTGTAATGGTCACATAATTAAACCCAAATTTACAAGGAACCAACATCAACTAAAATTTAATTTTCGTAAATGTGATTTACGGCTGCTGTATAATGCGATTTCAAAATGCGACTACTCCAGCATCACTAGTTATGATTCTCCGGACTTAGCCACTCGAGCCCTCAATAATATTTTAATTAATGTATTTAATACCTATGTTCCAAAATGTCATTATCTAAGAAACTCTTTTCCTTCCTGGTTTAGTAAGCATACTATAAACTTGATTAAGATAAAACAAAGCTATTATAACAAAGTAGTTCGCAACAGAAATAACAAACTTGCTAAACTCAATTTTAACCGCGTTCGTGCCCACTCTAAGCGTAGCATAAGTACCGATTATAAAAACTATATCAGTAGAACACAAAATTGTTTGAAATCAAACCCCAAACTTTTTTGGTCTTTTTTAAATGAAAAGAAATCTACGAGCAATTCTTCTGTTTTTAAGAATGGTGACTCTGTTTTTACTACACCAGAACAGGTTACGAATGCATTTGCAGGTTACTTTGCTAGTATTTACGTGAATAGTCATGATCCTTCAATCAATTCGTTAGTGAGTACTACATATGAATATAACAAGTGTGATAACGACATCGTTGGTATACCACAAATAACTTCACAGGTTGTCATTAACGCATGTAAACGTCTCCCATCTACTTTTAGTTGTGGCCCAGATCTTATACCAACAGTGGTGTTGAAGGATTGCTCACATATCTTAGCTGATTCCCTAGTTTATATATTTAATCTAATTGTAAAAACCTCGGTGTTTCCTAATTTATGGAAAATTTCTAGAGTGCAACCTATATTTAAAAACACAGATCGCTGTGAAATTAAAAATTATCGCCCAATTTCTATACTTTGCAATTTTTCAAAGATTTTTGAATATGTATTGTTTGATAGTATTTACAATCAAGTAAGTACGTCTCTGTCTGTACATCAGCACGGTTTTATAAAAGGTAGATCTACCACAACAAATTTGTGCTTTATCACACATTTTATTGCTTCCTGTTTAAATAAACGGTCACAATGTGATGTTCTCTACCTAGATCTGAGCAAAGCATTTGACACCATACAACATGACATTCTAATAAAAAAACTACAACCATTTAATTTTTCTGTAGATGCAACTACTCTTATATAATCTTATCTGACTAATCGGTTCCAATTTGTTCAACATAATGGATATCAGTCAGAGATGTTCCCCCAGAGTAGTGGCGTGCCTCAAGGATCTGTACTTGGGTCGCTATTATTTACGCTGTTTATTAATGATATAACGTCAGTTATCACTAATAATAAATTACTTTTTGCTGATGATATAAAAATCTTCAGCGAGATATCTAACATAAACTGCGCTAGTAGCTTACAGAGAGATCTCGATAACATCTTTGAATGGTGTGACCAAAACAAACTAACCATTAATATAAAAAAATGTGAAATAGTATCATTTACTAATAAGAAAACACCACTGGAGTACAATTATAAATTAAATAACGATTTGATTAGGCGTAGCGCATCCTGTAAGGACCTCGGGGTCATCTTCGATAGTAACTTAAGTTTTAATGTTCACATACACTCTATAATTAACAAAAGTCTGAAATTTATTGGCTTCATTATTCGCAATACTAAAAATTTTACTAATATTGATTGTTTGCTTGTATTATATTATAATTTAATCAGACCTAATTTAGAATATGCTAGCCTGATCTGGTCTCCATTTTATGTGTACCTAGTCAGCAGTATCGAAAAAATACAAAGAAAATTTTTAAAACGTGTACTTTATAAAACATAAACAATTCCCAGCTCGAAATTATCCATACTTAGAGCTGTTAAATGAATTTGGTGTACCTTCATTGAATTCACGCAGAATAAAACATACTTCTACATCTCTTTAAACTGCTAACTAACCTAATAGATGACCCAAGCAATTTAAATTTCATCATGTTCAATGTACCTCTACGGCAACTAAGAGATTCAAATTTATTTTACCTTCCAGTAGTAAATGTAAATAATTTTACAAGCGATCCTATTTATAAAATGTGTTTTCTCTACAATAAACTTTGCTCGAATGCCGATCTATTTTGTACCACGCTTAATGAATTCAAAAGTATGTTAGGGACACTGAAAACAAAATAGCTTACAACACAGCTATTTATGTAGTCATTTATGTAATATTATTAATTTGCTAACGAACAAATTATTCTTTTGTGATACTATTTTAAAATTTTAATATTTTAATAATTTAGTGTTCAATGTTTGTAATATACATTACTTGTGCTTTATTATCTGTATATGTATAATATTGTTTTTGACTGTTCATTACTCTGTAACTGGATGAAAATCTGTTGAGTAACAATAATAATAATAATAATAATGTGCTTGGAAAGTATCTTAGTTTGACTATGGCATTGAATATTTGCAAAATAGATTTGATTCCTTTTTCCGTCATTTCTTGTAAGACCTTACCCGTTATTAAGTCAAATCCAGCTGCTTTCTTGGGACTGATTTTTTTGTGATTGTGGTATAGACTTCGTTTTTCATCGAGAGATCCATTTGAAACGGTGCCTCTAGGAACTGATTGTTCTCTTGTTCCTCTAGTGATGATTCAGCTGGATATGGTTGAAATACTTTTATTAGATGGTCAGCGAATAAATTGGCCTTTTCCACGTTGTTTCATGCCCACTTCCCGTTTTTTTCTTTAAGTGGTCGTATATGTTGCTGGGGTCTTTTGATCTTTCTAGTGGCCTTCAACAGTGAGTAGTCAGATGCTTCTGTTGGTGTTAGAGTTTTAAAATAATCTTGCACAGACTGATTTTTTAACTCCAGGATTTTTTTTTTTAATTCCTTTGTAGCTTTGTTGAATTTTTTCTTCTCTACATCCGCTTTCGATATCTGCCATTGTTTTCTTAGTTTGCGTTTATCTGCTATCTTCTGCTTTACTATTATAGGGCATGGACCTTCTGTTTGATGTGTTTTTTTCAGGTGTAGCCTCCAGCCTGCATTTTGTATAGTTGTAGTTATCTTTTGTACCGCTAGTTCTATGTCTTGGACAGTTTTAAGTGGGATGTTGAGTTCGATAAGTTTGTCCACCTCGTCTTTGAATGTTTCCTAATTGGTTTTGTTGTTTGTAACTGTTAGCTGTCTGTCTATTTGCAATTTATCTGAGTACATGGTGACGATGATTGGTGTAAGATCTGAGGAAAGGTCGAGGTTTGATTCAGCTGTGCATCATTTGGTATTTATTCCCTTTGTGACACAGAAATCTAACAATTCAGGGATTTTTTCTTATCCAAGGGCCAGTACGTCTGTTATCGTGTCGAGATGTAGTGTAGATTATCATTTTGCATTGCTACAAGCAATTCTCTACCTTTGGTGGTAGTTAATCTTGAACCCCATTTGGTATTTTTGGCGTTATAATCATGTTTTTTATTTTTGTGCTTTGGGGGACAGTATATCACCTCTATTTTATGTGTGTTAAATTTTTCTTGTATTTCAATTGTAGTTGCTTGTTCGTATTCATATTTCTGTAATTCATTGTGCTTGACGCATTGCGAATTATAATGGCCGTGCCACCATGAGCAGTTTCATCGGGATGATTAGTGGTGTAAGTTTTATAATTTAGTATTTTTATGTAGTTTTTATGGGTAAATCGGGTTTCGAAAATTAGCATCACATCAATTTTGTTAATAGTTAATAATGATTGGACTTCTTGAATCCGTTGGCGTTCCATACTGCTATCTTTAGTAATTGAGCCATTATGTCATTCTACTGACAAGGGTGGTAATGAGGTTCATGATTGTTCCTATTTGATTACATACATTTTTCATCATTATCTTGAGTTCCGTTATATCATTTGTTTGTTGATGATTTTGTGCAATAGTTGCGGTGGCATATGTTGTCCCTGGTTGAACATTCCTTCCTCTTAGTGAGGGATATAGCTTTTGCAGTAGTTGCTTATAGATTACACACCCCCTATAGTTTGCCGGGTTGTTTTCTTTACAGTTTACGCATGTGACCTTATGTTTTTCTTTTCTTGGACAGTCCTTAGTAAAGTGGTTTTCTATGCATTTAAGGCATCTTGGGTTTTGGTGGCAAAAGTTCTTTGTGTGCCCAAAGCGTTGGCATCTTACGCACTGTGGAATCTCTCTTTTGGTTCGAGGTGGTTTAAATTTAACTTTACAATTCATGAATAAGTTTATGTTATAGATATCTTTATTATTATCTTTTTGTTAAAGGTCGATGAAAAACATCAGTAATTCTGTTTTTGTTGTTCTTTCCTTTATATTCCATACGTTGGTAGCATCATGTCCTAGACTTTTTAGGTTTTGTTTAATTAATTCTGTTTCGGTTGCTGGGTGAATGTGTTTTAATACGACTTGGAAAGTTTTATTCGGTTTTAGATTGTATGTATGGTATTGCGTCTGTATTTCATTTAAGGCTTTTATAATAGTGTGGTTCTTTCGTTTTTACTTCATTTTTTTTTCCGTTATGTCTTCATCATCTGATTCGTTGTTCAGTGCAGCCAATCTCATATTTCTTGTGGTTGGGTTACCTAACCAATAATGAGTAATTTTTAATTGGGACTATTTTATTATTCGATGCTATTTGCCATTCGATATCAGAGCATGTGAGCTTAAGTGGTGATAATACTTGATATGAATTTTGTTGTGATAGAGCAAAGTAAGTTGTATGTTGTGGTTGTTGCAAGGGTTGAGAAAGGATCGTATTTGGTAACAGGTTATAATGCATATTTGTATTTTGATCGTAAAGCATTAAATTAGGTTGATTTGGTTGTGCATTCATATAGTTATTGTAATTGCTATAATTACTGACCGCCATGGCCAAAACTTTTATTTCTTACCATGTATTATTGTATAATTTAGTGATAACTGGTTTATCACAATCATTGTGCAGACACTTTATCTTCAGAACGCAGAGCACACATCTTTACACTTCGAAAAATAAAACGATTTATTTATTATTTAAAACCGCAGAGTCCAAAAATGCAAAAATATACAGGGTGTCCCATTTAAATTTCCAGTTTCTATATCATTTACGGCGACACCGAATATCGGCCATATTGGATTGCAAATTTGCTCTAATATAATCGACCAACATTTGAAATAATCATACTCTTCCGTTCATAAGTTGTAGGAGTGGCCCACAACCCGTTTACACCCAGTATATGTATGGTTTTCTTAAATTTTGTGAAAACCTCTTCAATTCTACAAAAATAAATGGTAAAAACCATTTAAATGTAGGGAAAAGTTGTGTGTTGAAATGTCGGTGTGTGGAAGTGTTGAGTTCCCTTGTAATAAGAACATTTTGTCATTTTGACCTTTTTTTCAGAGTCCTTCAAGTATTACAACTGATTCAGGTTCGTTCAATGATGAAGTCGATAATAACGAGCCAGATCCAGAACCAGTAGAATCATTAAGCCTGTCACTGCCTTCAATAACAAATCCAGTAACACCACCATGTTCGAATAATCTAACACAAACGCAACAAGAAACTGCCAAAATTCCAAAAATCGAAACAGAACAACCCGGTAAAGATAATTTTTATCATATAATCACTAACCTTTATATTTTTAGAAAAACCACCAGTAACGATAATTCCTGTAATACCAACAGTCCCTGTGATAACCAACTCAAAATTATCAACCGTATCTGAATCAAAACCTTTAAATGTTTCGATACGTTTATCCGATGATATAAATGAACGTAAAAATTTAATTAAAACTTCTGAGGAACATAAGTTTAATCCTGATTTGAAATATCCAGAAATTAAGAAAGAGAAATCGGATGAATTGAAAATAGAGAATGAGGTAAAAGAAGAAGTGCCTGAAAAAATGAAAACAGAGTTAATAATACCAAAAGTTATTGTTAAGGAAGAGATTGAAAGTAGTAACGAAACACTTAATATAAATGTGATGAATCCGAAGGACGATTTAAAATTGTATAAAGATAGTTTATTTTTACCTTACGGTTTAGGACAACCTTTAAATCTTAAAGATACACAAAAGGATATTAAAGAGCATTTGAATCATACATACTTGAAAGATCAATTTAGGCCTGAGCTTCCACCTAAAGAGTCTACGATTAATGCTGTTATCAAACTTGAACCTCATGAAGAGCCAATGGAGTTGACGAATCCAGCTCGGAGTGAAAGCTTTAATCAACCGTTAAACATTCCTACAGTTGTTCCGATGTCGCAGATTCCAAATAGTGGAAGTAGTACAAATAGGACAAGTGATATGTTTGAGCAGAAGAAAGTTGAACCGGAACGTCCCGAGCGTTTGGATAGGCCTGAGCGTTTAGAAAAAGTTGATCGTATTGAAAGACACGATCGGTTAGAGAGGCCAGATAGAGCTGATTTGGTTAGTATGGGACAATCGATCGGCCAGCCACCTTTACCAAACTTGATGCAGTCAAGTAACCTGGTGACGATCGGAGGCCAGCCACCTCTTAATCATTATGGTTTTATGTCGACTAATCCATATGGTAATCAAGGCATGCGACCTGTTGAAAAGCCGCAATTTGTTCAGAATCCGCAACCTGTTTATTCCAATTCACAGAGTGAACCTCAGAATTTGAAAATTAAACAGGAAGTCTCGGAGATTTGCTCAAGTACTAGTCAGAACCATATACCGCCTCCTTACCAACCACCGACGGTGGTTACGTCACATTTAAATACTCAAACTCATCCAACACCTAGTTATTCAGTTGCGATTCCACCAACGAGTCATGTTTCAAGTGGGCCTGATCCTCTTCAAAGTTTGAAAGATGTAAAAGTTCCAGGCTTTGCACTTCCATCAGTTGTAGCCTCACCTAGCAATAGTGAGCCTCCAGCGTCTGATGGGGTAAAGAAGGAGTTGGATTATGGACCTACACAGACAAGTAGCCCAGCTCAACCACCAAATGAGAAAAGTCCGGCACCGAAATATTCGAATAACTCAATTGTTTCACAAACGCCTCCACTACGACAACCGAACTCGGGCACTCCTCCTGTTGTGGTAGGCCATTCTGCTATGAACCTTATAAGTCCTACCTCAACGTCACAACCATCGATGCATTCAAATCAACATTTTCACAACACTCCCATGCCCCCACCTCACCCTCTTATGCATCATTCTTTTCTATTTCATTCCCATCCGTATTCTGGTTATCCATTCTCATATCCTTATCCATATGGACCTATGCCTCATCAACCTCAAGCAATTCCTCCACCCCAAGGACCAATTAAAGTAGAATCGACCACTTTATCTAGTACACAACATAGCTCAACAAGCTCCGTTACCACAAGACGTGAAATTCGTGAACCTGATGATGTGCAGGGTGAACGTAGTCAAACACATGAGGCAACCTTAACACATCACCAGTCAACAGCTCACCACAGTGCAATTCATACAACCACTGATAAACAAAATTACGGTGGCGCAACTAATCACACAATCAGTATTTCACACTCTACAAGCTCAAGTTCCAGTCAATCCTTACAATTAAAAGTTAATCAAAAACCAGTACGTACAAATTCACCTCATACATCAATATCGCAATCATCAGCATCATCATCTATAAATCACTCAAGCTCAACTAATCAACACACTCACCATCACATGCATCATCACGAGCAAGTTTCGTTAGGGTTACGTCATAAACAAGCTCCAGCAAATCCTCATCATCTAATGATACAACCACCGAGTATGGGTCATCATGCACCATTAGGTCCACCTCCTATAGGAAGCAGTTCGCTTGATGCATTACGAGCACATGCAGCACAGGCAGCTGCTAATATGCAACAAAGCAATCTACATCCTTCAAGTAATTCGCCAATGTCTGTTTCATCAAATCATCCAAGACCACCTATGACCGAAGATGTAATTAAAGTCGAATCTGAAGTTGAACCTATTGAGGAAGAAAGCCAAACAAGTCCTTTAAATCCAACTAGAGGACCATCGCCTGAACCTCGAATCGAAGATTCTGAATGTCATCGTAGCCAATCTGCAATGTAAGTATTTGGTCTTTAAACTAGACGTTTGTGTTATTTTTTTATATCTGTAAGATTTTGAATTGTAGTAGCTTAAGAAGCTGTCGTAACAGCTAATGTAGCACTAAACTGGTGTGCTAGAAGGAAGTTATGAGTTTAAGGGTTATTGATCTTTAGTGCAATTTCTGATCAAATCGTGACATTATGGTTGAAAACATCGCATTTATCATACAAAAATTTTTTGTAAATAAACCAAAAGCTGGGACATTTTGTCCAATTTTTAGTTATAATGTAAACAATAATAATATATAAATAAGGTAGGCCTGGCTAGTCTAAAAGACAGAACAAAAGGTCTGGGGTCTAACAGAGCTTAGTTCTACCACAGATGTACACACATAATAGATTGCTAACTAGATGTGAGTATTCTAAATGCAACTGGAATACTAATACGTACAACTGGTGGCCTACAAACAGGAGAAACATAACAAAAATTAATTTCTTTAGTTAAAGCACACACACTCAATCAATCTTTCGTACAAATCAGCGATGTTTCTTTCTTTTGTTAGAGGGAGCCCTAATCCATCACAGGTCGCTATTTTGGTTCATGAATAGCTCCTATCAGATATCACTGTAACCATAGATATGCGCACGGGTATATCTGTGCTGTAACCATATAATGTTACCACCACAGATATACTTGTGTGTAATCTGTGGCATATTACATAACTCCAACCATATTTATTTTATTAAAAACAATAATTTAATTATGATAATGAATTGATTACACAAAATGCAACATGTAAACAAAAATTAATTATATTTGTAACCATAATAATATTACAGTAGCTTTCATGTATACAATAAATACCAAATACATTATTATGCCACAGATTTACACTCATAACGGGTGTATACTCTAAATTAAGGTAGGTCGCTATAACGAGATTGAAAAGGGTTCATTTACTCTTAAATTTGCAAATTTAAAGTCATTAATCTGAATGAAAAAACTGCCCTTAATGATTTATTTGCTTGCAGAACATTCTTACAAACTGCGTTATTTATATTTATGTTCTGATTTCAATACTCAAAAGTTTTTAAAATAACTTTGAAAATGCTACAAGCGGGCATAATTTTGTTTATTGTTCAATATAAGCTTTGATTTCAATAATTATCAAATTTTTATTTTTAAATAGTTAACTTATTTATGATTTTTAAGTATATCGCTTGTTTAATATCACATAAACATTATTGAAATTAATTTGTTCCTTTTATTAATTTCTTTCAAAATTAGTACAAATCAATATTTAATATGAGCTAGTTTAACAATAATAAACAAATGAAGTTAGTTGTCAAAACATACCCATCACTATAAAAATTTAAGATCCGACGCAAATTGTGTTTGAAGGAATGCCTGTCAATTCTGTCAAATAATTTTAAAACCTTTCCAAATAATTGGATGCTTAGAATCTAAAATGCCCTTCCCACTGTCATTGTTCTTGAGATGCATGTCAGAGCAGTCATTATCACATTCGATATTAGCGATTTTTTCACTATTCGCGGTCAACAGATTTACGGTCAGGATAAACGTTTGTAACACTTCTTTCTTTAATTACCATGAAGTGAAAATGAAATTTTGTTGAATTTATGAATTTGATATTTAACGTTTATTTTTATTGGTTGTTTCATCAATAGAACTATAGTAAATTACCTTAATTATAACTACTTATATGTAAGAACATAAACCTCTATTTGTGTTGCATAATTCTTAATTTTGATTTTGACGAATACTTAGGCGTTAAGGACCACCTACACTCTTTGTGAATTTTTGAATTTATGAGTAACTCAAGGAAAAACTTCTTATGCTCCTCAACCGCATAAAAATTTTTAACCGTAAATAGAGGCCAGCACTTTAACATCAAATTCGCCCTAATTTCTCTCTCCCAAAATATATCTTTAAATTCCTCGTGAAAAATAATTAAACATTGATTAACCAATTTGAAAATATGTTGTGGTGGTGAAAATAGGCCTTTAGATGTGTCCGTTTTTTTATATAGTCTGTTTATAATATGTAACTGAAGTTTGTCCTTTAGTATTTCACTTTTCGAAGAAAAGTTTTGTAAACAGGTATCACAATTAAACTTTTTAATAGTTTTGCTACAAATGTATCCTGCAAAATAATTGATCGCACAATCCTCAACCGTTATCGCTTGTGAGATTACTTAAATTTTTGGTTTCTGATGGCAATTCTTCACTAGGGTTGGCATTCGTATCGGATGAAGTGGTTTCTGCTTCTTTATTAAACATTCTCGAATCCGAACTGAATTCAGACGCATTCGAAGTATTAAAGTAATTATCTTCATCTGCTTCACAGTTTGCATATTCAGAAGGCAAAATACAATTTATAACCGTTGATCTAAATATGCATCTAAAAACCCTGCATGTGGAATTTCTATTGCAACCGCCTTTCTTGCGAACTACGGAGAAATAGTTTTCCAAGACGTCCTGACACAACCGATTTGTTAGTATTATAATTAAAATTACTTTTTTTACATTCGGCATGAAGCAACATCACTCCGTTAATAGTTTGTATTAGTCCCGAAAAGCAAAGCGGCCTAGTGATTTTACCGTTAACACTTATTTTTACTAAACTTTTCACTAATTGTTTACACGTTTCTAATGTTTCCAAAACTTCCACATTTTCATTACAAACGGAACTTCTGTAAGGATTTTGGTCGTATTTCAATTTACTGTTTAAAGCGTCAAATGTGTTGTTCATTAAATAGATGAAATTAGCAGTCTCAATTGCGGTTTCACTTTTTAATTGATTTGTCTGATAACATGTTTTTATTGCTGCTGATACACTATGGCTAAAAATTTGAAGCGCTAACTTACATGATTGTTTTTGAAAACTATTTGGGGACATATGAACGTCTGTTATTTTCATTAACGTTCTTGCTTTACACGTTTTATCCAAATTATATGTTTCTACGATATCTGAAAATGTTATCGTTTTATCCCCAAATTGAAAATTTCCTTCCAATAAATTATTTCGGAAATTTTTGAATATATGTGGCGCATCGTAAATGAAAATGACTTTCTCAGTATTCACAGTGATGTACGGCTTTTCTTCTGTCACCCCTAAAAGCTTGAGAGCGGCAACGTTTGTTGTCGCCTGGTCACAAACAGCAGCCCTCACAACTAACCCGCATTTTTGAATTTGTCCGATGACATGAGTGATCAAGATACTTAACTGCTCCTTTTTAGTGGTACTACTGGACAAGTAGTAGGCAAAAGGTAGTTTCCACTTGCAGAAAAGACCTCTTATCATAAATACCAATGCCTTTTTAACGATTGCTTGTGTCCTTCCCAGGTAACCCATGTCTTCAAACCCTTCATAAAATCCAACGGTTTCGAGTATTCAAGCTTTTCCATAATGTCGACTTCATCGAAAGCTAAAACACACTGCTTTTCGATGCTCCATACTTTCGACTTTCAGATGAAGTTGTCGTGTAAATTTATTATCGACGCCAGGGAAAAATCTTGTCTCACCAATCCATTTTTTTATAGTGGACAATGCGGGAAGAATGAACCCATTCCGTTTAAACATTTTATATGCAGACGGCGAACTATAATAAAATGCCAAAGAAAACTTTTTTTCTAGTTGAGTCCACGGCGTTCTACATTTGTGTAAAAATTGCATTGAGAACATCGCTTTTACAGCCTCCGATTTATGCAATACCGAGTTGAACATGATATTGGTTGCCAATTGTCGCTTATGTTTTAAAATGACATTTGCATGTTTAAAGTTTTTTATTTGCGCGTGTCTCAGTAGTGATGTTTTCTGTTTCAACTTTAAGGATAATTTATCGAGCTTCTTTTGGGGATTGAGCAATATTTTTTGCTTCTTCGGTGCCTCTGGCAAATCACAAACCTCTTCCAAATAACGCTTTTCTGACGAGGACGTTGATATAAATGATGTTTGAGATGTTTCATCTATGACCATGGGCTCTGGTGAATGGCGTTTGATACTAGAAGAAGCTGGTTGGTACTGCTTGACCGGAACGCGAACGGTAAGATCTTCGTTCTTGTATAACAAAGGAATTACATTTGGGTTTAATCTGGTTCTGTGAAGGGTGCTATTTGATATATCTTCAGAACAAAAATGTTTTTCACATAGACTACTATTTCCGCTATTTACAATCCATTTTCGCATGAGAGATTCATTCTTTGGAAAATGAAAAAAAACAATATTATCTTTCCATGTAGCAGGGCACTCAAAATAGGAGCACTTCGCACCTCTTCTGGCAGGCATACTAACAGGAACCTAAAAAATTAATAAAAGACTATTTGTAATTCATCATTAGAAAACTCTTTAAAACACTACTCATCAGTACCAAACAAAATGTTAATTAATCGATTATTTTTGAAATAATACGAACAATAGTATTTAAATCAATTTATTCAAACATACTGATGATTTATATCTTTTTCCAGGATGTAGTGTATTAAATGCTAACCAGCTCAATCAACAAGAAAGTATTAAAAAACGTTGCTAAAATCTGCTAATGGCCAAAAACACGTTGGAATTGCAATATTTCAAAAACATTTTGAAAATGTAAATAAAATATTTGAAAAACGTTCAAAATATGTTTTTTAAATGATGAAAAAACGTCTATAAAATGCCTGTAATTAAATTTTTAAAATGTTGGAAAAATCAGCAGACAGCAAGCAAATATCAAAAAATTTTATAAACGTTCTCTAAAAAATATTTATAAAGAAATGTTTAAAATAATGAAAATATGTCAGCAAAATGCCTGTACGAATTTTTTAAATGTTGAAAAAGTCTGAAAAATTCCTATAAAACTATTTTTAAAATGTCAATAAAATGACCGAAAAATACCTGTTAAAGTATTTTTAAATGAAAGAACGACTCTAAAATATGGTTTAAAATATGTTTTAATAAGGAAAACACAACAAACGTTATCATTACAGAATAGTTTATAATTCGTCTTTATCTTCTTCGTTTACTCGTTTACTTGGACGAGAACTACCAGTATTTCAGTACTTTTAAAAGATGGAAAAATTGCAAAGATGCAGCAACAATGGAACTTGTTTCATGACCTTGCGGCAATAGCAACCCGTATGACTTCCTGTTCTTTTGTGTTACGTAGCAGGTATAGAATAAATGGTTAACTTCGTTGTCGGTGAACATTTCATAGTGATTTTTAAAATATTAGAAAGAAAACATTTTCGCATAAATATTTTTTACACATTTATTATAAAACTATTTCTACATATATAAAAAATGTTTTCTGAAAATAGTTATATTTATATTTATATAAATATAAGTGCGGGAAACAACCGTTTTTAGTTAGCTACTACAACCTTGTGTAATGCTTAAAATTCATTGAATTTTACCTGAGACCGCAAGACTACAGAAATGCAAAGTTTTGCTTCCGTATTTACACGCATTCATGTACCATAAAGGGTGCAAAAATGTTAGCTTTTTAATGGAGTAGAAAAATTATATTTTTTGTAACAACCTACATACGTGCAACGTTTTAATATTTTTAAAACGTAATTTAAATATTTCCTTGCTGATTGGGAGTTCGTCGAGCACAACACGGTTTTTAGAATCATAAATAAAACCACAGGTAATAAAACTATAAGCAAAACGACCTTTAGTTCAGATGGTTATTTGAAACCGGTGTTGATTTAATGAGTATATGGTTTAATATTTCCATATAAAATGTCTTTGAGAGATCATATTACACTTACACACATGTTGTCTGAAGTGAATAATGAAAATATTTGCTCATCAAATATTTGCTTTATATTTTATTATAGGTACTTACCTCAAAACTAATTACAGTACCTATGATAAAAAAAATTGTCACAGATAACTTAACAGTAAAAGCCGCACTAGTCAATAACAAATTTAAGAATAAACAAATCCGAAACAATAACAAATTTAAAACAATAACAAATCACAAACACGTTCAAATCACTAAAACTCACTGTTAATTACGAATACCCAACACTAATAAAGAATTGGAATTGTTTAAATGATTACGCTTTAAATTTTTTTGCGACATCTAAGTAGAAATAGGTGAACCACAGATTAACGAGTTAATCTGTGCGTAAATGCAGTTTTGTTAAAATCACAGTGACAGTTGTATAGGCGCATGTTGGAAGAGCTGCTCAATAGAGGGCGGGTTTTAGTATACCAAAGGCATTTAAAATAAGTATATTTTAAGTATATTTTTGTTACCCATCAAATGCATTGCCGTTAGCAATCTGTTATGTGTGTACATCTGTGGTTCTACTATTGTATTTGTGACATTGCTAATTCATCATATAACCAAACCACAATTTATGATCTTCGTTAAATAATGTTTTAGTAACGAGTTGTCACTGTAAAATCGCTTTCTATATATAGTAAGCAAATGTATCTGACATGACGTAATTATTCAAGATGATTCAACGAAAAGAATTTTTAATGCGGTTATTCGTGTGTGAGGCTTTATGCTGCATTTAGTTTAAGTAATTGACTGAAAGTATTTTTTTAGTAAATTTTTATAAAAAGTAATTGTTAATGCAATAATTTTTGTAATTATATTTTAAGATGTGTAGAATTTCATTTTGAATTGCATTTGTAAAAGATTACGTTTCGCATAGGTCGATCTGTACGCTTCCTTCTTCTTTTTTCGCTATTCCCTTTTGCCATTTAAGATGTCGGGTAGTAGTTTCTTATCTACTTCTTCCATTTTACTTGGTCAACTGCTAATTCTTGTATTTCCTATCAAATCAAATCTCTTTATTTCCATGTAAATATAGCAGTTTACTATAAATTATAGTACATTCTTTAAATAATTTAAATTAACCCAGATAGGTCTGAAACTTTTTTTTTCTGATTTAGTTTTTTTCTTCTTTGGTTTAATGATATTTATTAAAGGTAAAAATAACTAGAAAAATAAAAAAAATAAATACTTGTACATTTGTTTAAAAAGTGGTGTCCTTTTAAAAGGACAGTAGGCCTTTATGCTATTAAAACAATTTTTTTATAAACATTTTATTTATTTATAAATATAACAAAAAATCGTAATTGAAACTGTAAACTAAACTATAAACAAAGTTTTTAATAAATATTTTATGACGACATATGATATTGCTTGAAACATATCTTAGGATGTAGAGCAATGCCACATTTTTCGCAATTAAATTGTACCTTCTTGTGGCAAAACGCACAGCGTGTTTGATTTTCTTGGTACACTATAATATGATCCAGTCTATCAAACCATGAGTACATATGAGATGTACAAGATGGTTTTGATGGGCCTCTTTTCTTTTGGGTTTTATATGTTTCTAGAATATTTTGCCCAATAGCTCGTCTAAATGCAAGATTATCCATTTTCCCTCCTGCATTTCGATGCAGATGCCACACATTTTGCACAGCCATGTCAATACATTGAGCAAATAATGGAAAATACCATTTCTTGCCACGTATAGATATTCTGTATAAGCTAACGTTCTGATTGCATCTATCGACACCTCCCATGTTTTTGTTATAATTTTGAATCAAATTTGGTTGCTCAATATAAATATGTTTTTTTTTCTTTGCTAGAATAGCGTTTCACTCGTGACAAAGGAGCGACTGAGTTAAAATTTCAAGCAATTGTAACAACATTATTGTCGTTCCATTTGCAAACTAATATGTTATTGTTTTTTTCTAACATATATGAAAAAGCACCTCGTTCTTTTTTTTCATTTCAACTACTGTGGTCAATGGGCATTTTGCAGTTCTATTCTCTCTTATTGTACCCGTTCCTTTGATTCCTTTCAATTTTAACTCACAAAGTAAAGGTATTGAGGTGAAAAAATTATCGAAGTATACATGAAATGGGATTGGAACAAATCTGCGTATTCCAAAATTACGCTAACACCAAGACCTAACTTTTTGTACTGATTATCTAGCACTGTTGGTGATCCCTGATAAGGCTCAAACCACACTGTATATCCTTTCCTGGTGGTACCCATCCACAATTTATAATCCCATCTAATGGGCTTTCCTCGGATGTATTGTTTACAGCCATGACGACGATAATATGGCACCATGGCTTCATCGACACTGTGATTTTCTTCAAGTGGCGCAAATGCTACGAATTGTTTGTTTATAGCAACAAACAGAGGCCTGATTTTTGAAAATTTGTCTTTCTGATTTAATTTCGTATTGCCATTGAAATGTATATTTTTCATAATTTCAATAAAACGATCTCTAGGAATGGCTTGAGAAATCAGTTTATTTCCGGCATCATCTGAATTTTCCCAATGCATTTTTTTCCTGGGTAAACATACATATCCGCTTACTATCAATACGCCAATAAAAGATCTAATTTCGTTAGCTATTATATTTCCAGCGACATTTTTTTGTAACGCATACGTGTTGGTATATGTTGTTATCATATTAATTATTTCATCATTGATAAAATTGTTAAAATATTCCATAGGGGTCAGAATTTGATTGATAGTAAGTATATTTTGAAATTATTACTAGTCAGGTCTTCATTTATCCAAGAATATGAAACCTTGTAGTCGTATTCTGGCCTTTTTGGCAGCTGTTTTGATAGTTCAGATAAAGGAATTAAATCTTCTGATTCAAATGAACAATCTAAGATTGTTTCTGCTGGTGCTCGAAGTTGACGCCCAGGCAGATTATTGAGGTTGATGTTATCTTCCTCTCCGGAGTCCTCATCTGTGACTTCGTTGACATCATCTGGGGCAAATATAACTATTCCTTCTGGGAGTTCACAAATCTCATCACTTTCCAATTCAGCAATTAGCTCATGCAATTTTAAAACATACCTATATCAAATATTATGCAGTAATGCAAAGCCCTACCATCCTTTTAAAAGGACACGTAGGTTTACAGCGGATTAGCGAACACATATAAAAATAATATTATGCAATGTTGCATCGATATTGTGCAATAACCTTTTAGCAATATAATTTGAAAATATTATTCATCTAATATTAAAATTAATGCATATAATACGTACCTCCACTCACACATGTCCACAGGTACAGAAAACATCTTTAAATTTTCACTTGCTGGCTGATTACACTTGCAGTATTTGGGTAACACCATCTGTCAGCGATCAGTCAAACCTACACAATATTAAAAAATATACAGTGTCCTTTTAAAAGGACAGTAGGCCTAACTGGGTTAAGTAGTCTTCTCTATACAGGGTGTTCCTTAAATACATGCTAATATTTATGAGGGCGATTCTTATACCCATTTTAAGAAAAAAACTTCATATGAACGAATGTCCTAAACGTCCTAACTTTTGAAATACAGGGTGATAACATTTCCAGAAAAAAATCTTTTTTTTAATGACTGTGATACTATTGTAGATATCTTTATAAAACTTGGTACACGTCTTCACTGCATCAAGATGCATTTTCTGATGTACAAACAATTTTATGGTTTTTACCAGTGGCGTCCGTACATGTTTTGCATTTGACATTTTTGGCGAAAAAAATGGTGCGCCACTGCTTTCTCTTAAAATAAAAATTATTTTTGAATTCTCATTCATTTGTGAGCAAATTTGATCTCTTGATTTTATTTAGTCTGATGCATGGTTTTCGCTTTAAAAAATAGAAATCGTCTTTACTTCAGGGTCAAATCACTAAAGTGACTTGTATGGAAATCGTTTTTTTTTTCTTTTTTCATGCTATTGAGTTCATTTAATAGTAAATGTGAATTAATTCAGAAATAAGTAACTGATTTTACTTTAGGGAAAACTAAAAAAAACTTTCAATTGCCAATAATTACATTAGAAGTTTAGCAGGGATTTCAGCTTGTAGAAAAACGAGTTTTATTTTATTTTAATAAAGTAAGTTTACATGAAAGGCTTAATTTTATTAATTATTAACAATACTAACATTGATTATAAAAATTGTTGAAAGTGGGACCCGTCACTTAATAGGTGTGCTTCCGCCCGTCTACGCATGGAATTGCGCACTCGTTCAAATATTCTCGGCGTATTCTGTATAGTTTCACACAAGGCAACAATTCGCTCTCTTAAATCTTCTAAAGTGTTAACAGGAGTTTTATACACTAGAGCCTTAAGGTTCCCCCACAAAAAGTAATCCAAACTATTGAGATTGGGGGATCTTGCTGACCATTGTTGAAGTCCTCCGCGACCTATCCAACGATCAGGATAAACTGTGTCCAAATGATTTCGGACAATTACACTAAAATGAGCAGGAGCTCCATCGTGCATGTACCACATTCAATGCCTTAACGCAATTGGTACATATTCAAGCAACCCCGGTAGTCCTTCTTAGAGAAAATGCAAATAAGACCGTCCATCAAGGCGTCCTGGTAGGAAAAATGGGCCTATTAGATGATTACCAATAATTACTGGCCGTACATTAACCGAAAATTGTTCTTGGAAATGGGTTTCGGTTATAGCATGCGGGTTTTCTTCCGCCCACACATGGTTGTTATGGAACTTTTGAATAGCTTTCCGAGAAAAATTTGCTTCGTCTGTAAACAAAATTTGTGACTCAAACTGCGGATTTAGTATAATACTCTGAAGGTCGGTCTAGGACGTTTAGACGCAGAGTCATTAGGCGCGCGAACTTTTAGGCGCCGGAGCATTCGGCGCGGGTAGTGTGGTAATTATCGGGCGGGGTATGAGTTATGTATAGGCACGTATATGCTCCAAGCTGGCGGATTACATTTTTATTCAACCCCTTAATGAGGGTATGAAATCAAAGGGATTAAATGTTATAAAACGATAAGGTTTAAGCAATGGTTTTCTTTTAAATCTGGATGGCGTTTCATTCATTGATTAAATTACTAGATGATTAGACATTTTCAAGAACACTTTAAAGGTTTTAAAAAGAATGTAGGTACGTTGCAAAAAACTGAACTCTGCAAACCGTATGGTTATATACAGGTATGCAATAAAATATACTATAAAAGTTCGAAACGCTCAATGTCATATAGGTACTTAGAGTTTTGTAAAGAGAACCTATGCTTGTTGTCAAATCCGAAGAATTCCTTAAAGCAAAGATTTAAAACAATTAATAATGATAAGTAGGTACATTACTGTATTCCATGCTTTTTAGTTTTCCCAATAAAGAATGCAGTTTGTGGGTTATATGCCTTAGTTTTATATTAAAACCTTTATCATACATACATACATTTCGAGCTAAATAAAACTATTGAAAAACCGCTCATATTTTTCCGTCGCTTTCCGCTCTGAAGGTACCACTGACAGAAGTTCACACACTGTGGGAAATCCCTGGGGTGTAATGCCTGTACTCAACTCAATTCAGAGCTCTAGCGATCTTTCTCGTACTCGTCTCGGGATGTTCGTCGATTTCTTGCAGCACCGCTTCCTCAATTTCAGGTGTTCTGACAATTCAAGGTCTACCTTCCGGAGTACCATTTTGAAACTACCAGTTTCGCTAAGTCGGCGATGAATGTTTGAAAAGGTTTGACTATCTGGCAAGGCATGATTAGGATATTTTTCATAAAAAATGCGTCTAGCTTCTGTCGTATTACCATCTGTGAGGCCATATACGTAATGCATTGCCGCGATTTTCGCATTCGTATAATTTACTATTATTTACTGATATTTGAAAAAACAGCGAAAAAGTAAATAACTTTAATGACAGAATAAAATCAAAGAATGACGCACTGAACTTACTGCAAGTCAACAACGACTGTATTGCCATTGACGTTTGTAAAAACGTAATTTATTCCAGGATAACTAGATTTATGTAACTAGATATGTGTTAAAAAATTATTAGTTGGTGTTGCGATATGAAGCAATTTAAATTTTTTGCTGAACCCTAAAGTAAATTACCGTAAAACGGGGTGACTTGATTAAAATTTTGACAAACTTTGTATTCTGAACGCTTTAATAACAATCCAAAAATGAAACAAAAAATATAGAGTATAACTTTGGCACCTAGGGTACAAATTGCCATAGATGCCATTCCTTAATCCTTGCCCATTTTCAAAAAAAAAAATTTCCAACGTCATGTTTCAAGTCACCCCGTTATGGGGCGAATAGAAAAACAGGCGAAATTCAATGTAAAATTTAACTCGGTGCTATATAGGAGTGAAATGAAAAATTATTATATACAAAAAAGTTGTCTGCATTTAAAAAAAGGGATTAAATCAATATTCTGCGCTATTATACAAAACTTTTTTTATTAAAATCTGGCACATTTATAACAAAATAAAAAATTCTTGAACAAAAAACTCTTTTAATAAACTAAATAAAATTAAAAAATATATATTCTCCAAAAAAAATAATTGCACTGCAATAATCTGCCTTCAGAGCTTAATTCCCGGAAATTCAATTGCACCTCTTCTGGGTTCCTTAGGGTTTAGTCTTTTCTTGATTTCAATTTTCGCCACCAACGCCTCTTCAGGGACCAAGGAAAGACAAAAGCATCGGACAACAGTTAGTCCGGTTTTAAATATATGTTTCATTAATAGTTTAATGTTTACAACTAAATCTACTGTTTTCATGGAATATTCGCAGAAACAGAAGGGCTGTTTCCACTTTTTGTGAATTCCTTTCAACATGAACGCCATTGCATGGTTAGCAAATGAAGACCACCCAAGTCCACAAAGCCCTCAATAAAATCATTTTTAGCATTATTGTAATTAATATTAAGAAAACAATACTAAAGAGTTTCATGTAGCTTAAAACTTATTATTATGGCTAACGTAAATTCCTATATTATTGTGCCAAACGATACTATATTAATCATTATTACTTTCATGCCACATACATACCTGTAATAAGTGTAGATCCTTGTGTCGGATCTAATAAAATAGGACGGATGTCCACATCCATTGCAAATTCATCACAAAGTATGGCACTACTAGTAGCCGTTTCAGACAAAAATATATTTCTTTGTATAGGCAGATAAGTCTTAACAACTGGCATAACTGAACCAACAGGTGAGTCAAGAGAAGCTGATGGACTTGCTATAGCTTCTACAAAACAATATTAAGTTAGTACGTGCATTACTTAATTTGTATTGGTGCAAACTGTTCCCTTATTTTGGTAAATACCTACCTCTAACTTTTTCAGGTGTTGTAATGGATGAAGTAGGTGTGAGGTGAACATAAAAATATTCTTCTCCAACATAAACTGCAACAAAATAATAGAAGCACAGTTTATGTTTTATACTGCTATACTTAATTAGAAACTTACAAGGTAAAATGCACCTATTGTCAAAATGTTCTTTACATATTTTATACCAGCTCAGGCTTTCTTGTTTTAATATAAATAATTTCTCATTGGCAATTCTTTCCAACCACACATCTCTAATTTTTTGAGTGACCAGAATGCTATACCTGTTAACAAGAGCAAATCATTTCATAATTGTTAAGACTGCAGCAAAGTGTACTTACCTTCTACTATCTGTATCATAACAGTTTGGGACACAACATGATCTACCTTTAATAGACATTTTAATATATTTAATTTAAATTTTCTATATCTACCCTTTAAACCATTTCACACTAAATGAAATCGGAAATGCAAAATAGGTAACAACGAATGTTTACAAAACAAAGTTTGGTTAGAAAAACAAATCTTGTTTAACGAACAAAACGGTTCAAATCCATAATTATTTCTATTAAATGCGCCTATTAGTTTCACAGATGGCATCACATTCAGACTATGAAATACTTGTCATATAAAGAGACACCCCCCCCCCTCCCTCATAAGAACAACAAAAGCTTATTATTTTTCACTACTTAGCAACCAACTAATAACTAAAAAAACTTAAATTAATAAAATGTAACTAGTTCAACAAAAAAAAAGTCGAGAGAAAAATAAAATTATCACTTGGAATCTCCCTAGTGCTTGGATTATTTCCGGAAATTTTTTCGAGCCACGAATGTTTTGAAAATTATCCCGAAGACGAGGGATAATTTTCTCAAAACATTCGTGAATGAGTAGGATGACACATAGTCGGTTGGATTAAAGACCAAAAGACCTTGTCCGTCAGTAAATTGATCTCATACCCAGTTGTAACAGTCAACAATTCATTGTGATCGAGTGTGCTGTAAAGGTCCCTAGGAGCGTTTGTTCTTTGTCATTAGTTCTCTGAACTGCTCTGGTAGGTCTACAATATTGGTATCTGTGTTCTTCCGTCAAAGTATTCTAAAGCCGTTAAGTGCATTCCTACAAACCCTATTAGTAATTTCAGTCTCTCGCATCCTTATTATTCGCCCCCCTCACTTAATTAGTGAAAATGTTTGCTTCGATGTACATGAGGCATTACAATATAATCTTTTAGAGACTGTAGCAAATATAAAACACACGATAGCCGTAATGAACAATGATTGGTTTTAGTAATTAGCAACAGCTACTAGATTTTTTCAGATCATTTTTTAAGTTTACTGGGTGTTTAATTTTCATTGTCACATTGTAGATGTTTGCTATTTACACCTAAACTGTACATGTTCATTGATTTTTGTATGCACATACATTGGTAGGTGTATCCTAGTCGTAACTAAAACTTCTGTCAAAAGTATTGTGATAACTTTTAAGTTTCTTTGTCAAAACACAATTTTATATAAACTCCATTATCGTAACGTGAAATACAGGTCTGTTGAATTCACAACATTAAACAATGTTTCCGCCTTTTAAAAATAATTTTAAGTATTTATTTCATTCATTAGTATAGGACACTTTATTCAGGACAGACAAAATGTCCCACTATAACACTTAATACATGGCTTTTCATGGGGCCGGGACAGTACTCCGAATGCCCACAACGTCGATACGATTTTTTGAAGGTCCATATCGGCGACTTGGGACACTACGCGTACGGGCAATACGCCGACAGTGCTCATATCGCCAACAAATGTACAAGAGACACTAAGCCGAACGTGACCACAACGCCGACTATTAGAAAAAAATTTAATAGGGACACTGCGCCGCCAGTACCCACATCGCCGACAAGTATACAAGGGGCACAACGCCGACCATGCCCAATCGGACACTACGTCGACAGTGCCCACATCGTCCACAACTACACAAGGGACGTTTCGCCGCATTTTTCTCTAAGACGCTTGTTAGGTTAAGTTAGGTTGTGTTAGGGTAGGACCCTTGTAGAAGCTGCTAAAGAGGGGAACTCTTTCCTGATCTGCGCATGCACTTAAAAATTCAATTTTTTTCTGTTGTGTTATTGTAGTTTTGTTTATTTAATCTACTTCCGTTAGGTTACAGTAGTTTTGTTTATCTAATCTAAACTAGTTAAACAAAACTTTCGCCAAATAGAGGTTAAGCTCCTATCCTTGTATACTTGTCCACGATTTGGACACTGTCGGCGCAGTATCCGTGGGCGATGTGAGCATGGCCGGCGTTGTGTCCTTTGCACACTTGTTGGCGATGTGGACACTGGCGACGTAGTGTGCCTAGTCGGCTATATAGACCATCAAAAAATTGTGTCGGCGTTGTGGGCAATCGGCGTAGTGCCCTAGGCCCCTTTTCATAATATATTGATGCTACAAGGTAACTTACCAATAAACTTTTCAACGAGCATCATGACTAGGGCTGGGCAAAAATATTAATTAATCAGATTTTGATAAGTTTTTGAAAATAATCGACTATCGATTAAAGAAAAAAATTGATTATTTTCAGTAGGTACTTGATAATGAACTGTTCAAACTTAAAATCGTCCATCCCTATTCCATATTAAATTTCCTATCGTTACAGACCTAATTTATTTATTGTACTTCACTATGTTTTATGTATTATTTGCACTAAATACTTAAATACATGAATAAATTTAATTTCAACTCAATTATATTTTTAATGATTGTACTATGTTATTTTCTTCTAGACAGACGTTCTTCAATTAACTAACGTTTAATTAATCTGATTAATGGATTGTATGGTTAATGATTATTGATTTTTTAAACTTATAATCACTCAAGCTTAGCATTGACAATGCCCAAATATCAATGCTCTGCTTATGAATTGATATTTCATAAAAAAGAAAATGGTTGTAGCTAAATCCTCAAATATTTATTGAAAAACTCAAAAATTACTACAGTGATGTCCTTTTCTAACATTCAATAGAACCTAATACCATTATTTAAGCTGCATTCTAGCACATTTTAATCGAAGCAGCCGATATGCCCAAATCTAAAACACTGATACAGGCCCTTTTATAATTTATGAACGTAAATAAGCTAACAGAGGGCGCTGTAAAACAATGGGTTGGGTTACCCTACCCAACCCATTGTTTTACAGCGCCCCCTGTTAGCTTATTATAAGCATTTAGTCAATGGGCAACTTGGTAATACTCAAATATCAATACGCATGGATTAAGTCAATTGTGGAATGTGTTAACGTTAGTTGAAAATTCTCTCTTTGGAACTTATCCGACAAACAAATCTAATATGAGATGATTAGCCCTACCCTAAATCCAAATATTAAGTCAGATTTGAAAATAGTAAATAATAGCGAAAATGAAATAAATAGTACGCCTAAGTAGTTTTCAAACCAAGTGGATTATAGATGATAGTGGCGCACCCGCGCAATTACTTTAGCCTTAAATGCTTTATATCTATGAGTGTGGTTTTCGTAGAATGATTTGTATCTTACAGTTCTGATTCACATTAAGTTGGAGTAGCGCTTTATTAATTTTCCCCACTTTCAAAGAAGATAATACAGTGAAATTTAAATTCGCTACTGAAATGAATAAACCAAACCAAATTCTAAAATTTTGAATTTTTTCAGATTTTTAAGGCATTGGAATCGAGGCGATTACAATTCATGTGCTCGCACCGATCTCACCTTCAAACCAGTTCCCGATTCGAAATTAGCAAGAAAGCGTGAAGAGCGTCTTCGTAAACAAGCGGAAAGAGAGCGCGAAGAACGTGAACGTGTTCAGCAAGCACAAACCCGCAAGATAACAACACCAGAAAAACCCGAAGTCAAACCTCCCTCTCGGGGTCATTTAGAATCAGTTTCCTCACCTTACGATCGTTTTCCAAGGCCCGGATTCACAGATACACCAGCATTACGAACACTTTCAGAATACGCGAGGCCACATGCTGGTTTTAGTCCGGGTCATATGCCGCGTTCCCTTCTCCCTCCTGCACACTGTATGGATCCAATGCTTCAGTATCAACTTAGTAGTATGTATGGACCTGGTGCGCGAGAACGAATAGAGTTTGAGCATTTAGAAAGGGAAAAGCGTGAAAGGGAGATTCGTGAATTACGTGAGCGTGAGTTGAATGATAGGTTAAAGGAGGAAATAATGAAGAGTGGGATGAGAGGACCACCAAATCCGATGGACCCTCATTGGCTTGAGATTCAGAGGAGGTATGCGGCGGCTGGATTAGCTGGACCTGCGGGTGAGTATTTTGATAAAGAATTAAGAAGTAATTGGATTAAGGTTGTTTAACAGGGCCGGCGGGTCTTCCTTTACACCATTTTGCTCTCTATCCTGGTGCGAGTGGGAGTGCGCAGTTATCGCAGTTGGAACGTGAGCGTTTAGAACGACTAGGTATACCTCCTCCATCAGGGCCACCAGGACCGCCTACGGGACCACCTGGAGGACCACATGTTCCACATCATCCTGCACATGCCGCACAGCTTGAAGCTGCTGAACGCTTAGCTTTAGCTACAGATCCGATGGTGCGTTTATGTTTTGTCTTAACAACAATTAATAGTGCGTTTTTAGGTGCGATTGCAGATGGCCGGAATATCGCCAGAGTATCATGCACATACACATGCACATACTCATGCGCACACTCACCTCCACTTACATTCGCAGCAGCAGCAAGCTCAGCAAGAAGCGGCAGCTGCTGCTGCCGGATTTCCTCTTCCAGGTAACAATATTAATTATCAAGAAATTGTTAAATAATTAATGATCTGATAGGAACCCCTGGTTACCCAAGACCAAGCTTAATTCCTGGACGTGATGGTCCATTAGGCTTACATCATCCCGACCTTTTAGGACGACCTTACGCTGATCAATTAGCACATCAGGTAAGATTATTCCAAGAAGTATCGATGTATAAAATATTGTCATTTTAAGGCGGCTGCTCATGAACAGTTACAAAGGCAAATGTTACTTGAACGAGAAAGATTTCCTCCACACCCATCACTTGTTGCTCAACACGAAGAGTACCTTAGGTAAAGTTTGTTTTAATGCAGCTTGGCACAAACACAGCTTATCGCTAGCATTGATTATCAAATATGCAGAAACTTTAATCATTCGAGGGTATTAACATATAACATGTACTTTAATTAGTCGACGGCATTGGAAATCACTTCGTATGTTATTATTATTTTTTGTAGAATGAATTTTAGCCTTTGTAGTGTACTTTTATACATTTCAGGAAAATCGTTGTGTCGAAATCACGAAACATTGAGTTTGTAGCACTTCCTATATCATGATATTGACGTATTATATCAATACCTACTTCTAAATATATAAACTGTGTTCACTCGGTTTGTCAATTATTGGGTGTGATTGATAAAAAACTTGTTCATGTTAGGTACTTGAATATCAATTTGTCAAAATATTATTCATTACGAGCTAGTTGTGTATTAAAGTTTTAAATATGTATAAGCGAGCGTGATGGTTAAAGTCACTATATGAAAATAATTAATCGTTAATGTTGAACTTTCACCTAGGTTCTTTTCTAATTCGAGGACTTTATTCCTTTTTTATGTGTGCAGTCATATACGTGCATTAAATTAGTAAATTATTACTGTTGTTATTATTATGCAAAAACACTAGTGTGAAAAAACGTTTATCATTACTATTGCACACATTAACTGAAAGCATGTTTTGTTTTTGCATCGTCGATCACACAGATGACCTTGTGCAAGGTTTCAACATTTTTTCTAAACAAACTTCGTTCAGTATATGAATTTAGGATGTGTTGTTACCCTATCGCCAATTGTTTTTATTTTTTTTTAAGTTCGAGTTTGGTCAAGCTCGTCAAAGTAATATCATTTCAAATTTTTGGTCCCAACGATGAGAATATGGTGAGTTCATAAACTGAAATAACAATGTCTCATTAACCGTAATGGTGTCGATGGGTGTTAATAAGGCAGAAACAAGTCTCATTTAAATAGTAAAACAATAGAAATATTAAACCAAACTAAAATAATTTGAATAGAATAGCAAAACGTTTCGATTTAATAATTTTGTTTATGCGAACTTATTTAGTACTCAATTTTCACCACTATAGACAGCAAATGAAGTATAGGTACATAAATGTAATCGCAGATTGTAAATGTATTCGTTGTGTGTTACGCAAAGAAGAAAATTACCAACCGAGTTGTGTACTATGCTTTTTCTAGTCTTATAGAGTATAGGAACAGTGACGTGTGAGTAATACGTAAGTGCCACTCATTAAGAGTCTGGTGACCATTGAACATTTTATAGATGTACCTAATGTTGTACTGAACAATCATATAAAAATAAATGTATGAATGTATTACAGGATTATATGACTTATTTCAATTCCCGTATTAAAAGTTAGAGCTAAAATTTGAAATACAATAAATTGAATTAGTGACGATACTGGTTTTGTTAGTTACCTTGAAATTAAACAAATTTACCTCACATTATGTATAGTTAACGATGGTATGAATATAATATTTTAGTAACAGAAGTTATTGTTCTAAAGTAATAACTATGATTTAAAGGTGGTACTGATATGTTTTTGTATTTCAAAATTGAAACTACAACATTTTTGCAGTTTACGATAATGGACTACTGTGTTTTTTAACACTGAAATTAAAGGCGTTGACGTACTGCATTCACTTATTACTAAATTCTACTGGCAGTTGAGATTTTATTTAACACAGAATTGCCATTACAACTTTCTGCTATGTTTTATGGCCTTGTGCTTTAAGTCCGCAGATTACCACTTGTGTCTATTACAATGGTAGTGGAAGTAATATCACAAGTTAAAATAACTGTAATGTAATGAATATCTTGTTACATTACAATTAAAAATATGTTTAATATAATAAATACTGCGAATATCATAATTAATTAATATGTTAAGGTCGATACGTTGGGATTGCTTTTTCATAAAGAGAAAGCTATGTAATCGGTTTATGTTTTTAAACACTTTTTTATACTTCTCGACGTTTTGTGGCCTAAGCAATACAAAAACACATTTTTAGAAATGAAACTAGTCTGATTATGTGTCTGTGTGTGAGTGTGCGCGATATATTATGAAACATTAAAGATATCGATAAAAAACAAGTTTTTAGAAAAAAAAATTCTTGTCTGTCTGTTTGTGTGTGTGTGCGGAATATCTTTTGAACCATTAAAACTATCGATATAAAATTAGGAATAAAAATTCTTTGCCATAAAGTTTAGGTCAAGTTCGTTAATGAGCAAACTCAAACCAGTGGCGGGGCATTTGTAGGGGGTTAGAAAATTAAAAAAATTCATTGCTTCAAATTTTGAAAAGTTACATAATTAAAAAAACGCCAGTGGCGCGCTGATTTTAGGGTACAAAATTGTGCCTTAAATTTACAACCGATTTTTTTGAATGTCGGGTATTGGGGGTTTTTAAAATCGCTGAGTATAAATCATTTGTCAAAATTAAAAAATTCAAAATGGCGGATCAAAAATGGGGGATTATCGTGTTTAAAATCCGATATGACTAAAATTCAAGTATTGTGGGCTAATGATCAATTTTGCAACTTTGTTAATTTGTAAAATTTAATTTTATTGAAAGTATGGTATTGGGGGTTTTTAAGGTCGCTAAGAATAAATCATTTGTCAAAATTTAAAATGGCGGTTTAAAAATGGGGAATTATCGAGTTTAAAAACCGATATGAAGTTATTTATTTACATACATGAGAAATAATTATGGCAGATCATTTGGCAGCGTTTTTTATGTCTTTGTCGACGTATCTCTACAAATGATGCACAACGGTAAAACATGAATATTATGACAAACGCATAGATCGACATGTCGGCGGAACAAAGTAACGCGACTAAGCGCGGCAGACGCGCGTTCTGGATTCTCTCTTCGGTGACGAGTTGCGGTTTTATTGCGATATAACATTCATTATTTGATGATTTCTGTAACATTTTAATTAAATAGCATAATTTTTCAAATATTTAAGTCGAAAAAATTGGTAAAGGCGGCTGGCTTTTTACAATATCACAAACAGAAGTCAACAAACTCCAGAAAACTAGCAGGAACTGAAAGCCGGACTGATCAAAGGATGACCAAAAGCAATAATTATGGACAAACAGAAAGGAAAGAAAGACAAAACAGAAAAACGAAGAAGGAATAAATGTGAAAATAGCAACATGGAATGTAACATCCATAACCAACGAAGAACAAGAAATAATAGAAGAAATGAAGACATACGACGTACAAATATTACTATTTATATTTAATAATTAATACTACTCAGGAATAGACACAGGAGGGAGGCTAAAGGAAGGAGTGGACATAATAGTAATAGAGGAGTTTAACAAAAGTATAACGAAGTATGACCTAGTATCATCAGGGATCATAGCCATAACAACGAAACTAGAAGAAGAAATAAGCGTAATCTAAATATACAGCCCAGTAGAAGGAACTGATGAAAATGCAATGGTAGAATTTTATTCAAAGCTACAGACCACATTAGACAAAATAAGAGAAGAACATATAACAAAATAAGAGATATGGAGAAGAAGCACTATATGAATTTTTATAAATGGTATACATCCTAGCATCCAGTTTACCATAGAAAAGGAAACTAATGGAAGTTTACCATTTCTTAAAACACTGATAGATACCTTTATCAATTATCAAACCACCGTCCACGAGAGGTCTCTCGTCAATTTGTGTTTAATTTGTTTAATTTTTTGCTAGTAAGTAGTCTTAAATTTTCATAGTATATTCATTTTTTCCCCACAATAGTTTGTTACAATTTTTAAAATTGCATAACCTCACTTGAAGTTGGCTACATGGTTTGATTTACGTATTAATTTAATTAATTTGGATTGAAAGATATAAGAATTCATCATTTGTCAAATTCACTCCTATATTTCATCATGGGTTTGAATTTTGTTAACTTTCCCGTAATGGGATTTTAATGTTCTAACATAATTAGGGAGCTGATTTTACTAAAATTCTTTTTGGACGTTCTTATGAGTTCCTCTCAAGGCTTCATTTGTTTGATTTTGTAAATTCATTTAACTGTTGTTTAAATTTTGTTAAACTTTGAAACTTTCCTTTGATGGAACCTTAGGTAAAAGGAAGTTTCTAGCTTTTACTTTTATATGTACGTCAACACATATATAGATATTGCTTAACCTTACGATTTTGCGTTTTAACTTGAACATGGAACTGCATTAAATACATTATTTGTGCATGTTAGTAAAAACAATTGTATAAGTACTTTTAAGGTCTAAAGATGACAATTTTTGAAACTGGTCATCAATTTGTTAATATTTACTAATATTTTCAAATTATATACATTGTGGGGAAGGTTTTGTGTTTCTAAGTATACCTTTGATTGGTTTTTAGATTAGGTCAACCATGTAAATCTGCGGTAGCTGAGCATGTTTCAAATAATTTCAATCATGACATTCAATTTGATAATATGGAAATATTGTCAAGACAAACTCATTATTATGTTCGTTTACAACGTGACGCTATTGAGATATATAATAAACATCCTAATAACTGTAATTGTTTTGGCATCTTATAATTAAAAAAGGTACAATAGTACATCTTAATTTTAATTTTAGCTTTAGGTATGTCTAGGCTGTGTTTTTCCTAGACCTTGAAGTAAATACTTTACCAATTATGTGTTAAATTACCACAGCTCTATAAAGTAACATATGCAGTTCAAACTAATGTGTTTTCACTGTAAAATAACACTTACATTTATTAACAAAGCTATTTCTTTGTTATGTTTATGTTATGTAGATCTTTAATTGATACGTCAAGTTTCTATTTGTGAATGCTCTTTATCAATTTCAAATTAAAGTTTCTTTACACTTACATCATAATTTGATTAAACTTGGTTAAATTTGCTCTTTGTTTACGATATGTTTTACTATTGGCCTTCGACTGTTAGATGGCGTTCTGATTTGTCATCTTCAAGGCAGTTTAATAATTTTTAATTTATTAAGGGTCTAGTTATTCTTTACTGAAATTGTACTCCATAGTTGGCTTTATACGTTTATTAAACTGTTATATTAATAGCAAACTTATGTTTGCGTTTCCATTTTTCATATCTCATAAATTTGTTTCAACATATTAAACATTTCTAAAAGTTTTATTACTACTGACGAAGATAACTGTAAGTGTTATTGAAACATTTAGATTTGTATTGTCCTCGCCAGGAATGTTTACCGCTACGTCATACAATCATATGGTGTAATATGAAAAACATGAGTCAAAATTATTTTCGTTGTAATATAGTCCAATAAACGTATCTCTGAAATCGAAAAGTCATGCACACGGCTGCATTTTTGATATTATCTTTATTTTGGAGTCTAAAACTATGTACAAAATAGCAAAGATCAAAACCTCCGGGAAATTGTGAAAATTGATGAAAATTTATCTTTTTCGTGAATATGTCAAAAACTGTTCAAAATATCGAAAAAAGTTTCAAATAAAACTTGTAGATCTAAAAATTTTACATGGCATTGACTCCTTATTTGTTCATTTTAATGCACTGTAAAGGAAATTACACCAGTTTTCCCGAAAATCCACATCAGCATAATGCAGTCGCGGCGCCCTGTGAAAACAACGATACGTACGCAGATACGTCACAAGAATACCAGCGGCGTGCCCATTCAATATACGTGCTAGACTATAGATAGATATTTGTTTACATACACTTCTGTTATATTAGAAAATTGTTATCAAATTTAAAATATTCATGTAAGCAGTATAGTGTTGATATATTTTTGCATTTTGTAATAATTAGTTTTATTATGAAATATAAAAGTGAATTGTTTTATTGGTTTTAATGTGTATGTTACATTAGTTTCAAATTGTGATTATAATCATATAGGAATTTATTTTTATATGATTTGAATTATTATTATACTACTTACTTTACATTTGTAAATGTGGTGATATGTGTAGTGCTTAAACCTGATTTAAAAAAAACCAAAGCATGTGTTGAATAATTTTATAGTATTCTATTTTAACAGGTATATACTATTTTTTACTTACCCATATAGCACAAGGCGCGACAGTGGACGTACCAACGATCTCCCAAATGACAAATGGGATACAAATAGGACATCCTAAATCCTGATCTTTTGATCCACAGGACGTTAATGGGACATCTTTAATTCACACTTTGTTTGGATAGAAGAACGTCCATATTTTGTTGTAAAAGGACGTCCTTATTTTCCTGCAAAAGATGTCCTTATTGTGTTGTAAAGGACGTCCATATTTTCTTGTAAAGGACATCCTTAGTTTCTTGTTAAAGGACATCTTTATTTTCTTGTAAAACTACGTTCTTAATTTATTTTAAAAGAAAGTCATTATTATTAATAAAAATACCAGTCAATTCTATAAAATCTCTATTCGTTCGTTATAACGAATTGACTTGTATTTTTATTATCAATAATAATTATTATTAAGAACCCACTATGTTATTATTATTCAAGACTCTAAAACTAATATTACATATGAAACTAATTCGTCAAGTTCTTTTTCACTAATTGAACTGTTGATTTAGATAAAAAGATTTTTATTATTAAGGAAAAGAAATATATTCTTATGAATTAATTAGCTGCGTAATATTGACATCACTGATTCAATAAGAAGCGTTTTCGGAAACATTTTGGCTGAAATATAGGTACAGCCTATACATGTCTAATTTTATTTACATATCTTGTGCTTCAAGATTTACATGAGGATTTCTCTTCGACTGGTTGCGTTCCTTTGCTCTTCTTAGCCATTCTTTAACTAATATTTCCACAGCAAAACATTGGAAAGATTTGCTGTCAGTTACTGCTTCTAAAAATTTTACATTAGTTTATCAAACAATTAGTTAAACAAAATCTAACTTACTTTTAATTGCAGAAGCATTTGTTGGGGACCTAAGAGTTTCCTCCCTTTCAATCCATCCCATCTCTCTGGCAAATTGAAAAGCAAATAATTTCCGCATCACTCTTTTTATGAACACCTTGTCGCAGTCACCGCCTATTTTAGAAATATAAACCTAAAATAAATAATTTATTTCATTATTGTTGTTTAATTTGTCTTTGTATTTAAATCAATCCCATTGAATACATCAACTTACAAGCGCTTCAAAGTTATTTGAATTTTGCAATTTTTCTTCAATATTATCTAGGCTAGCTTTAGAGACTATGGGAAAATTGTTTTCCGTCAAAAAAGACATTGTCAACTTCCAGTGCCTCTTGTTTTTAGAACATGCTTGAATGGCACTTAAAAAATTCACAACATGGTCCAATTTCACATTTAACAGGTTCAATAGCTGTAACGTTTGTCGTTGAAAATCTATTAAAAAAGCCATACATAAAACAAAACATCTAATAAATAAAATTTCTTACCTTACAAGTCATTTGTAAATTCACTCCTAGCAGATGTTGGGGTAGTAGTTACAGATGGATTATGTCCTTTACTTGAAAGATTCGAGCTATTGCTAACATTTCCGCAGCTTGTATTTTGGCTGAATATGATGTTTGGGTAGTAGTTACAGATGAATTACGCTCTTTACTTGAAAGGTTCAAGCTATTGCTAACATTTTCGCAGGTTGTATTTTGGCTCAACATATTGGAAACTTCTATAAATAATTGTCATATAGTATTTATATAGTAATTATATAAAATGCTGAAAATTTACCATGTAAACCGTCGGCCGCATAAATAAATTGAATAGGTATCATCAATATTATTTTCTGTTAACGTAACATCTTGTGACTCAAGCTACTTTAACCTGTAACAATTAAATGAGTTGTCTATATTAAAGTTATTAAATTTTTTAAAGATTACGTATCTTGAGAAGCGTTTGAAGAGGTTGCGGCAACATTAATTTTTTACAAATCGTTTGGGGAAAAGCGGAACCCTATTTAAATCCGCTCGACCAGAGTCACTCTCTTCTTCAGAAGTAGATTCAAATTTTCGTTTAGGAAATCTACGACGTAGATTATCAGAAAAGTCTGATGTTTCCATAAATTGAACTATTGTCCATGTCTTGGCCATTTTCTATCTTATGAAGAAATAAATAAGTTATGATTACTTTAAACAATTTTTCTACCCTAATACTTTAATAATTTCTTAGACATTTACTACCTGTACTTTAAGGATATCCATTCTGATACGCATTTTGCATTAAGATACAGATTTATAACTAATAGAAATGCCGCATTAACATCATTTAGTCAATGAAAAGTTGTGATAAATATATTTAGTCATCATGTATTGCCATGCACATGACGGTCCTAAAATAATAAAATTTGACAGTTGTATAGTTCTTAAAATTTGATTTTTTTTTAGCGAAATTTAAAAAATACTGTGTGAAACTCTCATTCAATGGCTATTAAGACACTCCCATTTATTATGATACTTGCCTTGGGGCTCGTGTCGTAATTTAAATGCTCTTGTCCCAATAGCTATCAATTAAACGCTATCATTAAATGCTCATTTCATAAAATACTATTATTTAATTTATATACTTGGTGGCTACATATATAAAACCAAATTTAACAAAACAACAAACAAAAATTTAATTTAACGTGAACTATAGTACTTCATTGTCATGATGAGAATGAATTATTGGCATTATGACCTCATTTTCATTAAATGGTAATCTCATGCATTTTTAGAAAAATCAGTTAATGGCCAATAATGTAAAATGGGATTTAAATTTTCACTACAAAAATATCAAGGATATTTGACTCAAGTGGATTTGTATAAAATTTTCTATTATATCATACTTTTGACCAATAATAAAAACTTTTTCCGTTGTCTTTTGAGTCGCGAAATTTTTACGATAACTGTATCCTGACTGTTTAGTACACAACAACTATCCTTTAAATTATTTTTAATTTCACGCTATTAACAACCACTTCACTATAATAAAGATAATATCAAAATGCAGCCCTATTGGACTAAATATATTCTGATTAGAAAATATACCCCAGATGGCAGCATTTAATGCTGAAGTATTCTAAAATACAATTATTTATTTATTGTGATTTATTTTGTAAAAATTACAGAACGTTGATTATCGTAATGATAACGGTTGAAAAACATCCTTAAATTCTAACAAGTGTTTAGTACGTTATTTTTACTGCCTGAAGATTATATAGGTTATAACCTACAAACAATGCAATTTTCAACAAAATGTAAACATTTAATAATTTCAGCGGAACTATAAAAACATGAGAATAGTTGTGTTGTAAGTTGCTGATAAACAATCATACACTTGATTAGAGATTCAATTTATAGATTAAACAATTTGCATGGAACAACTGTCAAGCCACACTATTTACACCCCAAGGCTACTATGTTTCATAATCATAATTTCTTATTGTTGATACCAATTCAGTAGCAATGATGGCCCACAATAAGATTGTAACATTAATACACAAAATGGATGTTAAGTTATGTGCCTAAATAAAATGGAACTATTATTTGTGGAACATAAATTCTATGAGAAATGTGTGAATGAACATATTGAGAAGCATTTTACCACAAATATATTGTACTTACATTATTGAAATATATTACTAATAGAAATTGTATTAAATATGAACTAACACACACTTGTACATTGTAGAAACATGCTTTTTAAAGTGTAAAACTTTCTAATCGTAGTCAGTATCGTAAACAGTGATGTCCAACATTACGTCCCGTTTATACCATTGCTTTATTGTTTCTTCAGTATGTTGACACAATTATCTCATATGGTTTCATCACATTGCTGTAAAGCTTTGTTCTACATAACAATTATGTTCTCATGTCTATAACTATTTCGTCCAATATGCTTGTCATAATATCCCTTTGCGTGTGCTCATACTAATTCTACCGCATTAAACTCACAGTGATATGGTGGTAATCTTAATACTTCGTGTCCGTAGCTTCTTATTATTTCATCTACTCCGTACCTTTTTTGTATTTGAAGTGACTTAATTAGACCATACAACTCGGTTTTGAAGAGAGTGGGATCGTGACTGATGTGATTCTGTGTTATCCAGGAAACCATATTACCTTTTGTCCAGGATGAAGTTGGTAGCTTTTGAACTAACATTGAATATTACGGTGCATTATCAATTATAATTAGCGAAGGTTCTTCTAAATGTGCTAGCAAATGTTCAATAAGTCATTTTTTAAACATGTCCCCATTCATTTCACCATGATAATCTTCCTTTAACGATATCGATCCAAATAACAGAGCAGCACCTAGTACAAATCCTCTGGCGGATTCGGCGTGATGGTACCCTTGATGGTACACTCTAATGTGTTCATCCTGCCATGATTTTCCTGGATTTCTTTTGGATAGATCCACATTTCATCCATAAACACTACTTGCCGACGATTAGGTGAATTGATCTCTTCAATGCATTGTTTACGAAATTTATTCTTTTTTGCATTAAAGCTATACAGTTAGTCTCTTTTGAATTTGAATTGTAGCGACTGGATTGCACGATGAAGACTTTTGTCACTTATTAATATGTGACATGTTTTTCTGTAAATAAATTAGTATGTCACACATATGTGAAAGATTGTGATGTAATATTACTCACTTTGTGCATACATATTGTGTAACGTATTCCATATGCCCATTTTTGGATGTTTCAGGTAGATCCTTAGATTTTGTTTTCTTGCGTGGTCATTTTTACCCGGACTTGTTAAAACAGGGTTCGAGACTTGATATTTTTCACTGTCTTCTCAGATATACCCTAGACGCTTGCCTTTTTGCTGTAATTTCGTTATTGTAATGAATATGCAGTGCGTTGATACAGTGTGGAAACGGCCCATTATCTCACGAGTTAAGACTATTTTCAGAGGTAAAGCTCGGACACGTCGATTTTTATTTTTGTTTTTTTATTTGTTTAAAAAAAAATAATTTTTACCCCCACTACCTTATCAGATATGACGTCATCGAGAGTTTTTTTAAATAGAAACTGTATATTTTTATATCAAAAATTAACAGCCCATATTTTTCTGAGTCCAACCATACCAAATTTGTCACATAAAATATTTTAAGCTATAGTATATTGAGTATAATAGAAATCAAATATTTTTTTCATTATGCTGTAACAGTTAGAAATTTTTTAAACCGATCTTTTCCCAATCGCTGGATTGGACGACGCGGTCAAATTGAATGGTCTGCTAGGTCGCCAGATTTAAATCCCATGGGCTTTTCGATCTGGGGTTATTTAAAAAGTAAAGTATATGTAAACCGACCTACCACTTTAGAAAATCTCAAAGAGAGAATCTGCACTGAAATGCAACAAATTACACAAGTGATGTCAAACACAACCCACGTGTCCATTGGACGTCTTGGTTACTGTCAATTAACCCAAGGAGCTCAATTCGAGCATTTATTATAATTATGTTATTTGTTAATTTCTATTACTAGTTTTCCTTGTTAAATAAATAGTGAATTAAACGTAGATTTTCATTATACTCAGTATACTGTAGCTTGAAATATTTTATGTGACAAATTTGGTATGGTTGAACTCAGAAAAATATGGACTGTTAATTTTTGATATAAAAATATAGTTTCTATTTAAAAGATTCTCGAGACGTCACATCTGATAAGGTAGTGGGGCAAAATTTTTTCTTTTGAAAAAATATAAAAAAACAAAATAAAAATCGACGTATCCGAGCTTTACCTCTAAAAATAGTTAACTCGTAAGATAATGGGCCGTTTCCACACTTTATGAACGCACTGTATAAACACTTAATGTCATACTTACTTCTTGGACAGCAGATACTAATATCAGGGGAACCCCATTTTCTTTAAAGTGTGTAATAAATGATGATTAAAAGAAATAAATGTAGGAAATGAGGAAACACTCAAAGGATAAACAAACAAATGGAGCTTATGTAGTATTGGTCAAATGGGAGGTAAATTCATATGTATATAAAACAAATAGATTTCGCGTTTATAGGTTTACTCTTTCTACTACATTGGCTTATTCAATACCGTATGTCGATATCGTCGAATGCACTATGAATGTTCACCAGTGGGTTATACAATACAAATAATAGGCACTTGTACAACTTTAAATTTTTTTTGAAAAACAAACGCCATGCTCATTTTTTAAGGGAAAATTCTAAAAACTATAAGCGTTATAAAAAACAAGTTTCAGCACATTGTACATGAAAACTAGCACATTCTGGCATAATTTTTTTTTAATTGGCCACGCAAAAATCTTTTTTTGCAAAACAATGTGCGATGTTAAAAAATTGATTTCGGCACATTATACCACAAAACTAGCACATTCTGGAAGTTTTGGTTTTTTGAAGAAAAAAATGGCCATGTTACTTTCTTACAGAAAATGTCGTTTTTTTTTGCAAAAAAAGTGGCTGATATTGAAAAACTGATGTGTGCACATTATACCACAAAAATGACACATTCCTGCACAACTTTTATTTTATCGATTACTTAGCTTTTTGGGTTTTTTAATGATTTTTGTATTTATGTTTATACAAATCTAGAAGTTTCGATAACACACAGTTATCGTCCTCAGCAGTAATAAAATGTTCAAGATTTTCAAACATATTTTTGAAATAAGAAAATTGAAAACGCAAACATAAGCCTGCTATTAAAACAGTTTGATAAATGTATAAAGCAATGGAATACAGTTTTAGTAAAGAATAACTAGATGCTTAATAAATTAAAGCGTTTCACAACTTTACACTTACACCATAATTTGATTAGTCTGTCAAATTTGCTCTTCAGTTATGACATTTGTCACTGTTGGCCTTCGTCCGTTAGAGGGTGTTCTGATTTTTCATCTCCAAGGCAGTGGAACAATATTTAATTTATTAAGAATCTAGTTATTCTTTACTACAATTACATTTCATAGTTGGCTTTATACGTTTATGAAACTATTATATTTATAGCAGGCTTATGTTTGTATTTTCATATTTTATAAATTTGCTTCAACATCATAAACATTTCTAAAAGATTACACCATTAAAGAAAACCAAAAAGCTAAGTATGTTAAATCTAAGTTTTGTCAGACGGTCATACGTGCTTTCATACCTTTGTTGATCATTTAAGTTGTAATCTAATTTGAACAGGTTGACTGCGTTACCGGTCCTTGGGGACCGGTATTGGTTGTTAATGTAGTGCGGTAGATGAAAGTTAAAAATTTTTAATATCTGCGAAAGGCTCGTTTGTTTTAAATGCTAAAGATAACGTTGTACATGTCTCAAGCTTCGGAACATTTTTAAAAGAAAAAAATGTACCGGGCTTTGGGGACCGGTAACGCCTAGACATTACAATTTGTTACTCTGGTGCGGGACCGGCGCAGACAATCGGTGTTTAGAATCAGTTGTATTTCAATAACACGTGCATTTACGTGTGTGTTTTGCCACTCTAAAAATGTCGTCTCGCGTAAAGAAAATTTTGTTTTTAGCCCAAACAACCGATACAAAAAATACAGAAACAAGTGTAGAGTGTAACGAACCGTGCACTTCAACTGAAAATAAACAATATAACCAAGATAACCTAAGTGTTGTATATGTGCGCCAAAGTCCAACTAAGACAATAGACCATGTGCTTGCAGAGTTGCCAAATAGTGATAGTGAAAATGATCGCGATGATGAACCGGAAGATGCCTTTGATTCGGACGGTTCTATTATTGACAAAGACTATGTAATGTCTTCAGATGAACCGTACAGTGATGTAAGTACGAGTAATTTATTCGATGACAATAATGAGACGGAAAATGAAAACGAGAATATGTCTGAATCTGAAAATAATAATGAAAACGAGTGGCATGACATCGGTAAGTGACAATGAGGTTGACAAGTTGAAACAATGGCAAGACTTGCCTATATTATATTTTAATGTTGATAGAATAAAAAAACCCTATCCTGTACACTGGTCAAAATCACGTATACGTTCTTGGGTTGACTGCGATATAGCCGAACTTAGGCGTTTTTTTTTCAATATGTATAGTTATGGGATTAGTTGATGATCCCGCAATAAATTTGTATTGGTCAAAAGATTCCATGTTCAGAAATGAGTTTATTACGAATACCTTGAGACGAGACCAATTCCTTTTATTGATGCGTTGTATTCATTTTTGTAATACTGAGCAGTGTGATAAAGATGATCGCCTCTATAAGTTAGGTGAAGTTTTGAAAGTATGCAATAAAAATTTTCAAGCTGCGTAACTCCAGGACGGGTTCTGGTTGTCGATCAAAGTATAGTACCTTATCAAGGAAGATTACAAATAAAACAATATCTCCCAAACATAACTCACGCATGTGGAATTGTAACGAATCTTTTACGTTCTTCGTTCATTTAGTTGTAAAAAAAGAGTTTTTAATTATTAATGAATTATAAGTATGTGGTAGGCAACCTAATTTGCATTTTGGTGTAACTTAAGTGCATATCTTTTTAGGGGTTTATGACTTAATTTTTTGCGCACCTTTTTTCGCGCACCGCTATATCATTTTCTTGATGTATTCTGTGTATACAGGAAACCATTTTTGGGTTTCCACCTAAATTTTGTGAAAAGTGCCATTGATTTAACGGTAAGGTACATTTAATTCGTATTATATTAAAATTTAAAACTTTTACTTTTACACTTTTAGAACTTTTACTTTTATCATTTTTACTTTTGGCATTTTTTATGCTTATGATTACTATTTTGCAAATAATTTAGATCTAAATTTAGATCACTCTTTTTCTATTTGAACTTTCGAGAGAATGCAATAAACATTGGATTATTCAAATTTCATGAAGATAAATTTATAAGAAGTAAAATTCTACTTTGGTATGGTTTACAACGTAGAGCATTGTTATTTCGAGATATTGCGCAATATTGGTGCAAAGATTACATCACCTTTGGTTTACATTTCCGTATTTGTTTAGATACCAGATGTTATCAAAAAGTTGTGTACAAAAATTAGTTTTAAGATATATTTTATATAATTCTAAATTTAAATATTTAATAAACATAGGTTGTATATTTTTATTTTGACATTGTGGTGAATTTTTTATTGTATACTCGGTTTAGTTATTCCGAGCATAATCAAAAAATAACTTGGCGTCCAAGATAATTTTTATTATTATTACATTGCAGTTACTATATTTATGTTAAGTGGAAATAACCAAGCAGAAATTTGTGGTAATTAAGCAAATCAAAAGATTGAACCGGCCCACTTTAATTTTCCGACTAGGACAACGGCATTATCTTTATTGAGTGTTTGGATCTCTGGTTAGTTTAACGATTTGTTTTGAGAACATTTACACCCATTTATTTATTAAATTATTTATACCTGGTGCTTTTAAACCACAACATTATACGTGGCACCATTACCAAATTATTTACAGAATTAAGTTATATGTTATGTACAGTGGATGGATATACTAATCACATAATCGTTTATCGTGGTAAGAATACGACTACTAATAAAGACACTCCCCAGAGTGAGCAGATAGTGTATGATCTTCTTGAAAGTGTTGAGTTCAAAAATGACTACTACGGCTACTTGTATGCTGATAATTATTACTCTAGATTACCTTTAGCCAAATCATTGCTTAACAAACAAATCATTTATTGTGGAACCCTAACGTCCAACAGAAGAGGAATTCCCAAAACGCTACCTAAAAAAATGAAAAAAGGAGAAATCTGTGGTACTCAGAACAACTCCTTATGTATTATAAATGGACGGACAAACGGCCAATTCTAATGTTTCTGATCCAACTCATACAACCACTTTTAAACCAACAGGGAAACGAAACTGGCAGCGTGGGCCTATACTTAAACCAAAAGTAATTATTGATTACAATAAAGCAAAAAAAGCAGTAGATTTTAGTGATCAGATGAGTTCTTATCATTCTGTATTAAGAAAAAGTTTAAAATGGTACCGTAAACTAGCCTTTGAATTTTTGCACGGAACAGCTATTATAAATGCCTGGATTGTCTATAACAAGGTTAGTTTCTCAAAATTGTCTATAATGGAGGTTAAAAGAAGATTGGCAATTAACTGTTACTTCAGTAGATCATGAAGAAACCATTACTCCCAAAAGAGTTTTACACACCTTTGTTAAACCGTCTGGGCCAGGAACGAAAAGGAGAAGACAGTGCCAAGGATGCTATCATAAATTAAGACAAACACATTCAAGCAAAAATGCAAGTAACTTGGTTACGAAAGTAACAAGTTATTGCAACGAATGTCCTGGACAACCAGGAATGTGTTTATCTTGCTTTAATAGCACTGACAAAAAATAGTTTGAATTTCTGGAAATTAAGTGTTTTTTTTTTAATAGCTAAGAACATTTATTTGGTTACATATTTTTTAGTTTCAAATATCATTTATACTAATAAATATGTTGTGTGATCTTATGGTCTAAAAAATAGCAAGCCATTTGACACCTCAAAAAATTTTTAAACGCGAAACCTGATCATAAAACGGATGATAACAGTAAGTTCTTACAAGTTTTTATTTTTAAAAACTGATCTTAAACCGCTTTTAATGCCTATAATATGAATATAAAAATAGAAAAATTAATTACACCACTACCGGTCTCCGAAGACCGGTAATGCACAGTTCCGTGACTTGCATATTTTAGAAACGCTGTCAACCTGTTAATTAAATTTTAACTGTTAACCAAACGAATAAATAATAGTATAGTGCTTATGATTTTTAAAACGTAAACACACTGAATATAAAATAATGGATGTGCGACGTTTTATGGTAAATCAGTTTTTTACTTAAACATAATCAAAATTGTATTAAAATTTACAAAACATTACAAATGTTTAAGTAAACAAATGAGTTACCACTTGTCCTGACATACTGTCTCATTGTTCTTTTATTTCACATTTTTTCTTACGGTTCGCCCTGACATTTTTACCTAATTTCTGGTATATTAGAGTAGATGACGTAAATACTCCAAGGCTTTAAGTGGTTTTACTCATCAATAATTATAACTTGCGCTATTTTATTCTGGATAAGAACAATAAGTATCTTAAAAAGGTAGTATTAATTAAATTTCTCTCAACAGTCTGTTCTGGTTTAGCTAGGCCTTCCATTTCACAAACAAAAGAACAGTACCAGTCAAAATGAATACAGTCTTATAATCTTAAATAGGATTATAATAAGATCGTATAAAAGGTAGTAAAAAAGCTCATAAGCTTGGTGCATGTGGTTTGTAAACATTGTTACGAATTTATTACATTATTTTAATATAATTTATAAAAACCCGTCATTATTACTGTCAATTTAGATAGTTTAAGTTTTCTTTTATTTGTGTATTTTAAATCACATACGCCTTGCACCATTATTCATTTTAACCTGATAATGAGACTGAAGTTGAAGCTAATAATGAGGCGAGCATGATGTTTTTTACATCATGGATGCGAGGATAATCTGATTTTGATAGAAAATTTCAGATAGTAACAATCTGTCAGATTGACACACATTTGTCATCAGTCATCACTCCGAAGGAGAATTATTTGGAGCTTGAAGATAAAATAGTATATTGTATTCGACCTGTAACTTGATCAATATTTCGATTTGCAAAACTTGAGCTCAATAATGATTAACTTACACGTCTTACGTAATAATCTACGATTATATTTTCCATTTCATAGTTCTTAAAATTATAGTTTTTTTTTGTAAAACAGAAACACTATGTGACAGATGTAATTATGTCAGAAGCTATTTATCAACGATTTGTCCACTAGTTTAAAGTCATTTGGTGAATTAGCTGTCAAAGATTATGCTAATAGGGAAGATTTACTTTATTATTTAATAAAGGAATAAAACGATTGGCTATTGACATTTCATCTGTTATGTGGAATTTGGAATATTTGTTGCTAATTCAATACGAGTTAATTGAAATTGGTATCAAAAGCGTAAATCGCCTACTAACTTTATTGTGTATTTGATAATCAATGTCGCTACAATTATTGAGCAGAATCATATATCATTGTGTATTAATCGCAAGTGATCCAGCTACGTACATGTTTTCTAATCGCTTTACGCTTTAAAAATTCATTGACTAGTCACGCACTCACTAATACGTGTTTTGATTTTTAATCTATTTATACATAAAAAGGATTATAAGCATTAATTTTGTCTATTGTATTTTCATAGGTACCTTTTACGATCCAATCTACCTCCAAATTATAAAAAATAGAGTACGATGGTTATAAAAAAAACGCATAATTAATCAAAATTTTAGCATTTCTGACGTTTTTAAGACTTTTTATTTCCAGACAACAAAGAGAAAGAGAACTTAAAGTCAGGGCGTTGGAGGAAGCCGCTAGAGGATCTAGGCCTTAATGGTAACGTTGGAATGACGATTTATTGGAATTAACTTTTCTCTAATTTCAGAAACTAGTACAGCAGAATTTTAACGTAATGTACGGTATTTATAACTCTGTTTTAAGTTTCGTGTTCAATTTTCGTGAACCGTATATTACTATTTTCTATACGTAGCGAAAACGTAGCTCTAGGATATCTGTGTAAACAAGTAAATAAATATACCCGCTATTTCTATGAATCAATGTATACAAAACTGTTTAATTTTTTTAATATCCTTTGCAATGATAGTAAATAATTTTATATTAAAATGAAAATATTGATGTTAGGATTAGATAGGCCCAAAAAATTAGGTACGTTAGTTGGTTGTTTTTGTTATTAATTTTTATATATAAACAATTGGGTCACAACAAATTGTACATAAATTCTTACAAATCTTGGTGTTTTTTTATCTGTGTTATTTTAATTTTTTTATATATATAAATATATATACATATGTATAATTTTCGCAATCTCCTTTGTGCCTGTGACTGTACATTTCTTACTCGTGACTGCTAAGTAAGGAAACATTTATTTTAAATTGTCTTCCTTTTTGCAGTATTATTTTTTTTATAGTCGAGTAAGAAATTTTCTTTGTTTGTTTTTTGGTATTATTTTGTACAAAAATTTTTGATCTTGTAAATATTCACACACATCACTTTTTATTTATTTTTTCTTTTAATTTATATTTTTAAAATTTTATCCTTATTATCGTTTTGTTAACGATATGGTTAATAAATGTTTTGCCAAAGAATTCGCATTCTAATATAATTTTGAAGGAAATAAAACGAAAAGTGTTCATCAACTTACACTTTCCTTATTAAAAATAGTAAACAGAATATACTAGTTTTTAAGAAACTTCAAAATGTATAAATTTACAGTATTTAATAAATTAATTCATTTGTACGTGCTGTTTTATGACAAAGTTATGTTATAATGATTGAAATGCATGAATGTATATATGCCTAATATTTATTTTTTAGTTATTTGATTATGAAGAGTGAACAAATCCTGTAAATAGATTGCCAATTACATGATCATCATTTTAAAGCATTCGCAATGTACTCTACTACTTTTATTCTAACAGCGTTAGTCCAAATCTAACCTCGCTTACCTTACATGTTGATTTGTACCTTACGTTTGTACACAAAATGTGTCGAAATTAACAAAGTCGGCGAAAGTTTAAGCTGCATTAGCGAGATGTACAATTACATGAAACATGGTGTTTTTTCTTGTCATGACCATTTGTCCCTTATAGGGACAGTTCCTTCTGAAACACATTATTTCGTGTATGTAATTATTTTAATAAATTACGGAAATGTTTTATTTATAAAGAAGTCCCTTTTTTTTGTCCCGTTCCTGGCATTTCATTGTTTAGAAGGAATTAAACGAAATCTAGAAAGTATGAAAAAGGGAGCGTGTTCTTCAGATAAGAGACAATAGGATGACATCACAACTTCTACAATTTAAGAAACTTTTGTTGAGTTAAATAAATAACGCACGATCTCGTTTATGAGCAAGTATTAAGTTCAAGTCTAGCACAAAAGAATCTGCTTATGATGTGACTTGTATGTGTGGAAAATAAATATACTGGTGCATGTAAATATTTCATTAGTTAAGATTAAATGTTAACAAACGACTATTTTTAAATAAATAATCATTCAAGTATAAGAATTGAAACTTTCACCATTTGTCATATTAAGTAATGCATTATTTGGGAAAAGGGTGGAATTATTATTTATTTACTATTATCAAGCTTTCAGACAGAAACTGTTTCCTTTATCAGGTGTAACATCAAAGTGACAAATATTAATAAGGTAACTCGAATTAAAATTAAATCACTGTTGAAGACTGTATAAATTTCAGTTCTTGAAAATAGACACATATCATAGTTCATATCCATTATATGTGTTCAAGTTGTTTCAGAATTTTAATAGCTTTTCGAATCTTTCTTGTATCGTTATCCAGAATTCTTGTGTTTTCAAATTTTATATTATGCATAATGTTTAAGGCATATTGAGCAATTGCTTTACCACAACACACCACACATGTATGTAAAGGTATTTGGTCTTTAACAGAATTCAGAAGATTTTGAATTTTAATACTGCTTTTGTAAACTACTTTTATATTATGCTTTTGTAATATTTTACAAATTTTATTCGTTGTGCTTGCAAGGAATGGCAAACTTATTTAAAATTGTAAATTTATCATCTGTAGGCGTCGTTTGTCTCGGTTGGAATGACTTTAAGCTATTTGTTGAAGCCATTATTTACGAAAGCCTTTTCAAGGTGGTTTAATTCATGTTGTAGTTTATTTGGATGACAAATCTGTAGTACGGTTGCACCAAGTTGTTATCGTACTAAACTTTTGTGCTGGATGATGGTGTGATGAAACATTAATATAATGATCTGTATGAGTTGGCTTACGATATACTGAATTTGTTACGTTACTATCTGGTTTTCTTTCAAGTAGAACATTAAGGAATGGAAGGCGACCTATTTCTATTGTAAATTTAATGCTTGTATGTTGATTGTTTAAATGGTTTAGGAACACCATTAATTCTTTCTCAAAACGCAAAGCAGAATACAAAATTAAATAGATTTTTTTAACACTATTGCATCATTACACAGGACGTCTAAAAACTTACCATAAACAACCACCAGATATGTTACTAAGACTAGAGAGCATGAACATGTACAAATTGTATATTCGTGCCACTGTAGCATAATCTAGGGGTAAAGTGAACTGAAAAATAGTAATGTAACTATATCCCATTTTTTTATACTGGGATCTATTTCCTGTGTCACAAATGAACTCAGCCAGAACTTCAGGCAACTAAACCTTCGTGATCATATGCAATAAACGGTTACCGTAGATTTAATTTGCATTTTTAGTTTCTCATATACTAAAAGAAAGTATTGCAATCGAAAAAAAATGTTTTAATTTTTTTTTCGCGGATTTCAACGTTTCATGTTCCCTGAGTCGAAAAACATTGATTCGTGTATGTCTGTGTGTGGCTCCGAGACTATTTGATCGATTTTAATGAGATTTGACATAGGCCCCTATATATGAAAGTTATATATAAAATTGGCTTTTCGTAAAAATCAATTGATGGGGGGCGAAATGGTGGTTTTTTGGGGGTGCATTTACAAAACCAGAGCCAGACAGTTTATCTTTGGTGAAAAGTTAGTAACCCTAAACCCTGATCGAACAATATTTCTTTAAAAATTTTAAATTCTAAATCGCGGCCAATATGGCAATTTTAGTACATTTCGGCCCTTGCGCAGTCACTAATAAACTATAAAAGCTACTTGCAATTTGTAAATAAAAGTACATGCCTTCGAACGACTTATAAATATTTTTGAAAAAAATAAAATTTTTCCTTTAAGTACGGGGTTAAAATTTCCCTTTTTTTTCAAAATTAATTTTCTCAAAAACGGCTCTGGTAATTTTTTTAAATTTACGTATCTATAGTCACATATAATGCAAATATAGTGAGCTTTATGAGATTTCTCTAACTTATCCAGGACCGGAGTTAGAAATTTTCAAATTTGAAAATTTCAGTCCCTCCTAACGATGCTTCTCATAAAAATGAAATTAAGAGATTAAATAGTAGACATATATAACTGGTATATTGAAATATTTTTAGCACTTCCGGTTTTGCCGAAAATAACAAAGAAAGTTATTTTTTAAATGTTTTTAATATTTTATATTAAAATTTCAAAAACAAATCTAAAGTATTTTAAAGCTAATTCCTCATGCTATCCAAATACGTAAAAATATACTGTAATTTGCAAAATATAGGGTGAATAAGAAAAACATTATTTTTGTAGGTAGGTAAGTATATCTTATATTGCAAGTTATAGTGCTGGCCTATCAACGTATAGCTTTCAAATTTACTTATTTATAGTCACATATAACGAAAATATAATGAAATTTCTATTTTATCCAGGACCGGACTTAGGAATTTAAAAATTTCAATCCCTTATAACTACATTTCTAATACAAAATGAAATCTTGTAATGAAGGGATTACATATTAGACATACATAGCTACTAAACTGCTATATTGGATTATTTTTAGCGTTTCCGGTTTTGCCGAGAATAAAAAAAATTATTAATTTAATTTTTTTTAATATTTTATATCAAAGTTTCAAAAACAAATCTAAAGTATTTTAAAGTTAATTTCTCATGCTATCCAAATATTTAAAAATATACAGTGATTTGCAAAATACAGGGTGAATAAGAAAAAAATAATTTTGTAGGTAAGTATATCTTATTATATTGCAAGTTATACGGAGTTAGGAACTGCGCGGGGGGTGGGGGCAACAATATGTTGCTGCGAGGGTTCTCAAGATTTCTATTTATTTTTTTTAGCACTTTGTTCGGATCGAATGGGCATATGCATGTAGCGCAATAACCGGCGATAGAGTTTTTTTTGTTTTTTGATCTAAAGCCAATTTTAGTAATTGTATCGTTCAGCAACTTTGGAAATGATGTCTTCGACAGCACGCTGCGATTCTGTATTTTCCATTTATTCAGAAGTTGCCTTCTCGGCCTGAAATGGGCAACGTTAGGTGATTGCGGTAAATGTGTTGTATTTGGTGGTAGTACAACAAATTTAAAGTCTTTAGCTTCACAAGCTCTAACAATACTAACGGTAAGGTTACCGTTCAAGTTATTCCCTATCATTACTTTAGGGCCTTCTAATTTTCGGAAATATGGTAACGCAACTGTAAGGAACCAGTCTTCGAAGACCTCCGCATCTTTAAACCTTTACAACCACCTTCTGTCCATTTTTCGTTGGGGAGGCCGGGGCATAATGAGCACCTTAAGCAAGTTGTTTAATATCCGTTTACAATAGGAAAATAGTATTTTACAAATTTATTAACTACGTAACAAGCTACAAAAAGCATTATCATCATTCTTTAATATGAATGTGTAAAGTACCATTTGACAGCTTCTAATATTTTTGTCAAATGCCCATTTTGCCCCATCAACTGGGGCAAAATGGACACTTGAAAAGGGTATAATGAGCATAAAGTTTAAAATGAATTAAAGAGGACCTGAATAAAAAGAAATGCATTTAACGTTTATTTATTTCAGAAATACAACAGTTGATGCTACTTTTTACAAAATTCACAAATATGACTACACTCTTCATCATTATCATCATCCTCAGCACACGAACAATGTGCCCATCTTCTGTATAACCTGAAAGTTATCCATCCTTCAGTGGATTGGGAATATATATATATATATATATATATATATATATATATATATATATATATATATATATATATATATATATATATATATATATATATATATATTGAGATGGTTAGAAATGAGATTAATACAGGGGCAAGGGTTAATAAGCTTATATTCTTTATTGTGGGCAAATTTACTAGACGAGTGAGAGAATATGGTTTTAATTTAACGAAACAGGCTTTGTGGAATTTGCACAAGTTTTTTTATTCATAAAAAGCAATGAGCTATACCAGTAGCATGTGAGGAAAGTCAGAACGATTGATATTTGTGAGTACGATTTGTTTCGTAGAACATATTTCAGTAAATTTTACAGTTTATTCAAATTATTTAACCAATTTAGAAACCTTACAGATATTAATTACATGAAGTAGGTTTATTATAATATGTAGAACATGTATAGATTTAGTTACAATGCAAGGACTATATAAACTTTAAGAAAGGGTTATGATACGAACACTGTATAGTTATAATTCACAGACAAAGTATACAAAAAGTGCAGGAGAAGTGGTAGTGCGTTATAAACATTAACTAGAACATGAACAACATGTTTACAATGGAGTATTTTATACAAAATTACATTTTGTGTATAAAACTTACATAAATGTGTTAAACAATATGGATTTCTGAATTGACAAAGTTTTAGAGTATAGAGTGAAAATAAACAGTGTTAATGTTAAAGACAGCTATAAAAACTTCATAAAGTAACATTTCAAGTGATTTGGACGTTTTAAACGCAAGTTATGAGTAAGTTTGTAATAAATTAGGTTAAGTTTTAATTTTAAGGATTTTGTAAATTTATAGTTTTGTTAGGATAATTTAAGCTTAAAATAAATTATAAAAGCAATTAATAGAAGGTTTCCCTCGTTTTCATAAAGAAATTTACAATGTACAAGTTATTTGAACATAAAATTAGAAAAGTGGGGTTAACTACCTAAAATTATAATATGAAAAAGGAATTTCTGTTAAAATTAAGTTATATGGTTTGAAATAAATGTATTCTAATACAGTTTTTCATGTAGATTACGAATATGTAATTAGTTTAGGTGTAAAATATAGAATTTCTTAGATATATGTAAAATTTGATTATAAATTGTCAAAATACAGAGCTTCGAAGCAAAACAGGGCTTGTGAGGTATCTTTTTATGCAGAATTTTTCCCTGATTCCGAATCTGTTTTCAAAAAGTAAATCCGACTTATTTTAAGAAAATTATGGCATAATTTGTATTTTAGTTAAGTTAACAATTTTGTTTATACCAATCAGATGCTTGGATTCTTTGTGTGTACGGTACAGAAAAAGTTGAAATTTTGGTAGCTAAGAGAAATGTATAAAAGGAATAGCTCCTGATTTCTCGCTCTCTTGCTTTTTGAAATTTTTATGACTAACAAGTCAAAGTGTTAATAGTGTTGGTGTTAACATGTAAGTTACAAGTTACGTTTATAGTATCGGATTTTTGAAACGCGATCAATAAAGAGTCGAGCCCTCAGAAACAATTGTTTTAACCTATAACTAAATTTAAAAGTTAGGTTACCGATATAAATTGTCGATTATAATAAAATTGTTTCGATTTGAATTCGTGTTCAAATATCGGTTGATGTGTTTTTTTTTCTTTCATGTTAATAAAATTATACAGTTATTTCGATTTGATGTTTATTTTCTTTGAATATATATATATATATATATATATATATATATATATATATATATATATATATATATATATATACATATACCCAATACAAACATTCCAAATCAGAACCATCACCACTACCTTGTTCGTCTGATTTCGTGCTTTTATTTTGTTTAAGTTAAAGTTTTTGTTTGCCCTTTGATTTCTTTTTGTTTCCGCTTGATATAATTTTCTTTTTCTTTCTTTTGTCTGCATGGTCCTTGGCACTGACATTATACCATTCGGGGAATGTAATTTAAATGTTGAAATTTGAAGGGGGGTGGAAGGTCTATGTGAAGCTCCTGGCTAGGGTGATTTTGGTTCCTTCTCAGCAGTTTTAAGTGAAATCTCTTTCTGTGAAGAATTTCTTGTTCCTTCTTTTATACTTCCAAATTGTAATGTGTTAGGTGAGTCAGACTCGTGTACCTGTGCTTCAAGACGTCCTTGGTTTTCCGTATTACATGGATTTCCATTAGAACGTTCTAAGTTTTCAGTAGGGAATACGTTTGTTTCATAAATGCCTGTTGTAGCTGCAGCCATAAGGTCAGCATCTGTAAAAACACTAGAATCGCAAGGCCAAATACCTGTTGCTTTAAAGGCATTTATAGCGGTTGGCATTGTGGCTCCTCTTAAAAACGCTTTCCCAAAAACATTAGCTACTTGGTACTGCGTCACGCCGCGTCCTGGGTTTACTTGCAACCACTTTTTAATTTCATATGAGTAATAGGTGTTAAGTGGTTTCATGAAACCAACGTCCAAGGGTTGTAAGCGGTGTGTACAATGCGGAGGGAAGCTTAACAAGACAACGCCGCTCTTTCTAGCCTCATGAATTAAGTCTATATTCTTAGCGTGCGTTGTGTGACCATCTAGTAATAGAAGGACTGGACTATCTTTAGAGGCTCTAGACCATATTACAAATTTCTTGAACCATTTTAGAAAGAGCTCAGTTTGAATCCAACCTGTATCACTGCAATCTCCCCAGGAACCTGAGGTGCGCAGTCTAATAGTTCCGGTTTCATTCTCTTCCTGGGGAAAATAAACATGGGAGACATAAATAACCCGTCTGCGCCCATACACGTTTCTATAGTTATTATTTTTCCACGTTCGGCAGATGACAATGAACCTACCTGCTTCCTATCTTTAGTAGTAATTATTTTATTAAGTCTTTTAGCCACCGTAGAGATGCCGATTTCATCCACATTAAACAACCTATTGGGTGTAAGCCATGTTTGGTTATTACACTGGAAATCAGGTCAAAAAACTTGTTAACAGAAATTAGATTAAATCCCATGACACGTGCTGCTGAAGTAGCTTCTGGTTTCGTAGCGATAAATTGGCATGTCTTTTAAGGAAACCAGCAAACCAATCTTCTCCTGCCATTTCAGTTATGCCATTGAAATGATTAGGAGGATTGTTGCGTTGAGTTGATAGGCTAGTTTTCGAAGGTCTGCAGGGGACATGCAAGAAAAGACGGGCTTCCATATCTTGAATATATTTCATCAATTCCAGCTCTTGCTCATTTGATAAAACGGTTTTATAGTGTCCTATTCCCTTCTTCGAGGCAAACTGGATATTCCTAGTTTGCCTATATTTCTGGATTCTACGCTGCAAAGTTGTTCGTGGTATTCTAAATTTGATCTGCAGCAGTTTTGCACCTATTATTTGATTCTATAGCTGCTTTAATAGCATTTTCTATGGAATGTTTGTCCCAAGATTGCCTATTACTCTTTTTTTTATAATTACGCACCATATCTGCTTTTTCTGTAAGAAAAAACAGCTGTTTTATTTAAATTATGTTTTTAAGTAATATGGGGCAAAATGGGCAGGTGCTCATTTTACCCCGCCCGTTATGCCCCTGACGCCATTTTGTAAATAAAACGAATATAACATAAGTAATAAGTAATATTCCAATTATATTAATTTTCACTCCTCAAACACTATAATAAGTAGAAGAACTACACACTACGGCGGTCAGACTCATACTAAAATATTTCGAACTACGGAGCATCTAAGTAATCGTTTCATGGGAATGGTGACCTCCGAAGGTACAGTAGCGTCAAAATATTAGCAGTGTCCGTTATGCCGCGGTATCCCGTTATGCCTTGGGCTCCCCTACATGCGTTTTGCTTTATACACAATGTACGGTACGTTCGGCCGCGATGGAGAACATTACAGTTGTACTGCTTTTTGACGTGTCTATTTTCCTATAAGTGTGTTTAGGCCTTACTTTGTAATTACTTTGCTCATAATTTATTATGTTTGGTGGTGGTCCGCCTGTAAGGTGTTACGGGGTAACATATGTGGTTTATTTCTTTTTATTTGTTTACACTCGCTACAAAGAATAATTGTAGGTTCTTTTACAATTTTTAATAATTTCAGAATCCTGTAATAAAAAATTTATATTATTTTTGTGAGGACTTAAATTGTTACGTTTTAATTTATTTTGGGTAGTTTCAATTTGTAAAGATGTCATTCATTAACTAAAATTTATTTTACTTGCTATCAGGTTTCAGTTTGAGTAAATGAACTCGATCTTTGCTTCATCAAATTCCTTTATTGTTTGTGTGCTCCGGCTAATTTGTTTATTAAAAGAAATGATTATGGGTATCAATTATCATGTTTATAAATACTTTGATTTTCTTAAGATGTACGTAATTTGTAACTTTATTGAAACTACTTCTTTCAGTATTAAAGCTTTTAGTATTCGTAATTACATTAACACATAAAAAAACAATCCTATTATTATATTTAGGATTCTTATCATCTAAACATGCACAAAATAGTTCTAACAGTGAAGGATATGGGTTTCATACAGGGTTGATCTTCAAACACAAATTTACAGGAAAATAAAACACTTATACATTTCTTTATTTTACAGTTTGAAATCTTTCCTGTCACTTTTTGAAGGCCAAATGTTCGAGGATTCGTTACTATGCTACCGTATTTCTTTGTTTCCCCTCCCTTATGTGGAAGATTGTCGTTGAATTTCACAACTCCAAATTTTCCTTCCAACAATTTATTGATTCTGTGAATATTTGTTGGATATCTTTATAGTTTTTAATTTAATTGTTCAAGTTTCACTACGAATCGCATGTAGTCACAAACGGCAATGCTGATCGTGCAAAGTAATTGTTAGTGCTTTCGTGTTATTCTTATTTATTTACTGATTAACCAATTTGCACCTCCGATGTGCACAAAACACGTAATTTATTTCTTTATAGCGTTACTCTATCACTTATTTGGCGTTATATGCACTTTGATTCACTCTTGTTTTTTATTTTAGTAAGGAAGGTATTCTTACTTCTTCCCTATTATACACTAAATTTTGTCTTACTTTATATCTTAATTTAGAGGGTAGCGTGACTATATACTACTGTCAGTCATGCCTCGGCAACAATCACACCTTTTGGTTAGTTTCAACCAACTCTAACTACCAACTTATATATAAACAACAATCATTTCTTAACCTACGAAATAACGTAAGCTATAAAATATCATATAACTTAGAGCGAAATTTAAATTTTACACCCGTTACAGAGGGTATTCCTTAAATTATTGAAATAAGCTTCAAGTGTTTGATAATTGTGGTCTACATTGGCCTTTCGGAATTAATTCAGATTGATTCGCCTCATACTATGAACAAATCAATATCGGGATGATTATTTTGAAATCTTTCGTTTTTTGATATTGCATCCAGATATTGTCGATCGTAATGGGAATAGCCCATTTGCAAACAGTTGCAAAGATTCACTAATTCTTCTTTTTTCTTCATCGTTTAAAACGGATGAACGCCCATATTTTAATGTGTGGGTTTCGCGAATTCCTTTTTGCACTGTTGAATAAAGAACAGCATACGATGTAGAAGCTTTCCGAATTGAAAATTCATCCTTATTTACAACCGCGTTGTACGAACTTGGGATTGTAATTACATTTTCCCGTTATCTCTAATTTTTTTCATGGATGTCTAGATTAATTGGTATAAATAGCTGTGCCATACATATTCCTAGTTTAACATGAAATTCTCTTATTACGACTTTTCATGATCATTAACATTAATTTGAATCACTTCGATTCGTTTTTTTGTGATTCATGATTCATCTTACCCCTCAGTTTGTTCATTTTTTATACAAATCTCGTTAGGAATAAACTTAAGCAACTAGGGATACGTTTAAATGCCGCATATTGTTCCTTGTACATTAAGGAAACTATTTCAGGGGGTTGAATGTTCAAAAATCATGTATGGTACTTTGTGTTAAACGAATAGACATATTTGATCGCGTTTGCTTACGTGAAGGAATTTACAACGTGCGAACTATCTCATCATACCACCTGATCAATTAACATGCCGATGCATTAATATCAGTAACCGAGTAATTTACTTTACCCCTTACTAAAATATTACTCATTCTTACAACAAGTTGGTCACGTTACACAAATTAATAGGGGTCGATTCTTAGACCTTGTCGACCCCCAAAATCAGTTTTCGTTTATGTCGACCCCTGGGAAACCGATTTAGATGTCAAGGGGTCGATATCGACCACTTTGGGAATCCCTGATTTAGATGCTATATAATCAACTTTTTTTTAAAAACCCATGTACCTATTTTTTAATTTATTGTACATTTTGCCTGGACTATTCATGTGCTCTTAAGTGGTCGTGACAGAAAACAACTGTTGCAATATGGTGCAACATTTACTTACATAATGTGCGCATTATAATTTACATCTGGATGTGGAAATTTTTCAAATTACTTGTATACATTTGGTAGTTGTTTCAAATCATTTTCATACTACCTTCCGTGACACAAGTTGTCTAATTGAGTAAGCTTAAAGTTTCAGTAAAACGCTTTATATACACCAATTCAAGTTCTGCATTCTGGCAGAAACCATTTTACTTACGTTTTCTATTTGTATCGTTGTGTATCTCATAAATTGACTTTAAAAGCGTAAGCTCGATTATACACATCAGACGTCTGAAAACTAACATAGAATGATTAATAAACTTTACTTTAAAAGGAAACTAATTTTCAATAATAAATAAATTAAAAAGAAGGTATATTGTACAATTGAGTTTAAAAGGTTTAAAAATTGATTAGTTGTATTTTGATTTTCAATGTTTTACTTTTAATAGAAATAAATACAATTGGTAAAAAATAATTTATCTTAATAAATATGTATTTTGAGGTTTAATTTTTTTTTGCATTTTACCAAAAAAAAATACAAACACAGAAATCAAACTAGCTCGATTCGTATTCATCGATGCTGCTTTTTCGATGAGGAGAACAGGAAATAAAACCAGTTAATTAATTCTAGTATCTTATGTAAATTTATGTGCATCATACAGAGTCCTCTATGGAACAATAGCAACACTTATGGTTAGGTATTTACTTTCTAAATTAATTTTACAAAAGAGATTCTACAAATATAGAGTGGTAATTCATATTTCTAGTACAGCAGATGGCGGTACTGTATACATATTTTCAGAACATGTTATATGTTATAGACTCGTCTTTCCTATCTATTAACAACAGTTTCGTTTGTAAGGGGCAAGAGGGAAGTAACGGGGTACAAAATAGACCCTCTAAGCACGCATGCGCATAAAATTGAATTTTACAATTATAAATAATAAAGGTTATGTCACAGTTCTTTTTATATCTATATAATTAATCCTTAAATTATTAGTTATTGGTGTAGATTAAAGCTTATTTTATAATCAGTTTAAGTAGTTTGTGTAATATTTGTTGTGTTTGTGGTTTATAATGGAATTGCCATTAAAACCAACATTTGTAAATATTGACAATTATTGTGTTCTGTGTAAAACAAGGAGCAATCGTCCGCATCATTTGTAAGTAATGTAAAATAAGTATTAATATCTATTAAAAAAATTACTTTAAAGATTCCCTCGGAATATTGAAATGCGAAACAAGTGGATTGCTGCTCTAGATATGAATGAACCCTATTTAAAAAAAAATTGTAAAATCTGTTCTCTTCATTTTCCTTCGAATGCATATTCGCAAAAGGGAGTCAAACGAGCTAGGTTAGCAATAAATACTGTTCCGACAAGGGTACCTGTCTCCATGAACCCAGATGACGATCAACTAAATTTAAGGTTACAATTTTAACATATAGGTGTTAATCGTTATTATTCATTTTAGTTGTAGTATACTGCATCAAACCAAAATACCAACAACAGAAGGTACAGCTGAATTGGATTATAATGTTCAACCTGTCTACATCAAATAACAGCAATTTGTTCACTCCAGAAAAATCAACATCATGTATAAGATATACAAGCAACATTGATTTGTCAATACCAAGAAGAGCTCATAAAACTTATAATGTAGCAATGTTGAAATTACAACAAAAAAATAGACAAATTCGTACTCTACAAAATAAAGTTTCTCGATTGAAGGCTAAAGTGAAAACATTAACAGATTTATCGATCCATTTAAGATCAAAGAATTTCCTTTCAGAAGAAATGGAACAAATTTTACAGGTTAATAAATAATTGCAAAAATATGTGAATAAACACAGTTACATTGATTTTAGGATTCATCTGATAATTTAGGAATAATGTTACAAAGGCGACTTGAAGGAAAAAAACAAATTTGGTCCAGAGTTACGAGCGTTTACTATTACATTACAATATTATTCTACAAAAGCATATAATTACATACGGAAGCAATTTAAGAATGTATTACCTCACCCTGATACTATTTCCAAGTGGTTTCAAGTTGTGAATGGTAATCCTGGCTTTACCAAAGAAAGTATTTCGGCTATTGAAAACAAAGCCAGAAACGGAGAAGTAATTGTTAATATAACTGTAGATGAAATGGCAATTCGGGATAACATTCATTTTGACGGGGAGAAATTTTATGGTTTGTGGACTTGGGGACTGAAGATACCACCAGCAACAATCCCCAAAATTTACCACATTGCAGAAATGCCTTGGTATTCATGGCTGTTTCTCTAAATGATAACTGGAAAGTCCCACTTGGATACTTTTTAATAAATTCGCTCTTAGCTACCGAACGAGCTAGTATATTAGCAAACTGCATTAAAACAGTATTAAATACAGGTGCGAAGGTGTATAGTATAACTTTTGATGGTGCTGCTGTTAATTTAGCCATGTGTAAACACTTTGGTGCGAATTTTGATATTGATGGCAAATTTACACCGTGGCTGAACATACCAGGAGTACCTAATAGAGTAAGTTAATTATCACCATAAAATGCATTATTAAACTGATTTTTTTTATAGATACTAGTGTTTCTTGATGCATGTCATAGCTAAAGCTTATACGAAATTCAGTTGCCGCCTGTTGCATTGAAAGCACTAGCAAGATTATTGATTGCAATATTTTCAGAAACTAGTTCTATTTCAAGAGTAGGAAGGATTTAAAACGGGCAATAAATTACCAAAGGCACATAGATTTTAAGGATAAAATCATGAATGTAAAGTTGCTGCACAAACATTAAGTTTGAGTGTGGCACATTCATTTGTATATTTAAGAAATGTAGTTAAATGTAACGATTTTCAGGATTCTTTAGCTACTTCTGATTTTTGTGAAAATATCAATGATGCTTTCGATATTTTAAATTCAAAATCTTTTGTAGCTAACTATGTTTATAAACAAAAGCCGGATTTAAGCAGTTTTGACAAAATTGAGCAACCTGTTCATAATGTAATAATATATTTAAAAGTCTAAAGAACTTCGATAGCCAAATTTCAATGTACACCACTCAAAAGAAGTTGGGATTCGTTGGATTTATTGTAGATCTTACTAACCTCTTATGTTTGTTTAAAATGTTAATGAGTGAAACGAAAATGAAGTATCTATTAAGTTATAAACTATCACAGGATCACCTAGAAATATTTTTTGAGGCTGTACGGAGCCGATTTGGGAGTAACAATAATCCATCAGCTTATCAGTTCAAATATGCTTATAAAAGACTCATATGCCACCATTCTATTGGTGGAACTAAGTATGGGAATTGCATAGATTTTCTTGATATCAAAATATTGTCATTTACTGATCATTCTCGTAAGCAAGATGTATCTGATTTTTCAAAAGAAGAATTGGAAAATATTCTATTCATATTAAAACTGAAATAGAATCAAATTTTAAATTTTGTAACAGAAGACGTTATCAAATATATTGCTGGATACGTTGTTAAAAGTATAGAAAAACAGTGTACTGTGAAGATTGCAGAGGTTTCTTATCGCAAACGAACCACTGAGTTTGTTACAGAAACAGAAAACATGGGAAACCTTAAATGTGCATCACATTTACTGTATTGCATCAAAAATATAATTACACCCAAATCTGTAAAATAAATCTTTCTAAGAACGTTTGACCAAGTTTTTATGCATGATATGGAAGAGCAAGACTATATTATGCAATTCGGTCATAGAGCACTTTTAATTAAAAAATTATTAACAAATTTATTAAAATTAAGATGCAACAATTGTCGGAACAAAAAACACTAACAAACAGAAACATATTCAACAAAAATTTAATAAACTAGTATTATTTTATAATCAATAAATTACGTATTTTTGATCCATCATTGCTTTTTATATTTTTTATCTTTAGATGGTATAAAATGTATGTTACGTAGTTAGGTTTAATTTGAGAAAATTGTGCCATATTATTGTTATCATAATAAAGGATGGAAAGTAGGGTTTTTTAAGCCACACTTTGTTTTTAATTCTAAAAAACTTCTATTTAACATCATTAATTACAACTTTTGTCAACTCTCATTGGCTTTATCAAGTCCTAAATGAAAAATGAAGACATAAAACATTTAGCTCTATCAAATTCAAAAGTTTTATTAGGTGTGTATAGATACTGTTAAAATGACGTTAGATATGTTTTAAGTCTTGTTTTCATACTTATCAAATAAAACATATTTAAATTTAAAACCTTTACGGGCATGCATTTTGAGGGTTGTAAATGGCATCTATCTTTGTCAGATAATTGCCACAGTTTTAGTACTTTCAAGTCTGGTCTATACATATAACATGTCTGCATATTTTTATATAATTTTTAGCAAAATCTTGTAAAACTGAGGGTGGGGAAGGACCCACAGTGATAGCTCAGGTCGGCTTCTAGTGAATGAAACAAATTACTATGAAATTATTATTACAAATTGGGTATAATTAAGAATTAAACGTTACATAAAAATTGATGAATTTAAAAATAATAAATATTTCAGCGGGTAGCTAAAAGTTAATTAAACCATATACTAAAAGGCCGGTGTTTAAATACGTACCATAAAGCCAAAATAAGTACAACAATGATACTTCCTACTAAAATATTACTCATTCTTACAACAAGTTGGTCACGTTACACAACTAATACAGTATCTCGAAAGTTTCTAATAAGAAGTTGTGTTAATTAATAGGGGTCGATTCTTAGACCTTGTCGACCCCCAAAATCAGTTTTCGTTTATGTCAACCCCTGGGAAACCGATTTACATGTCAAGGGGTCAATATCGACCACTTTGGGAATCCCTGATTTAGATGCTATATAATCAACTTTTTTTTAAAAACCCATGTACCTATTTTTTAATTTATTGTACATTTTGCCTGGACTATTCATGTGCTCTTAAGTGATCGTGACAGAAAACAACTGTTGCAATATGGTGCAACATTTACTTACATAATGTGCGCATTACAATTTACATCTGGATGTGGATATTTTTCAAATTACTTGTATACATTTAGTAGTTGTTTCAAATCATTTTCATACCTTCAGTGACACAAGTTGTCTAATTGAGTAAGGTTAAAGTTTCGGAGTAAAACGCTTTATATGCACACCAATTCAAGTTCTGCATTCTGGCAGAAACCATTTTACTTACGTTTTCTATTTGTATTGTTGTGTATCTCATAAATTGACTAAAAGCGTAAGCTCGATTATACACATCAGACGTCTGAAAACTAATATAGAATGATTAATAAACTTTACTCTGAAAAGAAACTAATAAATAAATTAAAAAGAAGGTATATTGTACAATTGGGTTTAAAAGGTTTAAAAATTGATTAGTTGTATTTTGATTTTCAATGTTTTACTTTTAATATAAATAAATACAATTGGTAAAAAATAATTGATCTTAATAAATATGTATTTTGAGGTTTAATTTTTTTTTGCATTTTACCATAAAAAAATACCAACACAGAATTCAAACTAGCTCGATTCGTATCATCGATGCTGCTTTTTTGATGAGGAGAACAGGAAATAAAACCAGTTAATTAATTCTAGTATCTTATGTAAATTTATGTGCATCATACAGAGTCCTCTATGGAACAATAGCAAAACTTATGGTTAAGTATTTACTTTCTAACTTATTTTACAAAACAGATTCTACAAATATGGAGTGGTAATTCATATTTCTAGTACAGCAGATGGCGGTACTGTATAAATATTTTTATGTAATTTTTAGCAAATTCTTGTAAAACTGTAAGTGGGGAAGGACTCACAGTGATAGTTCAGGTCGTCTTCTAGTGATTGAAACAAATTACTATAAAATTATTATTACAAATTGGGTATAATTAAGAATTAAACATTACATAAAAATTGATGAATTTAAAAAATAATAAATATTTCGGCGGGTAGCTAAAAGTTAATTAAACCATATACTAAAAGGCCGGTGTTTAAATACGTACCATAAAGCCAAAATTTTCAAAAAAGTTGTCGAAAAATTGTGACGTCACAATTTACTTCCATTTTATCTCCAATTAGTGCAGCTATGATCTGAAAGATGTCGCAATAATCACACCTTATATATGATATATTGCGAACGTAATTTTAAAAAAGGGATTTGAGAATCATTTATTTTTTATTACACTTGCATCATACCATTTTTAATTGAAACATGTAATTAGTGAGATATTACCAACAGTATCACTGTTATTTTAAATAAATTTTAAATTTACAATTCTTATTAATTGACATATGGATTGCTTCTTTTTTAATATCAGACATGCGTAAATCACACATTTCGTAGCTTCTGCATGAACTTGAACATTGACTTTATTTTGTGTTAAAGTGATCATAAATTGCGACAACCTGACAAATGAAATAACTGTCACTAATATGTCAAATCTGTCCTACATCAGTATCTTTAAACAAGACCTTGAACAAAAAATCTAGCTTCATAACCATTATTTATCGCCTTCAAAAACACAGGCAGCTTGTAAAAAGCACTGCTTGTAATTTTGAATAGTTGCGAACACCATAAAGTAAACAATTTATACACACTAGAGTTTCATAAAACATAAAATATCAAAAACAAATAATTACAATTGTAGGCAAGCATCAATGTTTCATTCACACTAGGTACTTACTTCTTTCCAAAACAATAAATTGTTACCGTGTTTTTGTTATATCAGAAATCACTTAAAACACACGTTTGTATTTAATTTATTATGCGTTTTATTACCATCATTAAATGTAATTTTCAACGCAAAACTTTACGGATGAAAGCTAGTTGTATCATAATTCGAGAAATAGAACTGAAATTCATACTTCAAATCAGCATTTTAATTTTGAGTTTGTATCATTTCGGAAAGTAGCCTATGCAATGACGCCATGTCGTTGATATGGAGGTTGATTAACATTTTTCGAATGAAAAAATGGATCAGTTTGAAGAAAGCATTTCACGGGAAATTCAAAAACTGTCCAAAAAAACGGAATTATAATATTTGTTCCATAGAAATGACGAGATGCCTATTGTAAAGAATATGAAAAACTCCTTATGTGGACGGAAAATAAAAATTGAAAGTGTAAATGAAACATTGATGCTTGCCTACATGATGGAAAGGGTAACATTGATTACAATTGTAATTATTTGTTTTTGATATTTTATGTTTTATGAAACTCTAGTGTGTAGGTATAAATTGTTTACTTTATGGTGTTCGCAAATATTCAAAATTACAAGCAATGCTGAGGAGACTCAAAAAGGGAGTGGATCTGGCATCTTTTTACAAGCTGCATGTGTTTTTGAAGGCGATAAATAATGGTTACGAAGCTCGATTTTTCGTTCAAGGTCTTGTTTAAAGATACTGATGTAGGATAGTTTTGACATATTAGTGACAGTTGTTTCATTTGTCAGGTTGTCGCAATTTATGATTACTTTTAACACAAAATAAAGTCAATGATACTGTTCATGCAGAAGCTACGAAATGTGTGGTTTACGCATGTCTGATATTAAAAAGGAAGAAATCTACATGTCAATGAATAAGAATTGTAAATTTAAAATTTATTTAAAATAACTGTGATACTGTTGGTAATCTCACTAATTACATGTTTCAATTACAAATGGTATGATGCAAGTGTAATAAAAAATAAATGATTCTCAAATCCCTTTTTTAAAATTACGTTCGCAATATATCATATATAAGGTGTGATTGTTGCGACATCTTTCAGATCATAGCTGCACTAATTGGAGATAAAATGGCAGTAAATTGTGACGTCACAATTTTTCGACACTTTTTTTGAAAATTTTGGCTTTATGGTACGTATTTAAACACCGGCCTTTTAGTATATGGTTTAATTAACTTTTAGCTACCCGCTGAAATATTTATTATTTTTAAATTCATCAATTTTTATGTAATGTTTAATTCTTAATTATACCCAATTTGTAATAATAATTTTATAGTAATTTGTTTCACTCACTAGAAGACGACCTGAACTATCACTGTGGGTGCTTCCCCGCCCTCAGTTTTACAAGATTTTGCTATAAATTACATAAAAATATGTATATAGTACCGCCATCTGCTGTACTAGAAATATGAATTACCCCTCTATATTTGTAGAATCCCTTTTGTAAAGTAAGTTTGAAAGTAAATACCTAACCATAAGTTTTGCTATTGTTCCATAGAGGACTCTGTATGATGCACATAAATTTTATAAGAAGATACTAGAATTAATTAACTGGTTTTATTTCCTGTTCTCTTCATCGAAAAAGCAGCATCGATGAATACGAATCGAGCTAGTTTGATTTCTGTGCTTGTATAATTTTTTGGTAAAATGCAAAAAAAATTAAACCTCAAAATACATATTTATTAAGATCAATTATTTTTTACCAATTGTATTTATTTATATTAAAAGTAAAATATTGAAAATCAAAATACAACTAATCAATTTTGAAACCTTTTAAAACCAATTGTACAATATACCTTCTTTTTAATTTATTTATTATTGAAAATTAGTTTCCTTTTAGAGTAAAGTTTATTAATCATTCATTGTTAGTTTTCAGACGTCTGATGTGTATAATCGAGCTTACGCTTTTAAAGTCAATTTATGACATACACAACGATACAAATAGAAAACGTAAGAAAAATGGTTTCTGCCAGAATGCAGAACATGAATTGGTGTGCATATAAAGCGTTTTACTCCGAAACTTTAACCTTACTCAATTAGACAACTTGTGTCACGGAAGGTATGAAAATGATTTGAAACAACTACCAAATGTATACAAGTAATTTGAGAAATTTTCACATCCAGATGTAAAAAATTATAATGCGCACATTATGTAAGTAAATAAATGTTGCACCATCTTGCAACAGTTGTTTTCTGTCACGACCACTTAAGAGCACATGAATAGTCCGGGCACAATGTGCAATAAATTAAAAAACAGTTACGTGGGTTTGTAAAAAAAGTTTAGCATCTAAATCAGGGATTCCCAAAGCGGTCGATATCGACCCCTTGGGGTCTAAATCGGTTTCCCAGGCGTCGACATGGACAAAAACTGATTTTGGGGGTTGATGAGGTCTAAAAATCGACCCATATTAATTAACACAAGTTCGTATTTGAAACTTTCAAGATACTGTGTTACGTGTACCAACTTTTTATAAGAATGATTAATACTTTAGTAGGAAGTATCATTGTTGTACTTTTAAAATTTGACGCATATACGCGATTTAAAACGAACGAAATCATGATCAAGTTCAAGTCCAACATGCTCCTAATATTTTACTATATAACAAGCTTGCACTTAGGTTGAAAGTTCATTTGCGTTTTGAAATTCGTTGGAGCTTTGAATGATAATATAATACACTCATCTACCAATTTATTTCAAGAGATTACATAAGTGATTACATAGTTAAATAAAGTGAATTAAAATAAAGTGATTGAAAAAGAATTTACAAAGTGCTTAGTTACCTACGCGCCTTAACAGCTTAACCATACATTTCTGCAGTTTATGAAAAAGTAACAGGGTAAGTACCAAAAAACGTTTTAATAATTTTTGAAATTACTTTAGAAAAGTTGTTACATAAAATTATAAATGTTCAATTTTCTTTGTTTTCGTTTTTCTCTGATTGGTACCTAACACAAATTTTCCATACTATCTCAGTTTATCAATGAGTAAGTTCGTAAGCATACCTAAAAAACATCCCGTACCTAGGTATGATAAAAATAAGCTCGTGTGCAAATTTAACAGTTTTATTGTTGTTGTTTTTTTAAGTAGTTTCTTAAACATTTTTGTTTACTGCGAGTTTTATGATGGCAAACACGAAAAAAAAATTCAGACAATACAGTTTGGACTACTTGAAGTTTGGATTTATTCCATCTCTATCAAATCAACACTTGCCGATGTGTCTCATATGTGAAAAAGTATTCAGTAACGATGCCATGAAGCCTTCAAAAATGGAGAACCACTTATCAAAAGTACATGCTGACATAAAAAGTAAGCCCTTGTCATTCTTTCAAGCACTTAAACAAAAACTAGAGAAAAAACCATCCATAAGATCGATGTTTGCATTATCATCTATGCAAACACAATCACATACACACATACGCACACCCACACGTACACGTACAGGCACACACACACACACACGCTCACATGCACTCGTGCACTCATGCATGCACGCAGGCACTCAGTCGCACACACGCACACGCACACGCACACCCACACCCACACGCACACACACACACACACACACACACACACACACACACACACGCACACACCCGCACCCGCACCCGCACGCGCACGCGAACTCGCACGCGGACGCGCACACGCACACGCACACGCGTCTTTCTTCCAAAATCATTTTTATTTCCGCTATATAACGTCGCACAGATCTTTCCTCCTTCAATTCTGCCTATTCAATATCGCGGAATTTTCTATCTTCCTTTTCTGTTCTATTTCCACACTTCCTTCTTCAACTAGTTTTTCCAAATAATCGTCTTTACCAGTTGTGGAATCCTGCTCTGGTATTTCGGTATTGTTATCATTATCTGACCTTTCTGCATACACTTTTTGAAGTTTTTTATTGTCTTTTTTTGCCTATCTCTTTAAATGTTGTATTTCGATCTCATTGTTTTCGCGAGTTTCCGTCAATATTCTGGATTCCTTCCTTCCCCCTTTGGTCTTCCTCAATGCAGTGTTTCGATACAACCTTACAATTTCAGGATCTCCCTGTCTTGGGAGAGATATGTGTTAATTTCGAATTTCAGTCTCTGATCGATTTATTACAAAGGTACTCAAAACTTCGTCTCAAATGAAATATTTCCGTATTGGGAGAACAAATTCCTTTGTAATGTTTTGTCGAGTAAACGCTTCTGGATAACCGTTCCCAACAATTTCAGCAATTTGGTATAAGGTTATTGGTTTTCCTGGATTTTTAAGCATCCATTCACCAGCAGCTTGTTTGTAACAAGTTTTAAGGCCCATCACAGATCGGTCTAAAGATTGGAGCGAAGTATAGACATATGGCTTTCATGATTATCAAACAGTAATAAAATTGGGTTGTCGTTGGTTGGCTCTACACGATTAATGAACCGTCTCATGTACTGAATGAGTTTTTCTTCGTTAGACCAAGAACCTGAGGGTTAGCAGTTCCAATCACGCCTGCGGGAGCTCTGTTCAACATGCGGACTTAAAAATAAACTCGAAAAAATTAACATGGTTGGTACGTGTTTACCTATAGCACATATACTGTCAATCCAGAGTTCATGAAGTCTACTTGTTTTACTCCTTTAGTAATTGCACTACGCGATGGAACATAAACAGTAGTATTTCCAGTTTCGTCAACATGATAAACGTTTGGTGAAAATGTATACTTTTCTTGGCAGGATTTAAGTTTGTTAAAAAAATGATCAACGTACTTTTTGTTAAAACTGGTTGAACGCGACAGACTAGTTACCTCTGCTTTTTTGAGTAGAAGGGGCCCATCAGCGCAGTCTTTGATCCGGACCTTCGAGTAGCACCAGAATAGGACAAATCCTCAGTGCATTCGCCCAGTGTAGTTTTTAATCCGTCATGTGATGGCATATTTATGGTCCTCGCCCTGTAATTAAGGCCGTTTTGATAATATTAAGAGCTTTTTTTTGATAGTCCAGTCCCGGAGCACTGTCTGATTGATCGTGCCAACAGATTTTTAATTACAACTCAATTTTATGCCTTAAGGTAATATAGAAGTAAATTCAATATAAAATACTTAACGGTTTTCCCCAACCATTAATATAAGGTAATTATTTTCTGAATTTCTCCAGTTATGTAACGACAATAACAATGTAACGACTTTCATTTCCAATTTTGGTAATTGCTTCTGCCAACATTATTCGATTTAACACAAAAACAAAAACAATGTGCAAGTCTAGGGTGTTGATTTGAAATCAGTTTCTGCTAACCTTATCTGATTTAACACAAAAACAATGTACAAGACTAGGATGTCGATTTGAAATCAGCTTCTGTCAACCTTATTGTCGTATAGAATTAAATCTGTCACTTAATTCTCTATTTGAATACCGCATAATATACAGTATGTGGTATTTAAAAATAGAAATCTTACAATAAGCCAAAGTTGTCAACACATTCATGCTTCCCAAAATAGCTCCTTTGAAAGTGGTTTTACAAAACACAAGCACAAACAAACACAATCACAGACACAGGCACGGTTACAGACACATGCACAGACATAGACACAGGCTCTGACACATGCACTGACCCAATCTAAACCGTATATTATCTGCAATTTCGCAGGATAGCTCAAGTAACAGTGTGTGCGTGTTTTCGTGTTTGCGTGTTTTCGTGCTTGCGCGCCTTCGTACTTGCGTCTGTGTTTACGCCTGTGACTGTGCCCGTGCCTGAGTCTGTAGCTGCGTCTGTGTTTGTGCATGTGTTTGCGCATATGTCTGTGCCTGAGTTTGCGATTGTGTCTGTGTTTGTGCCTGTGTTTGCGCCTGTGTCTGTGTTTGTGCCTCTGTTTGTGTCTGTGGCTGTGGCTGCCTACCTCTGTGTCTGTGTCTGTGCCAGTGTCGGTGCCTGTGCCTATGCAGTGCATGTGTCTGTGTCTATGTCTGTGCCTGTGCCTGTGCCTGTGCCTGTGCCTGCGCCTGTCAGTGCCTGTGTCTGTGTTTGCGTCTATGCTTGTGTCCGTGTCTGTGGCTGTGTCGTGACTGCGTCTGTGTTTGAGCCTGCGACTGTGCCCATGCATGTGTCTATAGTTGCGTCTGTGTTTGTGCATGTGTTTGCGCATGTGTCTGTGCCTGAGTTTGCGCTTGTGTCTGTGTTTGTGCCTGTGTTTGCGCCTGTGTCTGAGTTTGTGCCTCTGTTTGTGTCTGTGGCTGTGGCTGCTACCTCTGTGTTGTGTCTGTGCCTGTGCCTGTGCCTGTGCCTATGTCTGTGTCTGTGTCTGTCTGCTGTGCCTGTGCCTGTGTCGTGTGCCTGTGCCAGTGCCTGTACCTGTGCCTGTGCCTGTGCCTGTGCCTGTGCTGTGCCTGTGCCTGTGCCTGTGCCTGTGTCGTCGTGTCTGTGCTGTGTCTGTGTCTGTCTGTCGTGTCTGCCTGTGTTTGCGTTTATATCTGTGTTTGTGCTGTTTGCTGCCTGTGCCCGTGTATGTTTGTGCCTGTGTCTGTGGCTGTGGCTGTCTGTGCTGTGTCTGTGTCTGTGTCTGTCTGTGTCTGCGCCTGTGTCTGTGTCTGTGTCCGTGTCCTGTGCCTGTGTGTGCTCGCGTCTTGCTGTCTGTGCCTGTGCCTGTGTCTGTGTGCCTGTGTCTGTGCTCGCCTGGCCTGCCTGTGCTTGCCAGTGCTCTGTGCTGTGCTGTGCCTGTACGTGTCTGCCTGTGTTTGCGTTATATCTGTGTTGTGCCAATGTTTGCGCCCTGTGCCCGTTGTCATATGCTGTCTGTGCCTGTGTCTGTGCTGTGCTCTGTGTCTGTGTCTGTGCTGTGTCTGTGTCTGTGTCTGTGTCTGTGTTGTGTCTGTGCCTGTGTCTGTGTCTGTGCCTGTGCTGTGTCTCGTACTCTGTGGCTCTGCAGTACCTGTGCCTGTGCCTGCTCATTATCTGTCTCTGTGTGCCTGTGTCTGTGCCAGTGCTGTGTCAGTGTCTGTACCAGTACCTGTGCCTCCCGTGTACTGTTGTGCTGTGCTTGCGCCTGTGTCTGTGCCGTTTCCTGTCCGTTGTCCGTGTCGAGTGACTGTTGCTGTCTGTACTGTTTGTCTGTGTCTATGTCTGTTCTGTGCCTGTGCGTCTGATTATTGTCTGTAAGTCTAGAATATGTGGTATAATGTTCTTCAACATATAGTGTAAGTACGCTAGCGCAACAATAATCTTTGAAGTTTATGTTTCTAACTGAACATATCTTTTAAATTTAGTCTTTTGTCTTTTATACCGATGAATGCTGGGATTCGTAATTGTGCTTACTCACTAAACTTTTACACGAGGGTCCTAAAACAAACACTCGTCCCAAACAATTCAACTCAAACTCAAATATATTTAGTACTACCCAGGTTATTAGAAACTTTTGAATACACCTCGTAAACCAAAATTTGCCAACAAAATTTATCACTCAAATTTAACTGCATTCACGTAACCAACAGTTATACCTGTAATCGGGTCGTCACAAACTTCCTGATTGTACTCTGTACATCCAGAATACCAAGTTATAACACGTTAACTGAATATTTTCTACGTATCCTCGTATACATATAAAGTTAAATTTCTACTTATTAATGAATAAAATAGTTCTTCATTCAATGATCGATAATTAATTTTTAAAATTCCTAACCAAAAGAAAATCAATGTCGTCGGCTTAATAATTGTTCCTTCAACATAATAGTGATAAAGTACTGCAAAGCAGTCAAACGAGAATAATCTTTGAAGGTTTAATGTTTCTAACATGAACGATATCTTTTAAATTTAGTTTTTTTTTTGTTTCTCTTTATACCGATGAATCGCATGGGACATTCGTAAATATGTAAGTTCTCAAAACTCCATCTCTTAGTTATACTTAATGAAATTTTTAAATCAACAGCTGATCCGCCATTAGTGTATTGCGTTAAACGAAACTAACGTGAAGATCTTCTTTTTTTCCCCTCTTTTTAAAATTAACCTGGCAAATATAACCTTTCCGGTTGTTCATTAATCTTAAAACCAAAATATGCAAAGTCTACATTTAAGTTGTCGAAAACTAGGTCACCAATTAAGTAAACGTCACAAATGTGTCTCATAACTGGCTAAATAAACAACAGAATAAAAGTTAAAGATAAATATATATTGTCCTGCACAAAATAATAATAACAAATGTTTACATACACTACAACAGCGTGGTTGAGAAACCAAACCACCACATCACTGTCAATACAAATTTGCGTTTCTGCAAAAATTCTTACTACTAAAACAGCCAATACAACATAACTCGAGATCGATTACCTTTTCCTTCAACACTAATTAATTAAATAAAAATAAAAAAAAATTACACAACAAATAAAACTGACCAAAAAGATAACCGTGCTCAACTGAGTTTTCAAAGTTCTTAAATGTAATTCTTACTTAAAGACTGTCCATTCATCCTTCGATTTTCTTTCTTCTCTCTTCCCGTAAACCAATTATTTGTAGTCCATGTGTATCCTTAGATTGCCTGAAGGCACATAACAAGTACTCCACAATTCCACAAACACTTATTCCTTTCGGTACTCGCGAATAGTCCAATTATGCGAGGTTATTACTCCATTAACTCGTAATAATCTGTACACGTTTGGTTGCCTCTTTAAAGTTTCTTGCAACCTTTAAGACAATTTAGCCCTTCCTTACACAAATAAACTTTTAATGTCATATAAAATTACTTTAACATTGGCTCAATTTACTATGAATATTTCGTTCACTTAAAGGTAGTCCCATAAATAATTTGAACTAAGGATCATTACTAGCACACGCGCCGCACTCAACACTATAACGTAACAACTGTTATCTTATTATAAAACCGCTTACGCAGTTTTTTCCCCCCTTGAAGAAAAAAAACCATAAACTGATTTTATCTTCAATCTCAATTTGTTACGCAGTTGTTTAAACAATGACTGCCTTCAATATTATTCACAAATATAACTCCAACTCAACCCATTCTGAGGTCACACTTCACCTCGCGCGCGCGTCTTCCACCGAGCTCTCACCGACATCCACCAAAAGCAAAAGCCAAAAGTCCCCGTCAATCTCTGACTTTCCTATTTATACCTCAAGCCATCCATCTTTAAACATGTCTTACTTCCTCGCTATATTCACTCAAACTTTCTTAGTGCCGACTGATGCTACCCTCTGCACAAACACGCTTGTAATTACTATACATCGCCATGTTTGTTCTTACCTGCAAATTTTACAATTACTTTATGGAGAAGCCATTTCTCGTCATCACATTCATTCAGTGGCCACTCTGGACCATTACACAACTTTCAACGTTTATCTCACATGCGCTCATCCTCCTTCCGCAACATTTGCAAAATAAGTACAGTCTAAGGTCTCAAATCCCATGTACGTACACGTATTCTCAAAACTGATTGCACAACATTACGAGAACTTTCTATAATCAACAATTAAACATACCAAACCTTTCTCTATATATTTCTTAAAACATTCTATACTTATACCTTCACATCTTCCGGCAAAGATTACTCCTTTATCCTCCAACATTCCATTCCTTACCCAGTAGTCAACAGTAGCAAAACATTATCGTCCCATCGACACATTTCTCTTCACATTTACATTCATCAGAATCTATTTATTCCAACACCAATGTCTCTATAACATTCAAATACACGTATCTGCATACTGAATGATATTTCTCCTAAATAGCCAGTGGCGTATCATCCACCCACATACATTATGCATATACACAAAAAAAAATTTTTTTTTCCTCGTTCAAACTCAATACACCCGTACTCAAAACACGTAATACACGTTATTATAACATCTTACATACAGGGTGCGTCAACACAACCTTACAGTCTGTGTCTGTGTCTGTCTGTGTCTGTGTCTGTGTCTGTGTCTGTGTCTGTGTCTGTGTCTGTGCTAGTGCTTGTTATAGAACTTGTGTTTGTGTTTGTGTTTGTGTTTGTGTTTGTGTTTGTGTTTGTGTTTGTGTTTGTGTTTGTGTTTGTGTTTGTGTTATGTTGTCTTGTGCTTGTGCTGCTTGTGCTGTGACTTGCTGTGTTGCTTGTTGCTTTGCTTGCTTGTGCTTGTTGTTTGAGTTTGTTTGTTTGTGTTTGTGTTTGTGTTTGTGTTGTGTTTGTGTTTGTGTTTGTTTGTGCTTGTGCTTGTGCTTGTGCTTGTGTTGTGCTTGTGTTGTGTTGTGTTTGTGTGTGTTTGTGTTTGTGTTTGTGTTTGTGTTTGTGTTTGTGTTTGTGCCTTGGTATTGGCCTGTAATCTGATCCCGCTGTATCATGTGTTATCTTGACTTTTCCTGTGTTTCTTGATACTGTCCCTATGTGAAGATTTACCCTTTGTCTGGTGTTGACTATGTGACTATGAACCTCATCGTTTTATAGAAGGGTTATGTTTGCCTTCTGTTGTTTTCTTGAGATGCTGTAATATTTTCAGTCTTTCAAATGAGAATAGTACGAATATGGTGATTTTAGTATAGTTCTGTTGTGTGCATTAGTCTTGGTTTGTTGAATAATATTTTTAATGACTTATTAAGAAGTATTGCAACCTTTAACGTGAGTTGCTCAGTCCAGTTTCTCCAAATTGCCAAAAAGTAAGTAATATGGCTGTGTATGTGGTGGACATATCCACATGGCACCGATGTATAGCATGATTTTTTTCTCAATTGTTCAGTATGTTGTTTGAGTGACAGTCTCTCTTCTAACACAAGCCCTAAATATTTTGTTTGGTGTACCTGCCGTAAAACTGTTTTTATTTTTATTTTCATTTCTATTTTCATTTTATTGTTCATTGCAAATACTAGACACTCTTTTTCCCCCCTGTCGATTGCGAGAACGTTTGAGTACAGCCAATCTTGTAGCCTGTCTAAATCTCGGTTAATGTTAGTTTCCAGTTCTTGTCCACTTTTACCCTGATACAATAATACTGTATCATCTTTGTATACAGAATATTCTGATTGATACTTGTCATGTTTTGTATATACAACAAGTAAAGTAGTGGGCCTAACGCTGAACCTTGCGGCAGGCCTTTGTTTATTTTAATTGTATCACTACTAGTGTCGTCCTTGTCACCATCTGCCTGTATTCCAAGATTAGGTTATTTGCTACGCCTTTTATCCCTATGTTGTTTATGTGTTCTAATCATATACTGTGATCAACCGTATCAAACGCCTTTTGGAGATCCAGAAACACAGCAACAGCGTAGTTTTCTTCTGTCATTCTGAAAACCGAACTGGTAAGGGTCTAAATTGTACTTGCTGGAGATGAAGTTCACTATTCGTTTTTTCAAGAGTTTTTCAACTATCTCCGAAAATACACTTAAGATCGGTCTACAATTGTTTGGATTTTCTGGATCTCCAGATTTGGATGCGGCACAAACGGTAGCCATTATTAGTTCTGGAGGATACATATGGCACTGGTGAATATTTCATTTGTCAAGGTTGCTATTGGTCCTGATATTTCAGTGACTTGTTGGATATCCTTTGTGCTGATACCATCCGGACCAGGAGCTGTGTTTCAATTTCAATATAATCGTTTGAAGTTCATCTGCTGTAATGGGTGACAACATTTTGTGCTGTCTGTTGTTCTTCTTATGTTTGATGCTATGGCCTCGATACGGTTCTGTTGTTTTGTACTATTTGTATTCGTTATGCAATAGTTTATGGTTTTCCGCAGCCTCCTTGCATTTCCTGCTCTTGATTCGAACTGTTTGCAGTAGGCAAGATTGGAGACTTTGGAACAAACCACAATTCCAAGGTCCCGCATTTTCAAGGTTACCACATTCTCAAGGTCCCACACGCCCAAAGTCACACAATATCTAGGTGATTAGCGTGCGCTACTTTCCTAAGGTCCCACATTTGCAAGATGTAAAAATACGCTGGACATTCGTACCTTAAGATTTTACAAGGTCACACATTCTCAAGGCCATTTGCGCACCCTACCTACCCACATAGCTCTTTCAATTTTTCAAGACCTGCTTATGTAATTTTTTTCAAGTGTCTGATACCACACTTAGAACACTAAACACAGAAAAAAAGGGTAATGAAATGTTAATATATTTATTTGTTGTATGTACAAATGTAATCAGTTTATTATTCAGAGATATGATTTTCTCTAGGAATAAAATATTTTGATTTAGTACAAGTGCAAAAGGTCCTTTCCAGTTCTGTATCATTACACCAACGCACGTGATGCAAGTAATTGAGCGTACGTGCAGTGTGGTGCCAATCGGAGATGTTCCTGTAGCAGAATGTCCGATGTCTGTATTAACAGTTGTACTTACTATGCCTGTCTCGATCACTTGGAAAGACCACCTGTCGAAGAGCTGCATTACGAACTCGGATGAGTTCATAAGGTGATGCAATCTCTTCAACAGTTTCCAGTATCATCTCCAGATGTACAATGGTGTGATCATACCCACTTAGTACAGCTAGGGTTATGTTATAACACTATGCTAGTCAAGGTATAATGTTACAAGCCTAGCGTGGGCCCGGTCGAGCTCTCTTCTAGAGAGCTCTCCATAATCACGACATCATAATTCCGGACAAATGGTACTATGGTTGTCAGCTGTAACGAAAGAGAGAATTATTATTAGAAAAAGTAGTATAAAGAAAATACATACCGTGAACGTGAGGCGGTCCCACGTGATTATGCGATATGCGTAGAAGAGCCAGTACTACCCAGCGATAATAATAAACGCGGAATTGCGTTGACCGGCAATGTCTCCCGACGCCATCGCACACATAACGTTGTCGTCCTGTATGCTGTTATGTATCTGTTCCTGTGCACTTAGTTGTTCTAGTACGTTCAGTCGCTGCATGTTGTTTGTGAAAGTGTTCATAAGTTGTCCTCATCGCTACTCTCTTCAAGGATGATTTCATTACAAAAGTCAGTACGTGTTTCACGAAGTAGTCGTTGGCGTAACGCGTCGTTGTCGTAGTCGTCTGAATCATAACTGTAGGCAGGGTCCATGTCTACGTCGGAGTCGTACTCACCAGTGTTAAGGTAATCGTTCTCAGCACAGGAGGAACATACTCCCTCAACACTGGAGGATACGCTGATGAAGTCATCACTGCCATGGGTATGGTCGTCCAGGTCAATAGATACTGTGGTGTGAAGTTCCTCGTCACTGACTGATGCATTCGACATTACTGTATCCGCATAAAGATTGTACTTTTGTAGGGAGTCCAGGACTACGGTTGTCAGTTCATAAATTTCGTCGTCGTTGGATTGGGCGTCCACGTCAATAGGAGAGGATGCAGATGGAAAGATATACAGCACCTCAGGTGAATAGGGTGAGAAAACTTGAGGCGAGGGAGTTGGGGAGGTCCACTGTACATGGAGAGGATCCAGGAAAACGGATATACAGCACCTAAGGTGAATAGGTTGAGGAATCCTGAGGCGTGGGAGTTGGCGGGAGGTGGGGAACCGGAGTCGAGGAAACAAGTGGGGTAAATTATGGGGATACAGAATTTCCCCAGGCGATGGAGAGCGGGGGGAAAGAGCAACCTGAAAACTAAAGAAATAAAACGTTAGAAATGCATCAATAGTGAAAAAAAAAAAAAAAATAAAAACGTAATTTTCAATAAATTCTTTATAAAGTAATTTTTGTGGACGTATAATTGCCAAAAAAATTCCATTACCATTACCGTATGTTTTTGGATAAACCACCTCCAGCGCACGATTTGGATGTAGTATTATCACGAACTTACGAGCAGGCAGACGTGACCGAAATATTGCTCACTATACAACATAGGCGTGGTCCGTATGACAGTAGACAGTCACCGGTGAGAGAAAATCTGGACCGTGACCATCTTAAGTCTTGGCTGCATTGCAGAATTTGGGGATGAATGATCTCCAATTGCGGAAGAGCGTTCATCGTCAAGCTCTGTAGCGTAGCCGGTGCTGGGGAGAGTGGAATCTCAGACTACTCTGACACCTGCATGCGTTGTAGATGATCAGTCGTCCACATCTACAACACACGCAGAGGGTAGAATAGTAGGAATCCATTTGAAGATTTGCTGAGCCCTACTTCTACCGTAGAATTTATGGAGGAGTGGTCGTACGACAGGAGAAGAGTTCAGGGAGCACATTTCTGAGATTGTCCTGAGCCCTACTTGTATCGAAGAGTTCCCTGAAGAGTGAAGTCCTATGGACTCTTCGATGCAAGTCGAGCAAACGGAAGATTCATCAGAGAGTATCCTCAGTCCTATGTGTGCTGCGGATTTTATAGATAATGGATCGTCTCTAAATGACTTAGCATTATCTAGGAGTTCTACAGCACTCATACAATACTTATCCGCGCAATCACCGTGAGGTATATAGTGGAAAACGCAGTATATTCTCCCCAGAGTGTATTGAGCCCTACATGTACCGCGAAGTTTCTGGAAAACAGTTGGGGTTAATACTTGCTTCCATCCCAAAGCATATAGCAGGGTGATATACAATGCTGGGGCTGGTGCCCTTTTTGATATATTTATAATAGAATATCCCATTCTTGGCGATATGTCACGTTGCGTCCCCGTTCGCATCACTGTATATGAGACTCATTTTCTAACAGTAGTAGTAAATGATAAAAACTAATAAGGAGTTAAAAAGTGAATCATAAAAAAATACGTAACTGTACCCTTCCATTTATACATTGTTTATACATTCTCTCTGTTACAGACCGCAATAAAATGTTCCAATGCGAATATTTTAAGAAATGTTCAAGAAAAGACTCTCTACTTCATCAAGAAACGGTGTGTTGAATAAGGACACCAACTACCCCACCTTTAGGAATTCAGCAGGCTGTACCACAAAACCGTGCCGCACATAGCAATGTGGCGTAACCAAGTACTTCCAACGCCAACAGAACGGAACATAGTTATGGTGCTTAGTGTCTTGCCTCGGCCATCAGGGTTAAACAACTTAAAGAACAATGCGTAACACAGGCATGCTGATAATTCCTCTGCAGGACCATTAACATCGGGTTTGAAAAACTCAAGGAAGCGTAAGTCAGACTAATGCAACGAACCTGTACAAAACAAAAGTAGCAAAAGTGTTGAAATTGTGCACTGCACTGATTGTTTAATTGATGTTTCTCGATATGCTTATCAAGAACACCTTAAAAGCAATAGGCACAAATCAAATGTGTATCTACTCGTTGATACTGGGGTTGAAGTGATTCGCAATGCTTTTAAATAACACATTGTTTCGTATAGACTACCACCATGCAATACCCATACTGATGTGCAGACGTTTATGGGTGACGTTAAAGTGAATGTTTTGAAACTAATACAAATTCAGTTGCAGAAACACCTCTCCTTGAAATGTAATGTTGAGTTGTTTGGGTTGTACTTTCTGAACAGTAGAGAAAGTACTGAATTAAAGTCCTTTCAAACTAAATATGATATATTGAGTGTCGAGATGGTGTTGGAAGCGTATTTTCAAAGAGTATTGGAAATCTTGGATACTAAGCAATCAGAATTTCAGCATAAAGGTTCTGGTAAGTGTGAGTCATGAGTAGTAGTGTAATATATTATTAATATATGTTGTTTTGTAGGGTAGTCGCTGGTGCATTTCGTATATTTAGAGGTAAACATGTTGAAATTTTCTCCCACTACGGGTTCATCCTACATGAATGTTCCGTCTGAAATTGCGCATGAATGCGACATAGTGAATGTGAAGAATAGTGATGATTGTTGCTTTGCGTGGGCTATTGTATCAGCATTATTGACACCGAAGGGGTTACCACAACGGACGACTTCTTACCCTGATTTCAGGAGGGTATTCAACTGGAATGGTGTAGAATTTCCTGTTAAGCTGATTAATATATCAAATTTCGAGTCCAACAATAACATCTCCATCAATGTTTATGGACTGGATGATACGTATCGTGATGGTCAGCGTATAACGGAGGTAGTGGGTCCTCTCTACTATACAAGAGCTAAGCAACCTATTCATGTTAATTTATTACTATTAGTCAGTAACCAAACGGATAATCAGCATTATGTATGGATACAACATTTTTCTCGTTTACTTAGCAACCAAATAAGCCAACGTAATGGGGCAAATTATTTTTGTGATTCATGTTTTCATTATTTTAGGACGCAGGAGCAATTAAGTCGACACGTGTATCATGACTAATTCCGTATACACTAAATTACCTAACGTGATGCAAAGAAAAGACAGAACCGGGGAGTTCTATGCGAGAAATATACTTGCGTTTCGGAACTTTCAAAAATAAATGTTTCTACCATTTCTAATATATGCAGATTTTGAAGCTCTATTAGTACCGGTAAATACGGCTGAACCCGATCCCGAACAATGGTTCACGATAAAAACGTGTAAACATGAACCATACTCATTCAGTTATAAGTGTGGTGTAAACGACGGTTGGTCCAAATTACTTTATAGGAAGTTAATGCCGTGGAGGTATTTATTACACAAATCGAAAGTGATGTGAAACGGATGTATAATGAACATTTCAAAACTGTTGTTCTAATGTTACCACTAACTGATGAACAACAGGTGATACATGAACAAAGTCGAAATTTTCATATACGCGATAAGCTTTTTACGAATGATCTTACAAATTCTAAAATAAGAGATCACTGTCACGTCACTGGTATATATGATGGTGCGGCACATTCAAATTGCAATTTAAACTATCAATTACGAACATTTATCCCAGTTTTTTTCCATAATCTCAGTGGTTACGATGTCCACCTGTTGATCAAACAGTACTTCCTGTTAATAGTGAAAAATATATAACGTTCGGTAACCATATTTATGTAGACGAATTTATTAACGGTCGTAGCCTTGGGAAAAAGAAGTATATAAATTTGCGATTCGTCGATAGTTGTAGGTTCATGGCTGCATCCTTAGATACTCTATCTCATAATTTATTTGATTATTAATGTAGAGAGGTGCGGAAATACTTTGGTGATGATAATGACTTTGGCTTAGTTAGAAAGAAAGGTAATTTCCTCTACGCGTACGTAGCCAATTTTAGTAAATTAGACGTTGTCAGTGTACCTTCCTATGACAAATTCTACGATAAAATGCGTGATGAAAATATATCCGATGAAGAATACTGTCGCATCCTACTCGTGTGGGATCACTTTAAGTGTAATGCACTAGGGTATTATGCTGATATATATTTAAAATCAGACGTGTTGCTGATGGCTGATGTGTTCGAAAACTTTAGGCGGCTATGTGTGGACTTGTATGGATTAGAACCTGCACAGTATGTTACAATACCTGGATTGGAGTGGGATACCATGTTGCAATGTACTAAAGTAGAGTTGGAATTATTGACTGATATGGATATGTACCACTTTTTTAAGAAAGGTATTCGTGGTGGAGTGAGTACTTGTGTTAAGCGAAGATGTATTGCTAACAACGAGTTTGTCCCAAATTATGAACCTAATCGTCCTAAAGTCTTTTTGCAGTAGTTGGATGCTACGAACTTATACGGATGGGGTATACGGCAATATCTCCCTTACGATGGGTTTATGCGGTTAACAGAAGAGGAAATTAGCCAATTCAATGTATTAAGGATTAATGATGATGACGATTTCGGTTTGTACTAGAGGTTGATATATGATATCCATCTGCATGATTAGCACAATGATTATCCTTTTTGCCCCGAAATGATCTGCGCCACATTCCAAAGAGGAAACATTAATCCCTAACTTGTGTGATAAGACCAACTATGTTATACATTACCGGTATTTAAAACAATGTATACAGCATGAGTTGATTGTGACTCATATTCATAGAGTTTTACGTTTTCGTCAAAGTCTTTGGCTAGGACCATACATAGACCTTAATACAGCACTTCGAAATCAAGCCAGGAACAAATTCGAAAAGGATTTCTTTAAATGCATGAACAATGGTGTATTTGCTAAAACAATGGAGAATGTCGACGAAAGAAGAGTAATAAAGTTATTAACGCATTGGGAAAATAACGGCCGTCGTTTAGGTCTAGCACGGTACGTCGCAAAACCGCAATTTAAGAATTTTATTCAATTCACTGACAAATTATTTGCAGTGGAATTGCCGAAACAGGTCGTTACTTATGACAAACCCGTATGAGTCGGAATTATCATTTTAGATCTTTCCAAAATTATAATATATCGATTTTTTTACGATATCTTGCACAATCATTACGGTAATAATGTAACGTTGCTCTATACATATAGATTCTTTAATTGTCGAGATAACAAGTGATGATGTGTATGCGCGTATGCGAAATAATGTTGATGAATATGACACATTCAACTATCAAAACGATCTGTATGTTATTAGGACAAATACATCTATCGTCGGAAGAATAAAAGATGAGTATGCAGGGAAAGCTATTCAATATTTTTATGGAGCAGGATCAAATTCTTGTTGTCTAAAGCTTGCTGATGATCAAGTGGTTAAGAAAGCGAAAGGTTATTAAAAAAGTGGTGACGGAGGTAGACTAGAAGTCCGTTGCAGAGGCGTCTGATAAAACAGTGATGTGTAAAGTGTTGTGTGTGTGTGTGTGTGTGTGTGTGTGTGTGTGTGTGTGTGTGTGTGTGTGTGTGTGTGTGTGTGTGTGTGCGTGCGTGCGTGAGTGCGTGCGTGCGTGCGCGTGTGTGTGTGTGTGTATGTATTAAACAAAATCGCCTTTAGGTCCCAGGATTACAAACGTTATCGATTACGCGACAGCTATGTGAGAAGGTAGGGTGCGCAAATTGCCTTGAGGATGTGTAACCTTGTAAAAGCGTAAGGTACGAATGACCTGCATGTTTTTACATCTTGCAAATGTGGGACCTTGTGAAAGTAGCGGAGACTATTGGCCTAGATATTTCGTAACCTTGGGCGTGTGGTTTTGAGAATGTGGGACCTTGGAATTTTGGTGTGTTCCAAAAGTTTCCAATTTTACCTACTGTTTGTCGATACCATTTCTTTTAGCTTTTTTTGTCAAACCTGTTACTGCATTTTTAGTTCCTTACACCTTTCTTTGGTAGACTGGTCCTCGGGATTTGTTTTCAGCTTGTTATATAGTTTATTCTTTTATTTGATTTTTCCTAGCATATCTTCCGTGATCCAATCGCTATTTTTTATGTTGATGCCAGTGCTTGTTGCCACTGCTTTAGCCTTTTGTGTTGCTGTAATGATTTTTTCAAATGTGATCTCTTGCATTTCTGATAAACCTTTGTTTACTTCTTCTTCGACACTGTGGTAATTCATTTTTTGCTTTGTTACAAATGTCCTTTCAGCTGATTCCACCTTCACCTTTTTTAGGTCTGGTATGAGAGAGCGTTCTAGCTGAATGTTGACGGAATGTCTGCCAAGGTTCGAGACTACACTGTCAATAATGGCTTCAGTGTTGTTCTGTTTCCTTGTGTAGTACTCCGCCTCGATTTGATTGTGTGTGCAGTAACCGTTCGCCTGAATCATGTTTCTGTAATCATCTGCAATGTTGTCCTGGGACAACAGATTTATATTGAAATCCCCACAATTAATGTGTTTCATTTTTGGAGAACCTTCACTGTATTGTATTTTTCTTCAAAATTATTCTTCATTATTTTATAATGTATATCATTTCTGACAGGTATATCGCTACCCCTCCACCTCTGTTTTCATCACGGCAATGATGTTTGGAACTGTTTTAAAAGTGTTTCTGCGTCTTCAGTTTTGTTTCTTATGCTTCTAATATTTACATACAGAATATTTCGTTCTTCGATCTTCTGTTCCTGTGTTGTGGTTGTGTCCATCATAAACTTAACTTACGTGATAATTTGTGTGGTCTTCAAATTATTCCACTTTCTTTGCGTATATGGAACAATTATAGCAATCTGAAAGATGACTGCAGTTAGTGATTCCATTATATCTTTTATTCACAATGTCACAGGCTCCTGCGCGTTGCACTGGTGCACCAAGTGTGGAGATCTGCGCAGAAAGAGCATGTTTGTGTTCTTGTACATTATTTAGTTTTGTGGTCATAATAACCACAGCATTTAAAACACTTCATATCTTCTTAAATTTTGCATTTATTCCAGCCTTCATTTACTTCCTTATTGACTAGTTTCTGATAAGTTGAGCTACTCGCTTCAATTTGGAATATACTTGTTTGAATATCTCGACCTTCACATGTATTTTATCTCAATTCTATATCCTGGGTTCAATAATAATTCTTGGTTTAGAGCTGGCATTTCATCAAGTAGATCTATGTTTTCTGCGTGGTCTTTTTCTATTCTAATGATTACTAACCTTCGTGGTTCAATTTCCGTCAGTTTCGTTTTATATTTATTCTCAATAGTTTCATGTATATGTGTTTTCAGTCTCTAACTCTCTTCTCCGGTCCTGTTTGTAGTAATATACATCCCTTTGAAACATCTCTCATCTGTTTGATACCTGCTTTGGCTTTCGCAGGATTAATTATTTTTTTTGGGCTTCCTCTTTGGTTTTCTTACTTGTTTATTCTTTTTTTGGCTTAGTTATAATTTTTGGTATATTATTTTTTATAGGTTGGTCACGCTGCTTGAGGTTTTGTAAAGCGTTTGAATAGGACTGTTTTTCCTCCAGTGGTAGGCAACACTGATTTGTTTGGTAAGTATATATAACCTCAATAATTTGATTTTCGCACTTTTCAATTTTATCATCGCTTGAGATTTTAATACTGTTTATTGCATCACCATTATTGCACAATCGATTTCTAGCCACGTATTGCATTATCTGTTTTAAGTTTTTATACGCTCTCCTGCACTCCACACACATCCACATTACTTCACTTACAATTTCACATAATCCATCGCACTTCACAGCAATTTTATTCTGTTACTACTTTTTATCACACCTTTTTCAAAGCACTTCGCTGTTTTGGTCCTTATCGTCCGCCGTTTGGGCGTTTTTTATTTATTTTAAAGCCAAATATACGGTAAAACGCGGAATTAAAAAGATTTTTAAGAGCTACAAGAAAAAAAAAACCGTGGTTACTCCACAATTTTTTTTGTTAATTGCAAATTTATGAAACATACTGTATTAAAACGAACTAAACAGCCCACACACATTGGGTAATAACAGGTTTGACATATCGCTACAATAATTTCTTAGTTGTTTGCATTCAATACGCACAATTGATTTGTCTATCATATACTTACAAAAATCTTTATCTTTAAATGTAACGACAGAGTGCCCTGTTACAGTCATACGTGTACAATTACCCCAGGTTTCCGTACTATGTAATCGTCTGTTGGATAATAAACTATATTTATTATACGTTTAATTGTTTAACGTAACTGGAAAACCAGTCCAATGAATAAAATGTTCTAAGTACAATTTTGTAAACGATATAGGTGTGGGTATCTGAGCATTATGGAAGCTAAGATCATCAAGTTGTCAAGATATAGATGGTTTTAAAAATGGCATCAAATTCTACGCCTGCTATGTTGCGAATGGTCAAGGTCAACCTTTGTTTTTCTTATGGGTGCCATATTGAATTTTTCAATTTTTAAAATCCTCATTAGAACTACTCTTCAACCATGTATAACATGTATATGTTCGGTTAAGATAAATAATACATTATAACAAAATTAAGATCTCATGGTAGTAGGCTTTGATATTTTTATTCAATTTTCTCATAGTGGGTTTTGCTTTGCTGTCTTTTTTTTATCTAACTGTCAAAGTAGAATTTATTGTCACTGTCCAGTGTGTGCATTTAATAAATTGAGAGTTTAATAAAATGAGTAAATTTTCAAATAGTGACAAATATGAAGTGTTTTATTCTCTATCACAGGAATGACGTGAAAACTGAAGAAATGTATTTGAGTAAATATCCAGAAAGGCACAGCTATATTTAGGCGTCTTAAAGACAATCTAGTAGCTTTACCAAGGTAAAGAGGAACAAAGGTCGAGACGAAAATAAAGAAAATTTAGTTATGCAAGGCGTGGTTAAGACTGAACAGATTGAACAAATACCACGTGTCGCCGGTCAACGACGGATATATTACATTGTCATAAATATCACCCCTATCGTGAACAACCCTGCTAGGGTCTCCATTATGTCGATGCGATTAAAAAAAATTGAATTTGTTAAATTGTGCGGAATGAAAAAACGCACATGTGGGAAATTTTCATAAAAAGTTGAATCTAGATCTGGATAGTATATGGAGTGAATGTGAATGTGAATTAGGGTTTTTCCGAATAGTTGTGAATATGTTTGTAAAGAAATGCAAGATGGCTACGTTTTTCTTGTTTTATTTGCATTGATTCCGTCGTAGCCCGGCGAGGCGTGCCATGCAAGCTCTTTTGTGATAGTCTGTTGTGGTTTGAGCGCAAAAAAATTGATGACGTTGGACAAGATGGTTGTCCGAAGGTATTCAAGGGAGAAGGCTGCTAAGGTAGAGGGAGAATCGCGCACTAAGTTTTAGAGAGACTCTAAAACGGTCACTGCTGGTTTTTATTTGTATACACTTAATCGTGCAGTGCATATTAGTTGACTGAAAAAAATCCATACTGGAGATGAAGTATTTAAACATATACAAACGGAAGGATTTATTGTGAATTGAAAGCAAAATACTAGAGAGTTTTTCTTTCAAAAATTTAAAAGTGTTGAGTCAGATTTAAGGTAAATAGCAAACATTGAGTTAAAGGTGTTATGTATTGAAGCGCAAGAGATCTAAAAGAAACCTAAGGTGATCGTTTATTTAATTCAATAAAGGCGTATTTGTTAAGTTAAGCAGTAGTGGACATTATTGTTATTGATTTTAGTACATGTGCGATTGTTAACAGTACTAAATGTAAAGTATAAAACAACGTTTAAGAATTTTTGTTCAAGTGAAGTAAATATTTCCTATGACAAACATTTAATTTGAAGGGCATATCGCAAATCAAGTTGCCGAATTCTTGTATGCGCTTAAAGCATGAACATACCCGGACATTTGAGTTAGCGAGCGTTGCGACGGACGAATTAAGTGATTATATGTGACTGTTTGCCAGGGACCCGTGTAGGTACATAAAGGATTACGTGAAGTAACCCATCTCTAGTGGACACTACATTTCATCAGATAAAGGAGTGCGGAATTTAATTGTAATAATAATATTATATTTTTGAATAATAGTAGTTCGATTTTATTGTTTGTATAGTTAAATTTCATTTCAGTATCAAGGATAATCAAACTCTATTACCTAAGTAATATGTGTGTTTAGATTATAAGAATTAGGGACCTTAATTTATAGGAATTAGTTTTTTTGTGGTGCAACATTTGTAAATATTTTCTCAAATGGGTTAATACATACCCATTAATTCTGTTACTCTTGTTTATTTGTATAAATTGTGATTAGTTACAGTTTAGAGTGTTAAAAGAGAACCGACAGCATAGAAATCGATTGTTACTTTATGTGAAATTATATAAAGGATTACAGCGCTTAAAATTAATCAATATTTGGATATTTTGGTTTAATGATCGATATTGGTTATTCTGAGTCAGATCGATTACAACATTTCTTTTACAGTCAATAAATACAGAACACTGATCACAAGGGGTTTTATTAAGTAAAAATTTCAGACTTGAGAGTTTTATGGCAGGTATAGGTCAATGACGATTAATCGTCATTGATATAGATATTAACCTATGTGTATACGAGGGTACTTAGAAAGTATCCAGATAACGGTTTACTACTTTTATATTCCTAATATACAGGGCGTGATCAATAAGTTGACGACGACCGTATGATTCAAAATTTCATTAAGCTTTGGGATCAATTTATTTTTAAGTAAGCACTCAGGAACACTTAGGAGGATGGATAGAGGGATAATGAATTGCCAATAGATGCCTATGAACAGCTATCTTAAATTTTCTCATACCATAAGTGAGAGGAAAACAGGAACTAGGGAGATCATTCCAGAGTTTAGAAGCCGTGTAAAAAAATGTGCATTGCGCCCGTTTGGTACGACAAGTGGAGATATACTGATGATGTGAATGAGCGAACCGACTGTTTCTCGCAAAGATAGCAGGAGATGGTATCAAAGAATGTAATTCACCAGCACAATAGCCGTTGTAATAACGATAATACAAAGAAAGAACTGAAACCATCCTTCTATGCTCAAGGGACTGTGTAGAAGTTAAGGACGGTCATTTATAAGCTAATCGCTCTCTTTTGAATACGATCAAAGATATCGAGAGCGTATTGAATAACCCAAAGGTGAGAATTATATTCCTGATGAGGCCGAATTTGGGCCTTATACAGCAGAAGGAGTTGTCGAGAGGTAAAGTACTGCTTAGATCTGTACAAAAAGCCTATTTTACGAGCAGCTGTTTTGGTAGCTGACAGAAGATGGTCAACCCATGAGAGATTTGAAGATACTATCATACCCAACAGAGTAATAGAGTCTGAAAACTTAAGAACTGAGCCATTCATACTTACAACAGGAAATGATCGATCTTTTTTGGCGGACATAAGGCAACACTGAGTTTTGTTAGCATTAAATTTAACTAGATTATTGCTTCCCCATTCGAGAATACGTTGAATGTCTTTGTTGATTGAATTTGCCATTTCAGCTTTAATTTCTTGATTTGACATAGAAGGTGGATTATCACACCTAAGACAAATTTAACATTGTGGTGGCGCCTAGAGACAATTTTTCCTGGATTGAATGTTATTTGTTGGTATGGTAAGTGTAAGGTGTTTGAAACTACTTTTCAATCATCTTACTCCTTATCTCGACCCCGCCAATTTCCACTGTAGTTTGCTACGCAACCCACTTACCTAGGTAGGCCTACACGACGCCTAGTGCGGTTTGATTGTATAACACCGTATGAACATCTTTCCTTCGTCGGTAATTCTTTTGATATTTCTGTTTTGTGACCGGTTTGCAACTGCAATCTGGAGCCGACAGTGACTTTGGATGGTGCGTTTTTTCTTCTTCAATGGCTGTAAAATAACAAAAGGAACAAAAAGCACCTGGCGGATTTCTCAGACTACATCAACGTACATGCGGAATTGCGGATATAAATATGTGAAATGTTTATGACAGTTCTAATTTATTTTAAAAATATCACACCTCTACTTTACAATCAATAATATGCCTTTATTTTGACTTGTTACTATGGCAATCAGAAAAAACTTTTTTTGAGACGAGGCGATATTTGAGTAATTATTTTTTGACGTTTCTAAGAACCAATAGAAACTTTAAATTTCAATCATGTGTGTATCTTATAGCCAATCAAAACATTATTATAGTGGAATTAATCTACCTACATTGTTACTACTCGAGCCCTACGGGCTCTCGTATCTATTGCCTGTCAACAGATTTTCGAAGATTTGTCAAATTATTTTCAATTTATTCTCACTCTCTTGTGATATTACGACTGATTATTTTTTGACGTTTCTAAAAACCAATAGAAACTTTCAATTTAAGTCATGTACGTACATTTTAGTCAATCAAAACATTATTATAGTGGGAACAATCTACCTACATTATTTTATTACCGCGAGAATAATTTTAAGTATTTTGTTTTTATTGAATGACGTATTTTTTTTATTTGACTTCTGTCATCAATTTGAAAGTTCAGAAACCTTAATTTGTTAAAATAATAATATAACATTGAAAACGTGTTTCTTATTGTAACGTCAAAAATAATCCAACGAATACCACACGAGAGTTCGATATAAATTAAAATATAATTCTCCATATTTTCTCTACCCTATTGCCATTTGGCGATAACCACTCGAGCCCTACGGGCTCTCGTTTCTATTGCCTGGCAACAGGATTTCGAAAATCTGTAAAATTATTTTCAATTTATTCTCACTTTCTTGTGATATTACACCTTGCTTCGTATTAACCAATGAAATGTCATAAATTTTAAAATTTGGACCAATCGGAATAGTATTATAGTGATTATTTCACTAGAGAAATAGTCACTTTCATTACTGTCAAATAAAACTTCAAACGCTTCTGTCAGTTTTTTCCGTAAGTAATTAAATTGTTACACGTGACATGCAATAATTGTATTTTTAACTTCAATTAATATTATCTTTAATTTCTTATTGTTTAAATAGTGTTTCTGTTTTTTTGCATTTTTGTATTCAGTTAATAAAATGTTTTATAATTTTTTATCCTGAAATTAATTTAATTTACGCGGGAAATAATTTTCCCGAATACCACACGAGCTTAAAATTATTCCTGGTAATTTTTTTCGCACGAATATTTTAATAAAATTAATTAAGTTTCAAAATATTCGCGGACTCAGTAAAATTTCCGGTATGAATTTAAGCTCTAGTGGTAACACGTGTCTATTAATGATTGAAGCTGACGTGATGTCAAATCTAGGAAATTTATTTGCTTAGTATTTGCAAACCAGAATTATATTGTAAAATCAATCGGTTTCTACCTTTTTTGCCATAGTCATTGTCTGTTTTTCATTAGCTTTTATTACAATTTTTCTCTGCATTATTCATTCCTATATTAATTTTTCGTTATATTCACAATCAGTTATTTTCATAACTCCTAAAATAAGTTTTTCCAATTTGCGTAAGTAATATTTGATATAAACTTCCAGGTTATGTTTAAAAACACCATGCATTTCAGATTTTATTAACGATTTTGCAATGGTGTTTACCTCTGAGCAAGACGCCTTCAACTTAATTTAATTTTAACAAACAATGTTTATAATTACATCATCTTAATTTAATTTTAACAAACAATGGTTATAATTACATCAAAGGTGATTACCCCATGGGACGCTAATGTCAATCGTTGCGACCGAGATGAAGTGTAGTGGTACCAACCTAACCAAAATTTGCTACATGACGTCAGCTTCAATCATTAATAGACACCCGATATTATTATTATATATGAAAATTACTTGACAGTTGAATTAATATTTTTGTTTATTATTCCTTATAAAGTTTCATTTAACATAAAACACAAATTGCACATTTTGTTTAATTGTGCATTAACAAATTATATTTGAAACGTAGGATTTACATACATAACAAGATTTAAATGTTCTTTGAATTCTTGTAACACATGCTTTCTTCTTACTGGTGAATAGGAAGGTGACTAATTAAATAGATGTCTGTGTTTTAAGACATGTACACACTGAATCATTGAAAATGAACAGGGCTATGCAACCAACATTACAGGAGCTAATTTACGTTTTTAGAACGGTCTATATACAGTCGCTGTTACTAAATGGTGTAGTAGTTTATTACCATTTGCGTGGTACTAAACTAACGTTTTATTTTTTGACAATAAAATAGCGCTTAAGTCAGATTTACAGTTTAGTATTACAAAAACTAATTAAGCATAGCAACCTTTTGAAAAATTATTTATATTGTCATTTTAAAAGCATTGTCCCATTATATGTAAATTGGGTTGCATAGCCCTGTTCATTTTCAATAATTAATAATAAATAAATAAATAATACTTTAAAATAATTTTGTTCAAATTTCTTCTAGGTATAAACCATATTTACATGACATCTGCAGGAGACATTCTTGGATTTTCTTGAACAAGCCATTTGATTTCTAACACTCCCTGTTCACAATCTTTGATTAAACTAGTTAAACATATTAAATTATAATGGCATATTTGCACGTGGCTCAACTCTGCAAAATTTACATAAATTGTACCCTCGCGCTCAAAAAATACTGTCTGGTAAAACGTGTTTCTGTAGACACTTCCAAAATTCCAATTTTGATGTAGACACAGTTTTTGTATGTAAATCGGATATGTCACGATTTTCACGTAGGAGTTAAGAAATTGTCAAACTGACAAATTTTAAAGCAGACAGTAAGGAGAGGCAAGGCGTTTAAAGTTTCGGGAATTCTAATTTTTATGAAACTGTCATTTTGATATATCATGCCACTATGGTCATAGCCTGCTAAGTCAGCTGATTATGTCTGTCAAACCAAATGTACACAGCCAAAATTTGTCTGTCCAGTATTTTGGCTGTGTGCTTTTGATTTGACGGCACATAATCAATTGTGTTAGCAGGCTATGACCATGAAATATCAAAGTGACAGTTTATAATGAGGCGGTAAACAAAGTAACATAGGAAATAAAGGAAGACATAGCAATATGCTGCCGATGACAAATTACGCATGCGTTATCTACTAAATTTTTATTTTTATTAATGGTTTAAATACACTTTCAACGTAAAACTGTTGGAACGCTGGTGGTGTAGTGGTAGGAGTCGTCTTCCGCGCATTTGGTGCGGATTCGATTCCCGCCCGTGCATTTTTTTTCTGTTAGGTTACAGTAGTTTTGTTTATCTAATCTAATTATGTTAGGTTATTGTAGTTTTGTTTATCTAATCTAATTATGTTAGGTTGCAGTAGTTTCGTTTATTTCATCTAATTATGTTAGATTACAGTAATTTTGTTTTTTCTATAGCAATTGTTAAAGTGTGCTTTGAACAACCCAAATCAATAGATCAAGCTTCAATTTAACCGCAAGGGTAGATAAAGTGAACTTTAAGAGCAAGGGTAGATAAAGTTCAACCAAGCAAACAAAAGTCCTGAGAGGGCGTACCTGAGGGAGCTGTTTTTCAACAGGTACATTCCATACAAAAGTATTAAGGTGGCAAATTTAAATCAAATGTATGGATTGCTTATTCAAAATTCTGTGAACAAATTTATTTATTTTATGTTAGGTACATCAAATGTTATTGAATTAATTACCAAAACTTTTAAGTATTTATTGTTTAAGTACAAATAAGATGGTTTTGAAGTTATAACATTTTCTACAAATAATTTACACAATTTTTAGTTTTGTAAAATTTGTAAAATACTTGAAAAACATCATTCTGATCACATTTGAATATAAAGTGACTAATAAATTACAATGATTCTTCTACAGAACCTTTTACCTCTTTAACTGATTAACTTGTATTTACTTGAAATGACAACCTTTCTACAGTTTCATCATAAGTGTAAATATATAATAGCATTTAAAACATTCTGTAACGGTATAAACGGGTGGTAGAATGGGATTACAGATAAAATTGGCCTTTTTGCCCCGACTAGCCAGCGTATGGGTGTAGGTCAGATGTTGAAAAATTTTGCACATCCAGAATAGTAAAACGTACGTAAGTCACAATAGGGGATGAAGACAAAATCAATTCGGTTAAGGGCGCCAGAATGTTTGGTAGTCAAAATAAGGGATGTCGTGCCAAAATTACGAGTACATAGCGTGTCTAAACACACAAAAAACATACGCTTACCTATCCGCAATCAATTCCAGGTGTGCTGGACAGCAACACAGCAAACCACCTGAAAAGGGGCTTCAAAAGCACTACACGCTTGTCAAATAAAAGCGTGATAAACACTCAATAAAGTTACGTTAATACACCTCAGTGTAAATAATCAGGCATTTACTAATAATCAAAACAAAACTTAAAAAAATAAGCTATAAAATGCACTCTAAATGAATTAATACTCAACTAGAAATCAAATAAAACACTAAATATTATTAACGCTATTACTCAATAATAAAAAACTAACTTCGTTACGTTAAAACTTACGCTTCTAATTTTCCGGTAAACTTGCAATTTGCAAAAAACTTTTATGTAACACAAAAGGGTTTTGACATAATTAAAACACATTTATAAAACCTAACAAAGCTATAATAAAATAATAATAAAAAAATATATAAAAGGTAAACATACGATAATGCGTATCAGCAAAAAAAATACAAAGGCTTAAAAGGCGACAGGATGTCGGATCAGAATGCTGCTTTACGCCAGTCTAAATGGTTTAACCTATATATATTTCGTGGATTATATACACACACTACAATAGGGTCAATTGCCCTTTAATACTAAAATAAATAACAAAGTGTGAAGGCGGAGCGTTAAAACTATAATTAGTTACACTAAATAAATTTAAAACAACTTAATTTACCAAAAAAAAAATACGACACCGCTTTCAAACCTTCGTCAACAAAAAAATAATTCGAAACACACAAAAATCTTGAAATATTCAATAAAAAAAACAATATTATGTTACCTTAAGGTCTAGAATTACACCTCTCCTGTGTTACAATAGAAAATGATGGTCGGTTACTGCTATAACGGAAATGAAATCTCCCTGCTCTGGCAAAATGATGAATGAAATGTTGACTATTGTTCTTTTATACACAAACGATTCCTTGATTTAAACTCGTTAAAATGTTACTGCATAAATTAAAAACTTCTTTTAAAATACTAATTTGAGCACTCAATATGCTTGATAACTTTTAGCTTTTAAATGGTTTTATTTCCACTAACAATCCAAAAGGTTCATAACTTGATTTAAGTAACTATAATTTTAATATATTGCGAAAGTTTCTTTATCCTTAAACACGCTTTGTACGGTAAATAAGAGGCACTTCCAGAACGTTAATGTTAAAATCCGCAGAAGCGAGAAAAACCAATGAAGTCACCGAAGCACTAATAAAACACGACGATGTCCCCTAGGTAACTTTACGTAAAATCGAAATCGGCACTAGGTATAATCCTCTGGTGAATGAACAATTTTAATAAAATCCCTTTACAGGTCTTCTTCAGAAGTAGCTTAACTACCCTTACTACACAAAAAGTACGTTCGTTAAACACCACAAGGTCCAATATATCAACGTTCTAAACCACCACTTAAAGCGTAACAATAAGCGTCACCGTACTAGTACACGAGAGCGCGATCAGTTTTAGAATCCCCAAAATTACAACTAAAAATCCATCTTGAAATTTTGAATCCCACCACTCAAAAAATCTTATCTAACTTTAATTCCACCAATTAAAAAAACGGAAGGGGAAGATACACACAAACTTCGTTTTCGTCCGTAAGGACTCGGTAATTTCCAAAATCTCAAACGTCAGCAAAAGTAACGTCCAAAGAATCTCTATATTTTCATTCAAATGCAAACAATCAGTCCCACATTCAATCTCTATGATTTAAAACCAACATACTCAACAATAAACTGAACAACTATACTTAAGCATTTTTATGTCGCCAACATGACATCATACACATATAAATCTACGTTCTTTCTATAATTTTTAAGGAAATCAAACGAAATAAACCTTAATTAAACTTATATACAACTATTTACAAATAAACGTTAATCAAACTTCTATAAACGAGAGTAAGTAAGGAAAAACAACCTAAATTACGGAATAATAATTTCACAAACAAAAAACTAAAGCTCGCCATACACGTACCATCCCTAAAGGTGGCAACACACGTTAAACAAATTCATTCATTATCGACAGTAAGCTCTCAAACAAAAAAATATATACATACGGAATCTAACTAAGTGAATAGAACTACAAACAAAATTACCCAATACGTATACAGGGTGTTCAAAATACCCTGACAATTCACATAAATAAAGTGTAATGTTTATTCACAATAGAAACAAAACACATATGCATAATTAAAATTTAAAATAATGTCCAAGATTTTATGGAAAAATAAGCACATATCGTTTATTATTATTGATTTATAACTTGTAACTACAAAATTAAAAATTCGAAATATTGAAAATCAACATGATTTGATATTTTAAAACTTATCATGCTCATTTAATTTAAGTGCAACTACGTATTTCAAAATCGTACACTACTCAAAACATTGAAAAATCGATGTAAATCGATATTAAAAAAAGCATGCTTACTGTTTTAAGGTTATGAACTCTATAATCGTTTTATTATTTAAACCTTTATACTAAAAGATACATGTGCACAATACATACAGTTTCTCTCACAAATCTGTAAAAGAGCCTTGAAAAGACTTTTTATAAAGACTAATCGACAATAAATACTCAAGAAACACGAAAATAACCTGCCAATGCAAAATGCGTATGACAAATGTCAATTGTTTGCGTTTGGGAATGTACGGTCGGAGACTTCTTAATGGTAATTGGACGAACGTTTTACCGCTATAAATTTTAAATTTAGTTCACATATTTTCCGGGGTTTTTCTTGCTTGGTAGAGCTGTACAGTATTTTAATTTTTTAATTTTATTTATATAAATATACAACTTATTTTTCATTTTAGTTTGCATTAATAATAACTTCAATATTGCAATTTATATTTCCAGTGAAAAACGTACAGACGACTTAGAGTTACATGAGCTTTCTATTCCAAATTTTCTTTGATACATCAATTTTTCCGCTACTGAGTCTTCTATATAAGTTTCGGCGACGGAAGATGACTTCCATCCCCCTATACGCTTTACTGCCATCAGGCCAGCACCAGAATTTCCAGCATTGTGGCTGCAGAGCGCGAAAACGATGGCCAGTATACACTTCTGCATTGGGTAACTTCAAAAATCGGCAATTTTCTTAGGAATGTTATACAAGGTACCTATTTATCTCAACAGGTTGAACTGTACACTTTCTCTGTCGATAGTTGATGAAAAACTGTTGGCGAGGCACGTTTTAGGACGTAAATCAACGTATTTTCTCACAATATTCAAAACACTTACACCACATTCCTTATCAGTGATGCAAAATGAGCGATCTGGCTTACTTTTGTGTCAATAACTGAGACCATTATGCCAGATTTTCGATCATCAACATTAGAACTTTCTAGCTTGTACAATTCATTGAACCGGCATGCTCCATACAAACCCAGTACCGCAACAACCTGTAATTTAAAAGCCAAATTATGAAGTCACCATTTCTAAACGTTTTACCTTCACAAACAGATAGTCGTCATCTGAAGCTTCTTTTCAAAATCTCATAACATCATCCGATTCCAAGACTTTGGACTTTTAGACATAACTACCACTCAGCTTCTTCAGCAATGCAATCAGTTTGCTGTATCTGAAAACATTATGTGTAATTATTTGACAGAGCACATACAATTGACATATTATTTACTTTGAAATGTCACAATTTTCATTCACTAGCAGCGTATACTTTATCATCGAGTAATACTACCACAATATTGATGGATTCACTTTCTTTGACTTTTCCGAAAAGTATGCCAGAAGTACCTTTTTCTCATATATATATATATATATATATATATATATATATATATATATATATATATTCTTTACGCTTTTCCACCTTTGAAAACACGTATAGGTGTTCTTTTGGTATATCAACCTCGATTTTTGGGGCAATGATTTGCCGCTGCCTATTTCACCTGTTCTTCCACATCTGAGGAAGTTTTTCTTGTTCGAAATCGGTTTCCCAATTATTTTCACTAATTTTACTTGCTCTGATTCAGAAAAGCATACAAAAGTACATAGAATCATAAAATAAACCATGCGCTGTTCACTCCGTTAATAATATTGGTATTAAGTTCGGTTCCTAACCCCATAGTTATGTATCACGTCACCAAAGGCGCTGGTGACGCCATATTTAGTGACTTTAGTCAAGCAACATTTAACCACCATAATACCCTAAGGCCCGGTGTTTATTTAACCTTATTCTTTCTGTTAAAATGATTATTACTTATATGTGTATGTCAAATTTATTATTTTATGAACAAAGTATTGTATAAATAAATATAAATACGTGTTTGAATAGATTAAATTTTGTTACTTTTATAATGTTAATTTACTTTTGACGAATTTAGTGTAAGTAAATAAAAATTGTAGTTAGACACTTTTTAATTGTGATGTAAAAAAAATTGTATATTAGAATTCATATACCTACTTATGTTAGTAAATACAATATTATGGAAGTTAAATGTTTTAATACTTTTAGACCCATTTTCAACACCTCGGCTTTAAACTGAGGTGGAGAAGATGGCCAGTTCTTATACATTCACAATAAAGCATTTGAATATGATTTTTAAAATTCCCGCCTGTGCTTCATTAGTGCTCAGGTGACGTAATACACAACTAATTTATTAAAACGGCGCGAATGGTAGGAATCATGTATCTATCCCTCACTTATCAACAGTAAGATCATTATCTTCAACTCTTGCCGGAAAGATTTTTATTTTGCATGAGAATTAGTTGCTAGGCAATTAAATGAAACAAATTGACGAAAAATTTTCCAAAAGATTTGTCGAGTTTAATTGCCTTTTAGCATCGAATGTGGTTTTGCAAAATAAAAATCTTGCCAGGCAAGAGATAAAGCACGAATGGTCTTTAGTTGGAGAATTAACAATGAATTATAGATACGCGTCATGTTTTATGTTAGGTAAATCAACACTTTATTTATGTGAACAAGCATAATTATAACTAAAGGTACAGTTAATGAACTTTGGTTGAGAATTATGTTGATTGTCAGAATGACAATTCATTATTTTAAATAGTAATAAGATTGCTAGAAACAATTACGTAGCGGCAAGAAAAGTACCATGTTTTCTTTTCACTGTAAGAATTCCTTGGTAACTTCTGATCGGTGCACGTGACTCAATTTTCGTAAGGTAATTGGTCGACCATACATGAAGTTAATTATCTATGGAATAAACCACAAATTCTGATAAACAAGATTTTGTTTTATTCAGTGTCAACCCTAGCAACCCATACTACTGAGATTTTAATACGTGACTAACTCAATGAATATTTGTTTAATTTTTCTTTAAAAATTTGCTGTAGAAAGAAATACACAACGATAAAATACAACTATCGACTCATGAAAATTAATTCATTCCCTCCTTCGTCGCTCATGAATAAAATTTTTCACTCATCGATAAAATTGTATTTTATCGTCTTATATACAAATAACTAGTTTCTTATCTAAAATAGATGACGTCACACATAGCACCATCCTCATCCTTCATCCTATGTTCCTTTGTTTACCGTCTCCTAGTTTATATGAGTCTTTAAACTATCAAATTTACCAGTTTGAGCATAGATATCTTACTAATAACTAGATAGCCAGACCATATGAGCTGCGCGTTTAAAATACTAGATAAATTGAACATCTCAATAAGGTCGAAAATGGTCGAAAATTTACAAGTTGGGGTATTGGACATGCGCAGTCGTATCATTAGGATTGTTTAATTTTAAGCTCACGTATTACGATCGAAAAACTCCAAACTGAACTTAAAGAACATAAAATGTGGGTGCTGGCAACAAGGATAGTTTTATACCTAATTCATCATTGGTATTTTCCAGTAAAAGTAAGATAATATGAACGCTGATTTATTTCAAAAATGGTTCAAGAACAGTTTTTACCAAATTTAGAAAACCAAGTTTCCTTCAAGTAGTTGGAAGAAAGAAGATGTTCACTTCCTCATTCGAATGATATGCTAAAAGTGGAATTATTACAAATTGCCAAGGATTTACAAGTTCCAAAAATATATGCAATTGATGAAATCGCTTATCAATGGGGACATCAAATTTTACGTTTAGCCCCGTATCACTGCCAATTCAACCCTGTCGAGTTAATAAATATGGGCAAATTGTAAACAGTATTAACAAGAACGTTAGAAGGCAGGGCTTCAGGGACGAGAATCTTTTATCACTATGGAAGGATTCATTAAACCAAGAGTTCTAATATTTGGATTAAATTGGCAAATTAATATAAATATATTTTCAACTTTTAATATTATAAAATTTAAATCTTATCGAATCTTTTTCGTGCAATCAAAAGAAATTTCATTTCACACATGGAAATATTCATGTAAATAATTAAATTGTAATTTGTAATTAATAGTTTTAATATGAAACAGACTTCGTTGGAATTTGCACAAATTAAATGTGTCCTTAAATAAATGTAGCCTGTAAAAAATTTCACCAAAGGATCTAAAATTAGTGAGTACAATTTTTATTCTCTTCAAAGTAAAATTATTATTTTTATAATTACACCTGTTCATTGACTTTTCAGATATTAATGCATGTTGTCGCACAAACATTTATACACAATCAAACAAAAAACATAAATACAGAACATCAAAAAAAATAATCAATGCAGTAGTTGGGTTATGATAGAAAAATTTAACTCACATGTGTTGTTGCAATTTCCAAAGAATGGTCACGTTAGGCTTATTCCATATTAACATTGGACGTAGACTTCTTTCCATGTAATGATGATACTGCCTTGCTGTTGAAATTGGTGCTGCTTATATTCCATAACTTCATTCAAATCCATTAACTGGTGATCTTCCTTGTGGTAAATACGATGTACTTATGTAATATGCTCATACACTTTCAGACAAGCACTTTTATTTTATTTGTATATTTAAATGTTGGTTTAAATATTTAATAATTTTTCGGATTAAACTTGTATTTTCTTCTTATATAAAAAATTTTATTTACTTGCACTTTTATTTTAGATGCCGACATGAAGTTAAATTTATTTTATAACCTCCATCACTTTCAAAAAATAAACATCACATCCAAAATAACTGAAGGATTTTATTGACATAAACAAACTGGAAAACAATACGGGTGAAGGAGGACCTTAGCATAAGAAAGTGTTTTAATTGCCACCAATTTAACTATAAAACTAAAGACTGTAAAAATAAAACTATTTGTGAGCGCAGAGGAACATGAATATAGATACTGCGGAATCACAAACATGTACAAATTGTATCTACATAGCCAACCAATTTCAAGAAACAATAGACACAGATCATACGGCAACTGATATTAACTGTCCATGCTATCAGAAAAGGATTTAGCAAAGCCGTGAACAAACCAATTATGAGGTAATTAGTTTATGTATCAGTTTATAAGAGACTACCAAAACAAAAATAAAAAAAACATTAACTATAAGTGACATAACTCAATACAAAAAACTGACAGCATTTCAAAAGGCATCACATTCTTTTAGCGTTTTACTGCAAAATAGTAGAAGCATTGAAAAATAGTTTGATAGCATAACCATATTTTTAAATCAACTAGATCATTACTTTGATGTTATAATTTGAACTGAAACGTGACATATAATAGACCCAAAATTTTTTAACTTAAGTGTTTATGAAATGGAATACAAGCTAGGTGTCATCAATCAAAATGATGGCATTGTAATATATATATATATATATATATATATATATATATATATATATATGTGATGATTAGAATTAGGCATAAAAAGAGGCTAGAGTTTATTGAGTTTGAAATTTTCTATAGTAAGCAAGTTAGATAAGTTTGTGGAAGTATACAGTTCGTTTTCAATGAAAAAATAGTTACGAGTGTAAAATTATGGTTTTGATGTGACAAAACAGGCTTTGTGGGGTTTGCATATGTTTGTTATTTTCATAAAAGCATTGAGCTATACCAGTAGCATGTGAGAAAGGTCAACATGATTAATACTAATGGGTACGATTAGTTTCGTGTAACATATTTATGTAATTTCGCATTTTATTAAATGAATTGTAGCATTTTGAACACATATCAGATATTGGAGTATGATAAGCATAATATGTAGAATATATAGTATTAGGTACAATGCATAAACTATTTAAAATATGAAAGAAAGGGTATGATACGAACATAGTATTTTTGTAATTCAAAGACAAAGTATATAAAACGTGCATAAGAAGTGATAGTGACTTAAAACATAATTAAGTACATGAACAACAATTGTGCAGTGTGATATCTAATATAAAATTGCAAATTCTATACAAAAATTGACAAAATAGTTAAACAATGTGAAAATGTGAAATGACAAAGTTAAAAACTATGGAGTACTAGTAAACAGTATTGGTGTTAGAGACAGATATAGGAACACATTTTATGAACACTTCAAGTGTTGTATACAGTTATTATACGAATTAAAAGTAAATTTAAAGTAAGTTAGGTTAAGCAATATTTGTAAGAATTTCATAAAATTATAGTTTTTATAGGGTAAGATAGGTTTAAAATAAATTGTAAAAACATTTAATAATAAGTTTCCCCCATTTCAACTAGGAATTTAACTATAAATATGTGATATAAACATAAAATTAGAAAAGTTAGGTTAACTACCTAAATTTTAAATATGAAGGTAAAAGTTTTGTAAAATTTAAATAGAATAGGTTGAAATAAATGTATTCTGATATAGTTTTTTATGTGGAATTTGAATAGAATGGGTTGAAATAAATGTATTCTGATATAGTTTTTTATGTGGAATTTGAATATGTAATTAGTTTAGTTGTAGGATGTAAGATTTTTTGATATTAGAAAATTTAGATTATAAGTCGTTAGAATGAAATTTATCGAAGCAAAACGGGCTTTTTATGCGGCATTGTGCCCTGACTCCAAATCTGTAATTAAAAATCAAATCCGAATTGTATTAAGAAAGATATAGCATAATTTATGTTTTAGTTAAGCTCGCAATTTTGTTTAGGCCAATCAGAAGCTAAAATCTTTTGTGTGAATGTAGAAAAAAATTGAAAATTTGGTATCTAAGAGAAATGTATAAAAGGAATTGCTCCTGATTTCTCACACTCTTGTTTTTGAATTTTGTGACTAACAAGTCATAGTGCTAGTATTATTTGTGTTAAAATGTAACAATTCTCGTAAACATTATCGGAATTGAAACGCAATCAACGTAGAATTGAGGATCAGAAACAATTGCTTTAACCTATAACTAAAGTTAAAAATAAGGTTACCGATCACAATTGTTCGATAAAATTGTAATTGTTTCGTTTTCAAGATCGTGTAAACATCGGGTGATATGCAATTTTTTTGTTAATAAATTCTTCAATTATCTTGGATTCGATATTTATTTTGTTGTTAGTGATTACGATCATAAAATTAATCTTCACTTCAATAACGGAATCTAAAATAAAGGTGCAAGTGAATACAACATCTATATGAATTTAAAATACAAAATTATACCCGAGAAATTATTAAATAAATAATACGACATTTTAAAATTAACACAAATAAAATAAAGTGCTTGCTTATAAGTATTTGAGCATTAAGTACATCGTATTTATCACATGAAGAACAGCCAACAATTATTTGATTGGATGAAATTATGGAATGTTAAGCAGCATATTTGGGACAGCAAGGCAGTATCACCGATTTATGGAAGAAAGTCTACGTCCAATGTTTAATGTGGACCAACCCGAAATGAACATTATTTGGAATCTGCAGCAACACATGTGAGTTATATTTCGCTTTCATAACCCTTTTGCATTGATATTTTTTTGTTGATGTCCTGTATTTATTTTTTCTAATAATGTATAAATGTTTGTACGAATTCACGTGTGAAAAGTAAATGATTCAGCGTTATATTAAAATTAATCAGTTTACCTCAAACAAAATTAATATTGTGCTCAATAATTTAGATCAATTGCAGAAATTTTTGACAGGCTACATTTATTTCAGTATTAAGTACGCAACGCATGCGTGTTTTGTGCAGATCTCAACAAAGTTGGTTTCACATTGTAACTGTTGATTATAAAATACAATTTGATCATTTACATGAATATTTGCAGATTTAATTTATTTTGCCAACAATCAATGTTAAATACAATTGAACCCTATCCCCAAAAGAGATTACTGAGCTAGTTCGGCGCATTATATATTTTTATTTATAAAATTATAATAAGAACCTTAATTTAAAGATTAAATATAAATATTTTTTCCTCATTTTAGTGCTCATCGCTCGCCACCACATATATATATATATATATATATATATATATATATATATATATATATATATATATATATATATAGTTGTATAAGAAATACACAATCATGACAGCACAATACAACCTATAAATAATATCAGGGCTCTATTATAGCTAAATTGACAGACCTGGCTAAACGCGTTACTGAAGAAGCAACAGACATTTTTGTCGATAAAATAAAATCAGAAATATAGCAAAGGCAACTACGATTATAAAGGTAAAACCATGTGATATCAAGCGGAAGGAATGGATAACTGCAGGGCTTGTTAAGTCCAGCAACCAAAAACAAGAACTGTTTAAAGCTTGAAAAAATAACCCAAAAATATTGAGATTAAGAATCAGTACTTAACATATAAAAATACATTTAATACGCTTATAAAGGTCACAAAAATGAACTACTACAAACATTTATTAAGTGGCAAATCAGATAGTAAAACTTTTTGGAATCCGGTAAAAGAAATAACATCAAACAGTAGAAAAAACAATGAAATCAAATAAACTACAACTACATCCGGAAACAAGGTCTGTACGGAAAAAGAGATTGCGGATGTACTTAATCAACACTACATAAATGTTAGAAAAAATTTATCAAATGCTATAACAAAATCGCAACCCAAAATTAAACCTGTAAGAGAAGTAAATCCAAATTCTATATTTATTGCACCCACTGATGAAACAGAAGTAAAGAAATATATAAGAGATTCAAAAACTAATAAATCACCAGGAATCGATGGCATCACATCAGAAATATTAAAGCAAAACGCAGATATCCTAGCACCTGCACTAACAATGCGCATTAACAAGAGCTTCAAAACAAGTATTGTTCCTAAATCATTTGAAGTAGCATTAATCAAACCTTTATACAAAGCACTTCCTGAAAACTACAGGCCAATATGGCTAATATCCAACTTAGCAAAAATCTTTGAAAAAGTCGTTTGGTTCAATTTCTCGATAAATTCAAAATCCTATTTCCTTCGCAGTTCAGTTTTCGTGAGAAAAAATTCACACATGATGCCCTTATTGATTTGACAAATGACATACAAGAAGCCCTTGATATAAATAAACGATCTCTTTGTGTATGTATCGATTTGGCTAAAGTCTTCGATACAGTGAACCTACAGCTACTACAAACATTCGATGCTATAGTTGCGGTCTAAAGGGAAAATAGTTGCACTTGCTGATGACACAGCTATATTCCATATAGATAAAAATTAAAACCACCTCAAACAAAAGGTAGAAGAGGATCTACAACTCATTAAATACTGGTTTGATCATAAGCTGTTAACCATTAATTTAAAAAAGACAAAGTACATAACATTCACATGCCATAATTATAATCTTCCAACATTTGACAATATCGAAGTGTCCATCTCCAGCGGAACCAGAGTTGCCATAGAACCAGTTGAGTTTATTAAATACTTAGATGTATATATTGATAAACACCTAAAATGGGATAAACATGTAAAGAAATTAATAGAAAAACTGAGAGGCATTTTGTTCAAATTCAGAACTCTAAAGCAAGTTCTTGACTTAAATAATTTGAAAATTGTATACTATGGCATGGTACAATCCCTCTTACAATATAGTATAGTGGTATAGCGATCAACATCACGTATTTACATGAGAATCCTGGAAGTAATACATAAAAGATTCTTAAAAATAATGTTTAACAAAGAGTACAGATACCAAACAGACCTCTTGTATGCAGAAACAGAAATGGAGAGTTTACGACAATTGTATTATAAAAATCTCGTAATCCACCTATTTAAAAACAAAAATAATCTAAAACAAGTTGAATATGAATATAATACGAGGGATAGAGCAAAAGAAACAAGTGTAATCAGCAGAGCAGAAAAACAAATTGGACAAAAATCGGTTAATTTTCTGGGACTAAGAATGCTTAACATCATACCAAAAGGAATAAGATCCAGTAAAACCCTTCCTGAATTTAAAAATAAGTTGAAAAGAATTAGCAACAAACAATAATCAGGTTTAACAAAGCCTGCCATGGTAGTTTACACACATTTTATTCAGATGCATAGTTAGGGCTAACTTTATCCAATGTCAAAGTGACAAATTCATCGTGGCTTATGGGATTTTTTATACATGAATTACATTATTGTAAATAATTAAAGCTCTTGTGATATTATAAGTGACAATTAAAATTTCATGGGCACTCCTTAGTAATTTCGAATGTGCCCTAGTAACTTCTTGTTTCATGTTTTCTATTTAAGCAAGACAGAAAAAAAAGGACTTAGGATATTTTCAGACTGTAGCTTAGCAAAATCATGCGATAGTGGGCGGTTAATGCTTTAAGCTGTTATGTATGTAAATAGCAATACATATAACATTAAAGTAAAAATTTAAGAGACCATCCGACAAAAAATTCTATCTTTAAAATGTCTAAAAATTAAATTTTCATGAATCAGAACTAACAACAGTCTCGATCAAGTCACCTTTCAAACAAAACAAAATAAATCAAAATGTTTAATAAAAAGTAAAAAAATCCCTTCAGCAACTAAAAGAGTTGATCTTCCAACAACTGATCATATTTTCTTGAATCGTAGCTAAGAACACTCTCGATCAATTCACCTTTCAAATCAAAATCGATTGATCCGTTTGGGAGCTATGATGCCACAGACAGATACATACGTTAAACTTATAACACTTCTTTCTTTCATCGGGGGTTAAAAATTAAGATCATCATCAACAAAGTTCATTTATTAAAAATACTAAACAAAATATGGTTCCTTTCAATATATACATTTGTACATATTTTATATATTACATTGTAACAGTTTCAAAAACTTAAATATAACAACTTAATGCATAAGTACTTTATGACGCTTCAAAGAATTTTTATGATATGTTTTATAATTACACAATTCACAAGACACTTGCTGTCCAAGTTTGTGTGTAAACATATGTGTGACAAGGTAATTTTTACGTTTGGTACTAAATCCACATATATCGCACTGAAAACTACGTACAGAATTGTGCACAAACCCATGTTGTCTTAGTATACCTTTACGTCTAGTCTTAAAATTACAAATATTACAAAAATAAATACCACCATGTATTTCTGAATGTGTCTGTAGAGTACGCTTATTAAATGTTTTATAATCGCATTCTGTGCATTGGAAATTAAGTTCAGTTGTATGCTTTTGTGCATGCTGTTTAAGTGATGCCCTACTTGTTGTTCGATAATGACACTCGTTACATGATAAATGTTTAGTAACTATGTGCGTTGGAAGATGTCTGCGAAAATTACTTTTATTGCTCGTGCTGTAACCACATTGTAAGCAAGTGTAGCTTCTAGTTGAAAGGTCTTCTGCCTCACCTTCTTTTTTAATATTAAGCACATATTCTGTATTAACATTGTTGTAAACAAAATCACTGGAAGTATTCTCTACCTTAACGAAATCATATTCGACTTTGATTTCTGGTTCAGACATTTCTACAAATTTGGTAGCATTCAAATAGTTTAGTATTTTAGCACCTTCAAAGGGAGTACCAGAAAAATTTTTGATTAACTTTAATCTTTCATTGATATAAATTACAATTCCTTATTTTTTGTTTTTGTCTTTATTGACATTTTTTTAAGCTACCACTACCAGGTATTGCACTACCATACGCAATAATAACCTACACTTAGTAGTTCAAATCTCGTCTAAAATTATTTCCTTTAACAGTGCCGGCGATAGGTTAGTGCAACCGATGACGTACCTTTGAATAATTATTCAGTGGCGTACATGATACAATTATTGACTTAAGTCAATTGTAGTATCACGGGTGGCGTATTGTATTTGACCTTAGACAAAGTAAGAGATGGGACGCGTAACGTTGAGGAGTACAGTGTGGTAATCTGGCACCAAACCATAAACCAGTGGCGTATCCACAAGGCATTTCAACTGGTATAGTGAGATAGTCGTTTAATTATTGTCATTCTCAATGCAAATTTGACGCGTGAATAATATAATGAGGCATGACATGACATGACGGAGCCATATTCATATACTGCAGATAAAATACAAGTTGATGCATTAAATTTGTAAATTGTAATTTGATATGAATACTTTTAGGTTAAGTAAAAGAACATTTAATTTGGTTTTACTTTAAGGAAGTTCATTGTATCAGTAATAAGTTAAAATAATTTACAATTCCTGTTAAGGTAATAATAATGCACTATTACAGCACTTGTTGTGGTCAGTAGACCATTTTGAAGTACCCAGCTACATATTTTTCATTATAAGCATATTTTTGTAAAAATGAAACAAAGTCACCTTCACATTTAAAATTTATTTAGAGTTGTGGTAAAAGAAAAGCACCAAATTTACTTCCTAACTATATAATCATCATCTAAAATAAATGTGGTTGCTAGTACATTCTAAAACATGCTTTTAAAGAATCAAAACGTTTGTAGGCCATTAAACATAATATTACTTTTTAATGTAATAATAAAATTATTTTTCGTCAAAGCACTTTCGTTTATACACCGGATAAAATAAATCGTTTTCGAAATGTTTTGAACAAAGCCTACTATTTGCTGTTGGTGTCCAATATACAATTTTTCATTTGTCGAACCCTAAGTTCCATTCTTTGTGCCTTAGTCATAGGGAATCTATAATAAAATATAAATCATAAATTATACTAATATTAAATAAGTTGTATTGCATTAAAAATTAGTGTAGTAAACATGGTAAAAAATACTACAGACGCCACTGGACGCCAACTGTAGCCTTTGAAGCAAATTATTTCTGTATCAGTATCAGAAGATGCTATTCAAACCGTTAGCAATGTTTGTTAAATATAAAGTTAATGATCAGTCACACTATATTACTAACTCCACTCTTTACCTGTGAAATGAGATTCTGGAGTCATTTCTGTCACTACGACTCCTGCAACCATAAGAAGAACAAACCACCATTCTTACTTGATAATAATAGCACGGCTTTCAGGCACATAAAATAAATTTGGTGGCACCACCGTTGTTTGGCACCAGAAAATGGCGTCGGCTCGAATTATTATCACACTTTACTGCGATTGTCCGTATAGCGTGTTACGCGCCCCCTCTCTTACCTTGTCTAAGTATTTGACTAAGCGCTACCATAGATATCTTAGTTATTAAGTAAGATATCTATGAGCGCTAGAGCACTATAAATAGAGCACTATGATTGGCTGCCAAGTTTCGCGCCGTAGTATAAATTATTTGCCAAGATCTGTCAGCTGCGCATATATGCTGTAAATTGGCGGCAAAATACATTTTTACTAAACATTTTTTAGGTTACGGTTATTATAATTTTGTTATCACTTGGTCACATTAACAGTATTATTTCATATTATCTTTGTCAGAGAGGGAAGGGTCTCCTCATGGTTATTAAAATACAACTAAGTAGTGGTAAATAAAAATATCCAATAATGTACAACACATCGCATGCAATAATGGTTATTTTACATGTAATTACAATCACACAGTGGAAAATCCGTAAATAACCATCACTTACATCGAAAATGATTGTGGCTGAAGGAGCTCGGGAAGCTCGAGCAGTCCGCCCTCGCCCTTGGGGAGGGAATGAAATACGTTGCCTTTTCTTTTTCCTTCTACCGTAAAAGAATGCTTGTGTGTCGGGCCTTTGCCGTGACTACTTGCTACTCGTGCGCGATCCTGTCTATAGCCTACTTCCTGCTTGTGCGTCGGGCTGTTGCACCGACCGCTTGCTCGTAGATCTGTTCCGCCGACGCTACCGAATAAAATGAATCCTGACCGCGCGTCTGCCGCTCTTAATCACATTATTCAAGAGAATCCTGAATCCTGACCAGAAACCTGATCGGTTACTGCGATAAACCCTGAAAAGCCTGACCAGAATCCTGATCACTTATTGTGATGACCCAGACTTGAAGGAGAAGCCTGACCGCGCACCAATCGCTCTTAAACGCGTTATCTAGTTCCGCTGATCTGTCGACTGCGTGTTAGTTTATCTCTGACGTCGTGCATCATTTATCGAGATACTGCACTGCCGTTCCCTGAGAATCTTCTTCATATAACCGAGCTGCTGGTTGATATACTCTAAGGTTAACATCACGTAAGTTTTATTACACTACATTACATAATACAAAAACCAGCCGATGTTACAACGGGCTTTGATCCCGAAGTCATCACAAACAAACATTACATAATACACATATCGGACGGTGTAACTCCGGGCTTTGACGCCCAGTAGTCATCTTTCATTTACTCCGGTGGGAAGAAAGGTCATCGCCTTAATTCTACCACTTCCCAGAAGATCCATTTATACAGCACTAAACGGGTTAGTCCCAGATTCTTATAAATTTCCTTCACTAAACATATATTACACCTACAAACACCAATACACCTAACACCAGGCAAAAATTAGCAATAAAACACAAGCGACGACCGTAACCTGAAGATAATATTAATACCAGACGCGTTTATTATTGATCACCCGAGTGTTCCTCCAGCTATGTAAAGACGAAACCGCTGTTCGTTTACGTAATTAATTGCATCGCGAACCGATTACAATTCGTGCGATATCCACGTAACGTGAGTCCTTCTAGTAATATTTCTTAATAAAGAAATCCGATGAGATAAACGTATCTGTATCGCGAGTAAGTTTTCACGCCCTTGAAAGAAAAACTAATTCGTTCCCGAAGGTTTGAACACCTTACCAGCGTCATCATCAATAGTATAAGTGAGACACCACTTTCACTTTTGACCTTGGGGAATTTCCAATGACGCCCACGAGGGGGCGTATTTTTAACCTTGAGAAAGTTGTTTACCTTGAGGTTTACCTTGAGAAAGTTGTTTATCTTGGGAAGTTGTTGGCCTTGAGAAAGTTTACCTTGAGAGAGTTGTTTACCTTCAGAAACAGGCTAACCTTGAAAGAGTGGTTGGCCTTGGACCTGGTCTTGCGCGGGAAATTTGATATTGTTATTAATAATAAAGAAGTTCTTGTAACACAAGTGTAGGAACTATCTCTTGGACCTGGTCTTGCGCGGGAAATTTGAAATAGTTTTTAATAATAAGGACATTCTTGTAAGACAAGTGTAAGAACATGTGTTAGGGTATGCGCCCTCTTGTCGTGGCCTCCTTGGCTGGAAATAGTATTATAATAAGGGGCCCTAATGCTAACTTGCAAGACAGCTATAAGGACGTGTGTTAGGTTTGTGCCCCCTCTTATCGTGGCCCCTTGTTGTGAAATTTGAATCTGTTTGTAGCGCCACCTAGTAGTGTATAGACTAATGAATATTTTCTGTAATAAAAGTAGTGCCATCTAGCAGTATATTCTAAAAGTTCATACAGAGCCTTGTAATTGTTATGGTGGAATTTTTTTTGCATTCTAATAAGAGGTCTCTAACACCAACCTATCTTAGGAACTTGCTCTCAGACCTTGGAATTTAGATTTATAAACATGCCCCTAGGGAAGAGTGTAGTTACGGAAACATTTTTTTCAGCTTCCAATTCTAAAATACGAAAACACACAAGCACAAAAACACGCAAACGAAAGCACGCTAACACGAAAACTCGCAAAATTGCAGACATGAATCAAGACAGGGAGTTGGAGACTATAAAAATAAATAATTTTTCTTTATATGATTTTATTTATTCGTTATACCCAAACAGTAAAGCGTCAAAGTTTTCAATCCTTCCGCGTTTAGAGTAACTTATTCTATACTGTTTAGATTCAGGTCTAGTTAATACATTGTAACACTTGTCCCTAACTATTTTCCTATCGTTATATAGAAAAAGAGAGTCTTTACTATTACTAAGGACCATATCCTTCAACGATTCAAGGTTTATAGCACGAGAGTTATTATAGTTTATGGTGATATCCTTCACTTTACACGTTGATTTAAGTGATTTATCACTGGTTGAAAACACATTGTAGCTGTAGTTTTTCGGTCCTGCACTAACAAATTCGGCTATATAACTTCCTTCACCGTACGCTTCCAGCTCGTAAATCATCTGTCCAAGGAAATCTCCACAGGTTGGATTCCAGTCGTTGGGTTTCGTCACAAATATAACACTGCCTGTATCATAATACAGAACACGGCGGTCTAGTTTTTCCAGAAAGCTATATAGTTTTAAACCTGCATGAGCTGTTCTGTACGCGGCTATGGACACATTAATAGTCTTTAGAGGTTCACCTTCGCCATCAGGTCTATCCCAATTTACAATTATTGCATTTTCATTGATAGGTATAATGGATTGTACCTGAACCAGAACATCCGTAAACAATTTGAAAAAGTCCTTCGTCTCTGATACACTACTACTCTGGGTTAAATTTTCTCGTTGACCAAACTTACCCCAGCAAGAGGTTAACATTAGTTTGGCCAAGTACCTTAAGCCAGGATTTTTCTTAATGTTCTTTTCGTCCAGCTGAATCCCCTCTTTATCGTAATAATCTGTTATGAAGTTCAACTTCTCGGCTTCTGACGTACAATGGTTGGGCCACCCGGAACATTCCTGTCTGAGTTTCAGAAAATTATCGATGTAACCGCTAAACAGTCCATCCTGCTTCGTGATTTTGTCATATGTGGTTACCTCATACTCGCAAATCTCAAAAACATCCAAAACTTTATAGTTTTTAGAGATAGCCTTACGCAACTCGTCAGCTATAAACGTTCCTACGAAACTGCGCTCGAGTTCACTATGCCCACATTCCCCTTCATTTAGCTCAGCACCATAAGCCCTACATACATCAACTTGCCATGCGTTTTTAAAGGTAAAACTGGATGATAGTGAGATTAGAGGGCGGTAGTACTCGATATTTAACTAAACCCTCCACCGTGTCCAATGAAATGCTCTTACAATCTAAACCTACGTGAATTTTCGGATGACCTATAGGATATTTACAGTATTTATTTATATAAGGGTATAATGAGCACACGTCATAATACATTATTTTCTCGCTAATACCGTCGCACTTATGGTAGAGTTTGCTAGCATTAGTGCGTCTCGCAACTCATCGTTTGCAAGCATTTGTTTTTTAAAATCGCATTCACGTATCTCCACTAGATTATAACAGCGCTCGCGTAGAAACCGGGATCGCGTCGCCGTGTTCTCGTTTCGGACAAACATGAATGTATTCACACCCAGCTTTGGATCAATATTGGCTTGGTTGGGGAAACATTCCACGCAACCGTGCCAATAGCATCTAAGAAACTCGTAAACGGTATTTGATTCAGTGCAATAACCGTTGACCTTAACACCTTCAGGTGTTCTAAACTCGCAAGCTTTTCCTGCATGCTGTGAATATTCCACCCAACGTAACCACTGTATGGAGACTCTCGACTGTTTGTCGGCACGTCTATGACCGCCTTTTGGAATCAGCCTGATTGTTTTCTTTTTGAGGAAAATCCTACGAAACACTTTATTGCAGGCACTAGCAATTGTGATTGACTCCTCAAACGGATCGACTTTATTTTGAGTCGTGAAGGTCGACCAGAAACTAATGCAACCTTTAACGAGAATCTTAACATACATTAGACAATACTTCACAATTTCTTCACTCATGTTAAAAACATAATTACTCTGGGCCGCGTGCCAATAATTACTCTGGGCCGCGTGCCAATTTAAAAGTTTTTGCCGAATAATTCACCGACATCTGATTTGCACAATAATATTCAAGTGCAGGTAAAGGACCCTCATAATTCTGATTCTCGGATGTGTTGAAGTGAAATGGAAAATATCCTTTGGACTCGGGGAATTAAAAGTTTTCGCAAATGCCGAGAGTGATGATGAAATGAAACTGAGTAAGTCAATAAACCTAATATCGTCGCATTGAATGGAAAATAGTTTTAGACCATTGTAAATGATTTTGGGTCTCCATCGGTTATTATTAGCTACCATGCATCTAAGCACAAAACACACATCGTACCCCTTATGTTATGTGCAATGCATGTAACTTTAAATTTTCACGCTTTCTCGACAACATATGACAGAAACGATTCAACAGAATCTTCCGTGAAAATGTGCACTCTTTCGCTACACATCGGGCATCGCTCATTCAAATTGTCAGTGTATCGGATACAAACGGAACAAACATACGCGGCCACACACAGATTGGGATCATGCTGAAATCGATCATTTGTCCCCTCGCATACCTTCCCTTGCATGCATTCCAAATCATAAAAGATAAACATAGATGCTTTACCATTACTAGTGTCACATCGAGTCTTGTTAACGGGCATATAGCAAAGATATCCAATAGGTTTTTGGTCCCTGCACGTGGAACAATAGCTGTAACCGCATCTATGTTAACCCTTTACTTCTGTGGTTTTGAGGGATTTTAAACATCTACGTAATTTATCACATAGTGCACTGTCCTTGTGGCTTTTAAGACATTCGTGCCTATAAAATCTCTCTTACAATCATTGTAAGCAATTTTCGGATTTTCAATAGAACATGGCGGCTTTTGATGGCAACCAGGACACTGATACATACATTTCGCATGCCGTTTTTTGTTATTACAACGTTTTATACACTGTTCGCATTAATAACCGCAGGTAAATGCTGAAGTGGGACTAGTAATTACGTTGTACTGTTCGTCTTCGAGTATTAAATTTAAAACTACTCTCTGAGAGTCACCTATTCGCGAATTATAAACTACAATGGTATATGAAGTTAAATCATTTTGAAATGCTTGAATGTGCTCGTAACTACCACCCTGACTAAGGACTACACCGTTGTTTTGGTAAAGTTACATAGCCCGCGTTTGAAGTAAGGGGTAACCTATTTCCATGTTATGACGCATTGTATCGTTACTTCTAAACGCTATTGCTAAGTATAGGGCGCGAGCTAAACTTTTCTTTTCGTTGATTGTTGACGGTACAACAACAATACCCTGTTTTCTAGCCTTACAAAAGTCTGCAAATTTTAGCCCTGTCAAGTTGTTGCGTCCATAGCCAACAGGTACAGTCACTCTATCCACATTTAAAACTAACAAGTCGCTCGCGACAAAGCTAGCATTGCTCTGCATTACCGTTTCCAGTAGCGACATTATCACCGTCACCGACAACTGCTCAACTCTTCTAAATGATACTCCAATTGGTTTGTCTGGGAAATTTGGATTCCTTAATGTGATACCGACACGGTCTGACGGAGCTGCACACTTCACAATGTATGTATGCAGTTCCTCGAATGCACTCTACAAAAAGATGTTATTTCAGATTGGAAAAATCCCCAAATTGCGATCTTTACGATAAAAAATACTAATTGATTAGCTAAAGCGTACTTTTCCAGAGAATGGAATCAATTTTTTTTTATTGCTGTTATACAGGTATAGAAACATTTCTAAAACGACTGTTTAGGAAATTTCCAGGCTTTCTATAATCCTTGATAATGACTTTTGGTGTGTATATATATATATATATATATATATATATATATATATATATATATATATATTGCGATGGTTATAAATAGGTATAATAGAGGGGCAGAGTTGTATCGAGTGCAAATATTATATCGTATGCAAGTTCAAATAAAGTTGAAGAAGTTATACACTTTGTTATGAGAAAATACAATATACGAATATAAAAATATGGTTTTATACAACAAAACAGGCTTTATGGGGTTTGCAAATGATGTATTCATAAAAGCATTGAGCTATAGCAGTAGCATGTTAAAAGGTCAACACGATAAATATTAATGTGTAAGTTCAATTTCGTTAAAGATAAATAAGAAATTTCACATATAAAGCAATATAATTAAGCCATTAAACACATAACAGATATTGATTACATCAAGCACAATAATTCGAACGTGTAGAACATGTATAGTAATTGGTACAATGCGTAAAAACTCTGCGAACTATAAAAGGGTTATGGTACGAAGACGTTATGTTGGTAGATCATAGACTAAGTGTTTAAAAAGTGCTTAAGAACTTCAAGTGCCTTAGAAACATGTCTAAGAACATGAACAACATATGTGCAATGTGATATTAACCATATAAATACAATTTGTGTACAAAACTTACAAAATATGATAACAATATGAAAGTGTGAAAATACAAAATTAGAAACTATCAAGTACAGATAAACAGTGATTGTGTTAGAGACATATATAGAACATATTAGATAAACATTACAAGTGATATAAACGTTTAAAACGCAAGTTTACATTAAATTATATAAAGTTAGGTTAAGTACAATAATTAAGAAGTTTACAAATTTACAGCTTATTTAGGGCAAGATAAGTTGAGAATAAATTATAAAAGCATATAATAATAGGTTTCCTGATTTACAAAGAACAACTTTAATATGTAATTTAAACATAAATTTAGAAAAGTTAGGTTAAGTACATAAAATGAAGGTATTAAAGTAGAAATTTTGCTAAAACTATGTAAAATGGGTAGAGATAAGTGTATTCTTATATAGTTTTTTTATGCAGAAGCTGAATATGTCATCAGTTTAGTTGTAAAATACAGAATTTATTAGATATTAATAAATTTAGGTATAAAATTTTCAAAATGTAAATTCATGAATCGAATTATATCATGTGAGGTGTCTATCTGTCAAAATGTTTTTAAAAAGCAAATCCGAATTGAATTGAAAAGTTACGGCATAATTTATGTTTTAGTTAAATTAATTTTTCGTTTAGACCAATCGAATGCCAGGATCTTTTGTATGTAATGTAAAAAATTGAAAGTTATGGCAGCTATGAGAAAGTATAAAAGCAATTGCTCCTGATTTCTCACTCTCTTCTCTTCTATTTTTTGTGGCTAACAAGTCATAGTGCGAATAGTGCATTTTAAACATGTAATTAAAATTTTCGTTAACATTATCGGAAGTGAACCGCGAGCAACGTAGAGTCTGAGATTTCAGAAACAATCGTTATAACATATAACAAAATTTTAAAAACTAAGGTTACCGGTTATAATATTCGACACTATTGTTTTGTTTCATTTCGAAATTTTGTTCAACATAGGGTGATGTGCATTTTTTTATTTTAATAAAATTCGTCTGTTATTTTGGATGTGATGTTTATTTTTCTCAAAAGTAATTGAGGTTATAAAACAATTTTAACTTCAAATCTAAAATGAAAGTGTTAGCAATTATAAAAGTTTATGAAAGAATAAGTCACAAAATTAATCCGAAAATTAATAAATATTTAAATAAATATTTAAATATTCAAATAAAAAGTGCAACTGTGAAAGAAAACGACCATATTACCCAAGTGCAACGTATTTACCGCAAAGAATATTACCACAAGTTAGTGAAGCTCGATTAATTCATGGAAATTGAGCAGTACCATTTTCTACAGGAAGGCAGTATCATCGTTAGATGGAATGAAGTTTACATCCAATATAATGAAAATTTCGAAAATACATGTGAGTTTATTTTATTATCATAATCTAATAGATTGCATTGATTATTCTTTTGATGTCCTGTATGTGTGTATTCTTTTTTAATTTCTGTATGATTGTTATGCAACGACGTGCATCAATATCTGGAAAGGTAATGAACAAATGTAATCATAAATATAATAATTCTAATGTTAATTAAAGTAAAATTGTACTTACTAAGAAAAGATCGTTGTTTGGAATTTTGACAAGCTGCACATATTTAATTTAGCAAGGACGCAACGTATGCATACATGTTGCAAATTCCATAGAGGTCTGGTACACGTTAAAACAAATAATTGTAAAAAAATATTAAATTATACACATGAATATGTCCTTGTGTGAAATAAAATTTTATGATTTCACGTTAACATGTCAATTCAATAATAATGAAAAAGTTTAATGTTTTATTTTTATTTGCCTACGAAATTCAAATTGAACCCGATCCCTAAGTAGACACACACACCACGCACCAGGCCCTCCTCACTCATGCACGCACGCATGCACTCAGCACGCACTCACTCACTCACTCACTCACTCACACACACACACACACACACCACACACACACACACACACACACACACACACACACACACACACACACACACACACACACACACACACACACACACATACACACACAAACTCGCACACACACACAGACAGAAATTTTGAAAATTTTCTAAAATTTGTTTTCGGGTTCAGGAGCCCTAAGACATCAATGCAACGCAACTTACTTTTTCGATTTTTCTCGACCGCAATACTTTCTTGTTTAGCAAAAAGTAAAATACACGATAGCATCGTCTTTAAGTGTTCACTGTTTGGTTACATTGACGTTACTAATTACCATAGTCCCTCCAGAAAGGTACGCCTATGTCTCTGCCAGAACGCTCTCCTCCCTATTCCCTTTGCCCTAGTGTTATGTTGGAGCCAAACAATTCCTTATAAAATGATTAGGAATGCTGGGTTTATAGTCATTGGTATATAATCTTAAATTGTGTTAATCCGATCAGCTAGCTACTACAGACCAAAGATATGGTTTACCATCTGCTATCGACCTAATAAAAATTTTGGTACAATTTTTTCAAGGATCTTCGTTCGGATGAGGCTTTTAGTAAAATGCTCTCTGATACAAAGAACTCACTGACGTTATTGACACCTAGCTGATTCCGAATTAACACAACCACAAAAAGACTGTTAACTTTCTTTACAACGCGCGCCATGATCTAGTTGCAGATCCAAAATTAATTTATTTATAAATTTGTTTTTACAAGCGATCATTCAATTAATGTTTTAGAATCCAGATTTGATTTGATGAATACAGACAGCAATCAGTAGTATTGGGTGGAGTTATATCCACTCGACGTTTTTTAATCGAACAGAACTTTACACACACAAAACTATTTTTAAGGTTAATAAATGTGAAGTTTATTGACTGTTGGATTTGTTATTTACAGTCCTTAATTAAATACTTGACTCTTGAGAATTACTGGGTTAGGACTTTTAACGAAAAACGATTTTCAAGTTACGTTTCGTTTAATTAATTAAACTTCATCAGGCTGGAAGAAACGCAATTAAGTGATAATCTTAACACTCCTAATGTTTTTCCAGCCTGATGAAGTTTAATTAATTAAACGAAACGTAGTTTGAAAATCGTTTTTTTCACAAAAGTCCTAACCCAGTAATTCTGAAGAGTGAAGTAATTTATTGACAGTTCTTGATGTTCGTTTGAAAATCTCGATCGCGGCCTACTTAATTTTGATGGTTTGACGGCTTATACCATATGTATGTTTACTATTATGATACATCCAGACAGAAAAGACGCGGGTTGAAGGAAATGGAACAAATAATTATGTAATTCCAAATAATTCTTAATACTAAATGCAATTCTATATCTAATAAAGGTTATCTACCATTTATACATAGAATAAAATTCTACGTCAAATAAGTAAATAATACATTTTGAATAAAATGACAACGTCTATTGACGGTTGCTAAGTGATTGCTTGGGAAGCTGTGCGATTTATTTTACAGCTGTGCGTTTTCTTTTACCGTGCGTTATAGACATCTTACATTGATTGTAGACTGTGTGTCTTTGACTATTTACAGTAATGGTCGTAGGTAAATAATTTTTCCGACGACCAAATGTAAATATGACACATAGCACACAGATTACCTACTACGAAAGTCACAAATATCACTCTAGAATGAAAAGTAAAATATCACTAGTAGAAGAGGGAACCTTGGCCGCCATCTTGGATTTTGACGTCACAAGGATGCCCACGTGGGGACCGTATTTTCAACCCCTATGGTTTCTTTTCGGAGGCCTTTTTCATCCCTAATTATATTTATTTGCCCACATGCAAGCTAGTATTTTCACCCCTAAGGTTTCTTTTCGAGGGTCAACCCTAATTAGAGCCTTTTGACAGTAATTTTGTACTTGCTCACGTGAGGGGCAGATGTAGGTCTTGGGTTAGGTCTAGGGGCTGGGGCTGACCTGGGTTTGGTCTTGGGCTAGGGCTGGACCTGGAGCTGGTCTTGGGGTTTGGTCTTGGTCTTGGATTTGGGGTTGGTCTTAGGATGATTTTTGATGGTCATCTAATTAAGGTTCTTTTGGTAACATTAAGAGCAGTACAACCCCTGGAGGTTAGGCAATTGCACGTGTTGTGATTCAAAAGATTTTTATTTAGTCTATTTAAACGAGGTTGTTGGTAGAGTATCTGTTAGTATAGTTTAGCGATTCAAGATGGAAGGTCAGTTTAAGCACCCTTTTCGGCGATAGTTGAGGTCCGTCGAGTTGTGGGAAATCGTATTTTATCGTGGATTTTCTAAAAATATCGAAACTGCCTGCGATTCAGCTTTTGAAAAATTATCTGGTTTTACAGTGAGTGGCAGCCTTTATTCAAAGATCTCTCTGTGGAATTTCAAAAGGGTTTACCTGATATGGAACAGTTTGACGGAGAAAAGTCTGTCTTAATAATAATTGACGATCTAATGCGCGAAACTAACGGCTCTGTGGTTGATATTTTTACAAAGGTTGGCCATCATCGAAATCTAAGCGTATTTTTCTTAACGCAGAACATAATATTTCATCAAGGGCGTGGACAGCGGGATATTTCTCTCAACGCACATTACATACTTTTGTTTAAGAACCCACGTGACAGAGCTCAGATACAACATTTAGCAAGACAGATTTCGCAGACAACCCAAAATTTTTAGAAGCAACGTACCCAGATGCTACTTCAAGCCCGCACGGATATTTATTGTTCGATTTAAAACATATTCGGCCCTCAAAGTATCTGCCAGGTATATATAGCGAGAAAAGGGTTTAAGCCTCACAGTCATAAAGATTACATCATATATGATGGCTGACGTTTTAAGCGAGAACGCTGATATCCTGCGTGCATTAGCCAGATTAAGTAAAAGTCAACGTGGCGCTTTATTGAAATGTTTGGATAGTAAGCAGGTAGGTGTATTTGTGAGTGCACATAACATTTTAAAAGGTCATGTACTCTATCAGCTGATCAGAAGCAACGACTCTCAACACAATGACGTCATAAACTAACTCTGAATAGCGTCAATTGTTATTCTATAGACTCGATCCCAGTTCATTTGTTTAGTTAGTTAATTAGATAAAGGTGTGAATGCTACGCTATTTTTTTTAATTAATAACATGTGGGTACGTATTTGTGGGTTTCAATTTTGTAGTTATTGATTCGCATATACTAAACCATTAAAGTCTTTTATCTTCTTATTTCCGTTATATCATTTTGGTATTTTTAGCAAGCTGTAAGTCAAACCAAATCACTATTTTTGAACTGTAAGCTGATTTTCGCAAGCTGTAAGTTATGATTTGATTAATTGAGATTGATCTGATTGTTTGGTTTGATCGAGTGTGATTTGTTAGAGATTTATTTGCGTAATTTGATTTGTTTGAGAAAGACGAGTGAGAGAAGGACGAATACGATCAACCTCTACTACAGAAAACATTGATTAGTCCTTAAACCACTAGATAACGCCACAAACACACCCTAATTAGTCATAGAAATATACCGCTAGGTGGCGCTACCTCTATTACTGAACACATTCGCTAGTTCGTACAGCACTAGATGGCGACACAAACAAATTCAAATTTCGCGCCATTATTAGACTACTATTTCCAGCCATGGGGGCCACGGCAAAGGCGAAGGTCCGAGAACAATTTCCTACACCTGTCTTACAAGTTAGCATTAGGGCCCCTGATTATAAAATTTCCCCCTGAACAGATTTTTGGTTCTGACTTTGGCTACCCAAAGGCCAGGCCAATTCCAATGTCAGGCCCCAAGGTCAAACTCGAAGTCAGCCACGTGGTCGGCCTTGAGAATTCCCATGATCAACCCTCAAGGTCAAATTACGTCCTCCGCGTGGACGGCCTTGGGAATTCCCAAGGTCAAAAGGAAAGGTGAAGTGTCTCCCTTCTACCGATATAGTACCTCTAGCAGATTCATCGAGAAAACTACAACAAGAAATAGATAAACAAGAGTTATTGAAAGGAAAGCAATGAAAATAAACTCAAACAAGAGCAAAGTAATGAAAATCGAGAAAAACGAAAAGAAGAATAATGTGCAATGGAAAAGAATTTAGAATGGGTCAATAACTACGAACGATAATAAATAAGAAGGAAACAATAGAACAGGATTGATAAAGCAAGCAAGCAAGGTATTTTACATAATAAACGTACCAATAATAACGAAAAAAGAAGTAAGCATACAACGTTAAGAGTATATAGAAGCATATGCGTCCCAACACTGACATATGGCGCGGAAAGCTAAGATAAGATCAGAATAACCGCGGTAGAGTTGAAATATCTAAGAATAGTAGTAGGCAGGACTATAAAAGATCGCATAAAAAACACAGTAACCAAAGAGGAACTGGGACCACTACTAAGAAATAGAGAAGACAACTCAAGTGGTATGGACATTTAGTGAAGATGACAAGCATAAGAGAACCAAGACCACTCCCAGACCCTGGAAAAGAGAGTAGAACAGAGGGGAAAAACCTAAGAGAAATAAAGACTTGCAGCCAACCGTGACAGTTTTCGAAAATGGATAGAGGACCTGACGCTTTAGGGCAAAAGGGAGAAGGGAAAGAAAAAGAATAACTATAACTCTTCTTATAGGTAATTCAAATTGTGTTAAAGTATCCACTACTGATCAGAACAGCAACAAATCAATGAATTCTATCTGATTTAACTAAACACCCTTTTATAAATCAACGAAAATCATGTTTTGTTTATCATTATTATTAATTATTCATTTATTAATGAATTAAATCTAAAAGTCTAAGGCCTTCTGCCTCCGTTATTTTTTTGGGAAAAAGGATAAGTACTACATCAATATACGTAAGAATGCTAAAATATTGATTACTAAACAGTTTCCTGCACAATTTTCTGGAGCCTACCAATAGGCTTCAGTCAAAGTGGGTATGTACTTCCTTTAGTGAGAGACCCCTTGCTACAGATATATACTTTTGCTGCTGCCAAAAATAAAAAAATTATAAATTGCATTCTAATGGAAATTAGTACAACACAAATGAGTTCACCTTAGTACGGGCTACTACAATTAAGCTTTCTGTTTGTTTAAAAACTATTTCACTTTAGAATAATTACAGAGGGCCCATTTGTAGTCAGTATTTTAAATATGTATTGCATCATGTACTATAAACTTACTTATACTTCGATAATTACATTAGTAACATTTGTACTTAGGCCTTTTAAATTATGGATTACATAATGATGCGCAAAATTACGATTGAATAACAGCATAAATCACAACAAAAGTACTACTGACTGCTTGAATTGTGCTTTAGAAAAGGACTGTAAATTAGGTTTCACTTTTGTTAAATAATTACATTGGTTACAGTTGCATTCAATACTTATACCTATTATATTGAGCATTACACTGTGCTACTAAATCCATCTGTTACATAATCACATTAGTATTAAAGAACCGATTACTTGAATTGTGCTTTAGAACATGTCTTTGTAAATTATATTTCAGTCTTGCTGGTCGCATTTGTAATCAATTCTGAAAATGTGTTGCTCAATGTCTATTAAGATTACCTGTAAATAATATGTTACATAATCACATTGACTACATGTGTATTGGGTGTACTATAGTCGGAAGCCCCTGCATAAATTGCAAGATACAATGAGTGGTTTTTTGCTAATCGGCCAAGTACTGATGTGCCTTCGACTAGTCACAAAATCAGTTGATTTAGTTAGGTTACATCAGATTAGTTAGGAATTTCAAGATAGTGTTTTTTTACTATACACTGTGCAATGAATTCAGAGTGGACTCACTTACAAATTTGGGAAGTGGCTCATGACAAAGAAACATTAATTAAATTTCTTCAAAAATTGAATTTAATTCACAAAGAAATTAATTGTCCCGGTTGCGGTCAGGGTATGACATTTCATACTGATATTGGACCTCTGCGATCATTTACCTGCAAAAAAACGGACGCAACATACAGCCATGCCAAAGGAATACAAAATTTCAGCAACTCATTTTGGAACCGGTCAAGATACTCTGGTTAACACTGTCATTGCTCAATCAGGATACATATGAATGGGCAATTGGCAATTCTGGTAAACCAAAACTTCTTGAAGTTTAACTCAGCGAATTTATGCAGGGACTGCCGACTATAGTAACCCCTTTGTATTTATAACTATTTGAATTGTGCTTTACAACAAGCCTGTTTAAAGTAGATTTTACTTTTGTGGAATAAACACATTTATAATTAATACTTAAATTATGCATTATAAAACGTCACTAAATTAAGTTTCACTTTTGTTGAGCAATCATTGGTTACATTTAAATTTAACATTTATATTATGAATTTCACAATATGTTCTAAGTGGCGCTTGATTTTGTTGCATGATAAAATTGTTCACACCTGCACTTAATTCCGTTAGCACTTTTTGAATTGTAGGTTAGAGCATGACTATGTAAATGCTTGATTAGGTCTTTGCATTGGTCACATTTGTATTTATGACTGCTTTCACTGGACTTCAGACCATGTCTTTGAAAATTAACTTTTATTTTCAATGAATAATCGTATTGGTCACGTTTTGTATTTAGTACTTGAATTGTGATTTAAAATGTCTGTATATTGTTTCACTTTTGTATTCAATACTTATGTATTGAACGATGTCTTTCAAAGTGACTTCTCCATTGTGCTGTATAATCACATTGCTCACATTTGTATTGAGCATTACTTGAATTGTGTCTTAGAACATGTCTTCGTAAATACCGTTTCACGTTTGTTGAGTAATCACATTGATTGCATTTGTATTTAGTATTGAAATTGTGTTTAAGAACATGTCTTTTTAAATTAGCTTTTATTTTTGTCGAATAATTGCATTGATTACATTTATATTTAGTACTTATATCATGTATTGTATGATGTCTCTCAAAGTGACCTCCCCATTTTGTTACAAAATCACATTGCTCACATTTGTATTTGGGGTTACGTGACTTGTGCTTTAGAACATGCTGTTGTAAATCAGATTTCATTTTTGTTGAATAGTCACATTGGTCACATTTGTATTCTATACTTACATTATGTATTGAACGATGTCTTTCAAAGTGACTTCTCCATTTTGCTGTATAATCACATTGCTCACATTTGTATTGAGCACTACTTGAATTGTGTGTTAGACGAACATGTCTTTGTAAATACAGTTTCATGTTTGTTAAGTAATCACACTGCTCACATTTATATTTAGTATTGAAATTGTGTTTTAGAACATGTCTTTTTAAATTAGCTTTTATGTTCGTTGAATAATCACATTTGTCACATTTATATTTAGTACTTATATTATGTATTGCATGATGTCTCTTGAAATGACCTCTCCATTTTGTTACAAAATCACATTGCTCACATTTGTATTTGGGACTACTTGAATTATGCTTCAGAACATGCTTTTGTAAATCAGATTTCATTTTTGTTGAATAACTGCACTGCTCACATTTGTATTCTATACTTATACTATGTATTGAACGATGTCTTTCAAAGTGGCTTCTCCATTTTGCTGCGTAGTCACATAACTCACATTTGTATTTAAGACTACTGGAATTGTACTTTAAAACACGTTTTCGTAAATGCTGTTGCACTTTTGTTGAGCAATCATTTGTATTATGTATTATAAGGTGTTGTTTTAAATATCTTTTCACTTTTGTTGAATAATTGCATAGGTCACACTTATAATTTTCCTTCAAATGATTTAATTGCCTTGTATCAGTTTCTATACAATTTACTAAAGATTTTTCTTCCACTGTTGCATTGACGGTTTCTTCAAATTCATTCTTAATATTAATACCGCCTGAATCATAACCCAGTTCTTCTTTGATTATATCCTTATTCAACATAACATGCTTCTGAGTAAGAAATAAATTAATTTGTGCTTCATTTTCAGGTTCGAGTTTAATAATTTTTTTATCAACCCTTCGCGACATTTACAATTTGGTTTTTCTTCTGTTTGCCAAAAGTACTAAAGCAGAGACAGTTTCTGTACAAATAACGTTTTCCTAGAACTCTGTGTCCTTGAATTGATAGTTTGTATTTAACTGTTACTGCACAAACCGCCTAAAGTGTCTATTCTCAGAGTTGAGGGAGAGTTAGGAAAGTGATTATTGACATTTCTCACCTGCGCATTCGTAAGCATCAGCAGTGGCGGCTCGCTATAAAGTGCCAAGGAGCCATTCCACTATCTCAACGACTTAGGAATCCCATATTTGTTTATTAAAGAAACTAAGACTGCTAGTCAGGGTGGAGAATTCCATAACGAAGCCGCTGTGAAGCTTTTGTATTCTTATGGTATTGAACAACGTTTGACAATCCCATATACCTGCTACAGAACAGAGTGGGTACAGTGAACGTGAAACACAACTTTAGTTGAGGCTGCTCCTACAATTATGCATACTTGTGAAGAATTCTCCCTTGTTTGTCAGAGTTTAACAACACTGCCACCTCTGTTCTGAACATAACTGGACCCACCTCTGTAGAAGGAAAGTCACTGTTATGGTTTGGCAAGAAAAACATTATGCTCACGTACGTAAACAAAAGCGAAGCAAACTGTGGGAAAATGTATCCTCATTGGTTATGATGGTGATGACGGTTATCGGTTACCTACTGAGTTTGATTCACAATCACCCAATATTAATCAGATCCAGACATGTGACATTTAATAAATCATTTATAAAGTCAAGAGTCAGATATTTCCGAACCTGATGGACGAACTTCCACTGATATAAAGATTCACTTCCCCAAGCCCAAAAGTAGTATCCAATGTATGATACAAAGGAGAATGTATTACATGATGAAGCTATTTCTAGTATGCTTCTAACTTTAAATGACACTCCTATCCCGAACTCGGATAAAGATAAAGGTTTATCAGCTTTGTGAGTCCATCTAATTTGAATAATGCATTAAGTAAAAACGGAGAAAAATCGAATGAATCTTACATTACACCAGATAGACCTCTTGTTGATTTTAATGATGAAGAACGGCTAACCACTGATATGGGAACCCTTCGATCACCAAAATGATATGATGACTACATCATGTCTGCTGTTGTAAGTGCGATTTTGAGGAACCTAAAACCAAAAGGATAAGTGGTTGAATCCAAAAGAAAACAAGACGTGGATTTTAGTTGAAAGACCAAAAGACAGAAAACTTGTTCCTAGCAAATGGATAATTAAAGTAAAAATCAATGCAGCTGGAAGGCTCGATAAGTACAAACATCGACTAATTGCAAGAGGTTCCACTCAAAAGAAGGGAGCAGATTACTTTAATACATTTAATTCTGTTGTTAGAATGGCGATTATTCGATCTATTCTTTGCATCGTTGAAGGAATTGTATCTCATACCATTCGATGTGGCTACTAGTTTTTTAAATAGATCATTACAGGATGACATATTGTTACAACCCATTTTGAGTTGTATTAAAATACACCGTAATTTATGTTCTTCGTTCATTTAGTTGTAAATATAAGAAAAAATTTAATTATCAATGATTTGTAGGTATGTGGTAGGCAACTTAATTTTAATATTTTCTTAATGGTTTACACTCCCACTTCTTTAAATCATTTTTTTCTGCTCATATTTTCACGCAACGCGTCATCACCAGATGTGTCCATTTTTTCATTTCTTGATGAATGTTGTGTTGTTTAGGAAGCCATTTTTGGGTTTCCACCTAAATTTTGTGAAAAGTGCTATTGATTTAATGGTAAGAAGTATTTAAATGGTATTATATTAAAATCTAAAACATTTGCTCTTTGCAGGCACTTTTACTTTCACTTTTATTTTTTTTCACATTTAATTCCATTTTAATTACCTTTCAATTCTACTTTTACGTACGCTTTCATTTTATGATTGCAATTTTTTATTTGAACTTTCGAGAGAATGCAATAAACATTGGATTGTTCAAATTTCTTGAAGAAAAACTTATAAGAACTAAAATTCCATTTTGGTGGTTTACAACGCAAAGCATTGTTATTTCTAGATATTCCGCAATATTGGTACAAAGATGACATCACCTTGGTTTGCATTTCCGCATTTATTTTTATAATACCAGGGGTTCCCAAGATGTATTATATTTAGTAACAGGTAAGTTTAATGATTTCTTAGTATAAGGCTAATTTTAAGATATATTTTATATAACCCTAAATTTAACTGTTAATAAACATAGTTTGTATATTTTTTTATTTTTTACATTTTGGTAAAATTTTTATTGTAAACCTCGGTTTAGTTATTCCGAGCATAATTAAAAAATAACTTTGCGTCCGAGATCATTTTTATTAGTGTTACATTGCAGTTTTTTTTCTATTGATGTTAAATGGAAATACACAGCATAAATTGTGGTAATTAAGCAAACCAAAAGCATGAATCGGCCCATTTTAAACTACCGACTGGGACAAAGGCATTATTTTTGGTGAAGGGGTTGTATCTCGAGTTAGTTTAACGATTTGTTACGAGAACATTTAACACCCATTAATTTATTAAATTTTTTAAACCTCTTCAACCACATCATTATAATATGTGAATAAATCTGAAGGAATCAATGACGGGACAAATAAAGTTTGTAAATTAAATAGAAGTTTGTATGGTTTTAAACAATCTCCCAGATGTAGGAACATGTAGATTATTTGAAATCTATTGGATTCAAACAATGTAATATAGATCCATGTTTGTTGATGAGAAACAGGCATAGTAATAAAATTATTGTAGCACTGTTTATGGGCTTGCAGCTTCCACAAATACAAAAGAAACTGATAAGTGTATTGTCGAATTGAAAAGAAGGTTTAAGATGATCATAAAACTAGCTTCATATTTTCTTGGTAGAACAATGATTGCAAAAACATGCCCATAAACTTCTGGAACACTTTGGCATGAGTGACTGCAACCGTGTCAGTACACCAATTAACAAAGAATTACAACCAGATGAGAGTGAACAACATAAAATAAAGTTTCCGTATAGAGAATCTGTTGGCGCATTGGCGAATCTAATGGCAGGGCACGACCAGATATATCACATGCCATAAGCGAAGTCTCCGGGTGTGTTGAAAACCCATCTACACAAGATAAGGTGAAAAGAATTTTTCGTTTACTTAAAGAAACTCTTGATTCAGTAATAACGTACAGAAAGGATACAAATCTTGGAATGTTATAGCGACGCAGATCACAGAATGTTATAGCGACTACTGGAAGCTCGACTTCTGGAATTCCATGCATGTATGCGTAGGTGTAATCTCTTGTGCCAGTCGTAAACACACAACTGCAGCCATTTCAAACACCGAAGTTGAGCTCGTTGCAGATAGCGAAGCAGCCCGTAAGATCGTTTGGTTAAAACGTCTCTTTAATAAAGTTACTGAATTGAATGAAAATCCTACGCTATAAATTGATAATCAAAATCCAGAACTGCATCGAAGAACGAAACACATTGCTATAAGACATTTTTATGTCAGAGAGTTGGTAACTGATGATGAACTTCAAGTGAAGTATGTCCCAACAGTGTGCTGATGTTCTAATAAATAAAATGGTTGCGCTATTCTTTGAAATATTCTATTTTATTGATCCTAAAATCTAAAGCTCAATAATTGCTTTTATAATTTTATTAAAAGTGTGGAGGAATTTACAATTACTCTAATGGAGCTAAATTATATCTGGCACACATTCACATAAGGCTGCCGCGAGAGCAGACGGTCTGTCATAAAGGAAAAGCATAGTTGAAGCAATAACATGGAATTGGTACAATTTCGGAACACAAAAACGCAATGCGTCTATGTGTCACATTTATAAATGTAGTTTACGTTACGCTTTTCGTAACACGATAATTCTATTAAATTACCGTATTTGTACTGAACACGTTGTAAGGTTATTTTGACGCACCATGTATATGCAGTCTTCTGTAACGTATGGAACGTATTTTGAATGGAAATAAAGTGAGTTTGCACGGAAAAAATGTTGTGTATGCAGAATGTAAATGGGTGTAAATAACACGCCACTGGAATTTTGCGGGTATAAATGTAGTAACATTGCACAATAATAAAAATTGAATGCACGTTCAAGGGTAAATCGTGTTGGAATTTGTTAAATTGTGCGGAATGAGAAATCGCCCATAAGAGAAATATTCATAAAAGGTTGCGTCAAGTTCTGGATAGTATACGGAATCAATTTGAGTACGAATAACCGTTTTTCCGAAGAGTTGTGAGTATATTTGTAAAGAAATTCAAGATTCTTGTTCCTTTTCAGGATTTCCACTCGGTAAACCGACGCATTGGATTCTCATTTAAAATAGGTTGATTGTGGTTTTTGAGCTTAACAGTTGTGACATTTTGACAATTTGGTAGACGGAAGATATTTAAGCGACAACCTGTTAAGAGTCGCTCGGCAAAACTCGAATAAAGAGCAATCGCGCGTACAGTTTTAAGGGACCTTAAAACGGCCAGTGCTGGTCTTTGTTTGTAAACATTTAGTGCTGCAGTGTATATAAGTTGACTGCAAAAACCCATATTGGGGATGAAGTATTTAAACATTTACGAATAAAAGGATTAATCGTGAATTGAAAGGAAATACTGGTGTTTTTCTTTCAAGAATTTGAAAAGTACTAAGGCAGATTTAAAAGTACAACAGCAAATATTAAGTAAAAAGTGTTCAGTATTGAAGCGTGCAATTTAACAAAGAAATCTAAAGTAACCTTTTAAGTAACAAAACTGTGTCAATGAAGCTAGCTAGTAGTGGACATTATTGTCATTGGTTGTAGTATATATGCAATCGTTAATAGTACGAAATCGATTGTATAAAAGCAACTAAGAATTTTAATATTCAAGTGGAAGTAAATATTTCTTGTGACAAACATTTATTTTGAAGGGTATGTGTTATATGCGTGTTAGGCGAGAGTGAACAACAGGCAGTTAAGTTCGCTAGTGATTTAACGGTCAAATTACTTAGATATTACGGCTGTTTTCTGTTTTCTTTGTGACAAGTGTGGGTACATATTAAAAGATTACTTGAAGCAAACCATTTCCTATGGACATCCCGTTATACCGGACAAAGGATTACCTAATGTAACTAAGAATAATTATAGCTTCTTATAAAAGTGTGATTATCTTTAGTCATTATTGTTTATTTAGTTAAATTACATACGAGTAATAAGGATAATCAAAGAGAGGGTATTAAACCAACCTAAACATTTTTATTCGCGCGCGTGTTTGTGTATGTGTGTGCGTGTGCGCGCGCGTGCGTGCGTGTGCACGTACGTACGTGCTTCCGTGCGTGCGTGTGGTAGCGTACGCGCATGCGTGTTTGTGTATTTTCGCTTGTGTGTGTGTGTGTGCGTGTGTTTTCGCGTGTGCGTGTTTACGTGGTTGCGTGTTTGAACATTTTAGCGTTTGTGTATTTTCGTGATTGAATGTTTTCGCGTTTGCGTATTTTCGTGTTTGTGTATTTGTATGTTTTCGGGTTTGCGTGTTTGTGTGTTTTCTTGTGTGTTTACATGCCTACGTGTTTTCGTGTTTGTATGTTTCGCGTTAGCGTGTTTGCGTGTTTTCATGTTTTCCTCATACACATTAGCGGCATGGTCACTGCGTATATGCACACCATACGCGGCTACTTATGAGAATGCTGGGGTAGTATTTCCCCTTAGGATGCTTCCAATCCTATCCTGACCACACTTATCCTCAATCCCACCATGCATATATACGAAATGTACATACGTATGCTGGGAATCCATGATTGTGGCTGAAGGAGCTTGGAAAGTTCAAGCAGTCCCCGCCCCCATTGGGGAGGGAATGAAATACATGGTCTGTTCCTTTAGCCCTATAATATGATAACAAAATCATTGCATCAAGCAACCAAAATTTTATAAATTAAAATAACTTGATCTGCAGGTTATGTTACAGCTGTGGCTGAAAAAATGATTTCGGCCTCATTTCAGGTCCAGAATCATATACAGACGAAAAACGGAACAGTATGATACTGCGTGAAAATTAAGCAATAATAATGTACACTAATAGTGAGCTAATTAATTCAATTCTATTTTCATTTTCTTAACATGAACTACTATAACTTTACCAAATACAAGTAAGTCATTGACATCATCTTCAGCAATCACAATTGAATTTATTTAGATTTGTATTTAGGACTATGTAAATTGTGATTTAAAACCTTTCTTTGAAATTACGTTTCACTTTTGTTGAGTGATAAATTTTGAACTATGTATAGCAGTGTGATTACTAAATTTACTTCTAAATACTGTTACAAATTCGGATTGGTCACATTTGCATTTATGACTACTTTAAGTTCTGCTTTAAATCACATTTAGAACTTATGTATTGAACAATGTCTGTCAAAGTTACTTCTCCATGTTGTTATATAATCACATTGTTCACAGTTGTATTTAGAACTACGTGGATTGTGCTTTAGAACATGTCTTTGTAAATAGTATTTCATTTTTGTTGAGTAATCACATTGATCACATTTGTAATCAGATTTTGAATTATGTATTGCAATATGTCGACGAAAACTACTTATAATAACTGTCAAATAATCACACTGCTTACATTTGTATTTACGACTGCCTGAGTTGTGCATTAGAGCGTGTCTTTGTAAACTGTGTTTCACTTTCGTTGAGTAATTACAATGGTCACATTTGTAATTAGTACTTATATTATGCATTGCATGATGTCTTTCAAAGTAACTTCTCCAGTTTGTTACATAGTCACATTGTTTACATTTGTATTTAGAATTGCTTGAATTGTGATTTCGAACATGCCTTTGTAAATACTGTTTTACTTTTGTTGAATAATCACATTGGCCACATTTGTAATTCGGACTATTTAAATTGTGTTTTAAAATATGTCTTTTTAAAGTGCGTTTCACTTTTGTTGAGTAATCACATTGGTCACATTTATAATCAATTCTTGAACTATGTATTACACTATGTCTAATAAAACTACCTCTAAATACAGTTACAAATTCACATTTCTTACATTTGTATTTAAGACTATTCATGTTGTGATTTAAAACATGTCTTCGTAAATTCTGTTTCACTTTTGTTGAGTATTCACATTTATCACATTTGTATTTAGGAGTTTTAGGACTAATATTATGAATTGAACAATGTCTTTCAAAGTTACTTCTCCATGATGTTTTATAATCACAATGTTCACATTTGTATTTAGAACTACTTGGATTGTGCCTTAGAACATGACTTTGCAAATAGTGTTTCACTTTTGTTGAATAATTGCATTGACCGCATTTGTATTCATAACCTATATTATGTATTACAAGGTGATTGGTTAAATATTTTTTTCCTTTGTTGAATAATTACATTGGTCACAATTGTAATTATTTTTAAATAACTTATTTTCGTCGTCTCCGATCCAATATCATATGCTAAATAATGATATTCTTTCACTTTCGTAGCAGCGATATCTTCAGCTTCGTTCTTAATTTTAATACCATCAAAATCGTAACGTATTTCGTCTTTGATTAAATCTTTGTTCAACATAACTTGGTTCTGAGTAAGAAATACATTAATTTGTGTTTCAGTTTCGGGTTCGAGTTTAATAATTGTTTGATTAACTTGTACCGACATTTCGAAGTTGATTCTGTGACAAAAGTACTAAAACAAGGACAAAGGGTAGTCTCAAAAACGGTTGCTCTGCTCTGTTATCGGTTGATCATTTGTATTCTACTCTATATTTTCTACGTTTATAGAACTTTACTGTGTAGATTGTTAGAGTAGTGCACAGTTTAAATCAAATTAACTCCAGTATCACACATCGGTGTGAAGAATTGTAACAAAATTGCGGAGTATCAACCTATTCCACTTAAGGCGTATTAGAGAAGGATAGCGGCGTAAACTACTTCTGCTCTGGGTTGAATAACGTTCGCCGCAGTAGTTAGACTCATATTACTTTCAAAAATTTTTCTCGAAGCTACTAGAGTGCCGTGTTGCAAAACGAGGTAAGTCAGTTACGTTATTTTTGGTAAATTTTGCAACACTGTATTCTGTAGTGAAATATGAGTGCGATTAAAGCCTCAGAGCTAGTTCTTATGAATCAAACTTCGCAAGAACGGTCCGAATTTTTATGAAAATTTCGCTAAAAGAAAGACAATTTCAACTTTCTTGTGAATTCATAATAAAAGTTGATATGGATCTTATAACTTTGTCTTTATCTAATTGCTTGTTCCTTTCTCACATTTCACTTCGCGTCTGCTTCAATATTGTTATTGTTTTGAGGTTAAAATCGCAAAATTGAGTCAGATGGTTTATAGTATTGCAGGTAGCAGACCAAAAAATTTTATTATTGTAATAGCAACAGAAAATAGCAATTTTACCAGGAAAGAGAAGATATGCAAAGAGTCGTAGTATCTTGTCAATAAGTTGTAATTTGATAATGTTTTTGAGGTATGTTCTATAATTTATGTAACGATTTAAATGTATATAATTAAGGGTTGAAAACGAAAGAAAACACATGTTAGGGTAGAAAACTGGTATTCTCCACAGTGCTGAAAACTGCGTTATTCGAATAGGCCGTGACAAATTGTTTAGAATTTTATACGCACGAAATTGGGTAAAATGTCAGCGACTGGTAATTAGTTACACTGGAACATACGTCAAAATCAAAATACGGGTCTCTGTTACGTTGATATTCGAGACATGTGGAGTTTGCTATGTTAAAATTTAATACTTCTTTTAATGGAAGATTTTCGAAAACGGGTGAATTTGGGAGAACGGTTGTTGTTAGAGGGTCGATTCAGCCGTAATGGGTATGAGTTTTAATGTAAGTTTTTCATAACAATAAGGTTTACATGTAAACAAACATATCGATATATAATCATACCGTTTTGATTTTAATCCGCGAAGTGCTTGTATAAATAAACTTATATCGATAAATGGTCGCTACCGTCTTGATTTTAAACCGCGTACACAACCCGTTGAGTGTTGATTATAGTCAAGCGTACGTAGGTATTTAAATGTAAATTAAAGCTCGCAACAAGCAATTCAACAGGTAACGTATAAAAAAATCGGCCATTGCCTTGCAAGAAGTTCCTATTTAATTATCACAAGGTATTGAAATCGCACAGAATTGATACAGTAGAATTTAATTACCAATACACCATCTCGCAAGCACGCTTATCAAGTTGAAATATGTCTAAAGAACCACGTCAGTATTGTCGAGGACTTAATGCGTGGACAAACCTGGCGTGATAAACCTCAGTTTATGGATCTGTAAGTTATGAAAAAGAGATGCCGTAGTTTCTAGGACATCCAGTCAAACTTTTATCATTGCCTGCGGGTAGGTTATCTGTCAGTTTGTTAACGTAATTTTTATTTTCATCTTAACCTTACCAGGCTTTGTTTTAATAATTTTTTAACCAAAATGATTTCAAATTTTCTTATAACTTTTAAAGCTATTCTCCACATGTAGTGTTAAAATAGTCTAAAGAACTAGCTCAATGTTTTAATTTTCCGATAGACATTTTTGTCAAAATCCGTTCGATAGTTCCACCAGAAAAAGCTTTTCAACCGCGGTACCTCTCGAAAGTCTTAAATTGAGAATAATTCTTATTCCTTGACACGCAATTTTCATTTGCAATTTCACGAAAATTTCCAAATTGACTAGCTATTAAAAGTCAGTTTTGGAATCAAGAACTCTGGTTCAGCAATTTCTAGACAAAAGAAAGATGTTTTGACATTTCATAAATTAATTCGCCTTTTTTAGTGACTTTCGAGAGTTTTTAATTTGAATAGTTAATTTTTCTCCGTTGTTCGTTCCTTTTCATTACTGTTCTTATTATTTATCGTTCCTGTTGTTATTGGTATTCTTTTTATGTATGGATAGAGTAATGGAAATGCATCTCTTGCACAAAGAGAATACGTACGGAGATTTCCCAACAGACGAACTTCTCATATGAGAGTATTTTCTTCAACCTATCGCAGAATTAAGTAAACTGGTAATGTTAAAAAAAAATAAAAACGCTGGTGCGCCTGGGAATCCACACCTAGATGAAGCAATATTACAAAAGGGTAAAATATACTCCCACGGTGAGTACCCGCAAAGCTGCCAGTGAACTTGGGACCTCCCAAAAAAAGTTTGGTCTGTGTTGAAAAAGAATGGCTTACACCCATATCATTATACTAAAGTTCAATGGTTAGAAAATAACGATTTTGCCAGGAGACCTCAATTTTGTCATTTGATCTTAAATGCTGACAGGGAGGACGCTAGATTTTTATCTAGAATGTTATGGACAGACGAAGCGAGACTCGATACAGAAAGTATCACTAACTTACATAATTTACATTCATGGTATGATGTGAATCCATATTTAAAAAAGAAACATCTTTCTAAAGGGATTTTAGTGTGAATACCTGGATGGCCGCAATAACAAATAAAGCATATGAAGAATTTCTGAGAAACCACATGGAAAAAGTTTTGGATGATAGACAACACATGATTTTCCAACACGACGGTTGCCCAGCACATTATTGTCTAAATGTTTGTGCGTTGTTGAATGTATAGTTTCAAAACCGGTGGGTAAGTAGGCAAGGACCAATTGCGTGGCCGGATAGAAGCCGGGATTTAACGCTTTTAGATTTTCACATATGGGAAAGACTTGGTTTATGCGACAAATTCATACTCGTCAGCAATTAATAGAAAGCATACAAGAAGGAGCGAGTATGATCTTGAAAGAGAAATTACCTGTCAAGAACTAAGAAAGATAGCCCGAACTTGTATAACAGACGGTGGTGGTCATTTTGAGCACAAAATGTAAAATTATTGAATAAAATTCTCAGTTCTATTGAATCAAGGCTTCAATAATTTATTATTCTCAATTTAGAATTTTCGAGAGGTAGCACGGTTGAAAATCTTTTTCTGGTGGAACTATCAAACGGATTTTGACAAAAATGGCTTTATCGGAAAATTAAAACATTATTGAGCTAGTTTTTTAGACTATTTTAAATTGATTTTGATTTCTTCACATTCTGATTTTAAATCTCTACTTTTTTTTAAGTGAATTACATATTCTACTATTGAAAACTGGACTAAAATTACTATTTAAAAGGATCAATTCTTACAGAATCGGCTTAAACTGAACGAAAATAGAGAATTACCACAAAATGACAAAATATCAAATATCTCGAGACCCATTGATTCTTGGATATAGGTAAATGTGGCTCAATCGATCACAAATGAGCCATACTAACACCTCCTTGAAGGTTGGCATCTAATTTGGAATCACCCTGTATAATATATATGTTAAAATGAACTTAATTCTGTTATCAATTATATTCTCAAAAATATTTTCTAAAATTTTAAGTATGGCATTCTAAAAAATTTAATACAATATTAATTTACTCCGCTCTTTTAAACAGTCTCTCACTTTTGTTAAGTAACATATTGATCACATTGATAATGTGGTAATTGTATTATGTATGGCACTATATCTATCAAAAGATCTCTGCAGTTTGATACATAACTGCATTGCTCGCATTTTTGCTATGGAGTACTTAAATTTGTTTTAAAACATGCTTTTGTGTATAACATTTCATTTACGTTGAGTAAAACCACTTTGATCACATTTATATGTATGTTGTATTTATATTATGTATCACACGATATCTTTCAAAATAACTTCTCCCGTTTGTTACATAATCATATTGTTGTTCACATAGTGTTTTAAAACATGCCCTTAATACAGCATTACACTTTTGGTACATAATCACATTTATAATGTTGTACTTATATTATGTATTGAACAATGTCTTTTAAAGTAACTTCCCCAATTTGTTACATAATCACATTTGCTACATTTGTATTTCGGATTACTTAAATTGTGTTTTAAAACATGCCTTCGTATGTAACGTTTCACTTTTGTGGAGTAATCACATTTGTCGCATTTATAATCAATTTTTAAATCATGTATTGCACTATGGGTACTAAAACTATCTCTAAATATTGTTACAAATTCACATTGACTGCATTTGTATTTACGACTACTTGAGATGTGCTTTAGAACATGCCTTTGTAAATTGGATTTCAGTCTTGTTGAGTAATCACATTGGTTGCATTTGTATTTTGGACCACTTAAATTGTGCTTTAGCTCATGTCTTTGTAAATTAGCTTTCACTTTGGTTGAATAATCACAACTGTCGCATATGTATTTAGGAGCAATTAAATTGTGTTTTAAGACATGACTTTGTAAATAACGTTTGACTTTAGTTGAGTAATCACAATGGTCACATTTATAATTAATTCTTGAATCATGTATTGCACCATGGTTTCTTAAACTACCTCTAAATGTTGTTACAAATTCACATAGTTTACATTTGTATTTAGGAACTCTTACATTGTGTTTCAACACATGACTTTGTAAATTACGTTTCACTTTTGCTGAGTAATCACATTGCTCGCATTTGTAATCCATACTTACATTGTGTATTAAAATGTGTCGCTTTAAATTTCTACTCACTTTAGTTGAAAAGTCACACTGGGTGCACTTATAATTATTATTTACATAGCTTGATTCCGGAGGATCAGTTTTATGATTTGTTAAATAAGGTATATCTTCCATTTTCTTATTTGCAGTGTTTTCAAATTCCTTCTTAATTTTAAAACCAACAGAATCATAACCTATTTCTTCTTTGATAAGATCTTTGTTCAACATAACTAGTTTATGAGTAAGAAATAAATTCATTTTTGTTTCAGCTTCAGGTTCAAGCTTAATAATTTTTTTATCAACTCGTCCTGCCATTTAGAATTTGAATTTTCTTCCTTGGAATATAAGAACAAAATCAATACAGGATTATCTTAGACAAGGAATTCCTAATCTAAGAGGATTATCCTTCTATTTTATTTCAGTCGTGCCAACATTGTTAATTATAGTTCTTTAACTTTGTTTCCCGCAAAAGCTAGTTAATTAATTTTATTTGCAATAAAATTTACCTATTACTAATGTTTAAATAAAAGAAAGTTTTATTTAATAAGAATCGCATAACCAAAATATCTGTTGTGTAACAACACACGACCTTCCAACCTACAAAGTGGAAATTAAAAGAAAGGTAACTTTAATAACAATTTTTTTTAATAAGTTCATTACGAAAAGAGGCAACATTGTAAAAACAAAAACAACCATCTAGGTCAAACAGACGTTTAAAGGGATTGATCGTGGCATCATTTCGACTATATTTCTCTGCGCAACTTTCCTAAACGTCATATGGACTCCTTATTTTGTCGCGTAACTAGACATGGGTAAGAAAAAGACGGTAGATAGTCCAAAACATTATTGTTCAGTTTTGGCTTTACTTAATCAGTAATAAACCTAGCAGTTCAACTTTTGAACTAGTAATGAAATAATAATTTCCGATCGTTACAAAAGAATATCATTTCACAGGAGTTCATGAACGGTCTTATTATAGTTGCCATAATTTTGCATTATAAGTGTCATTTATTTTTTGTAAATAAACAGATTTTACAAAAATGGATTCAGACGGGAATGAAGAAATCCTTGAAACTGAGTTCAGTCTTATACATAAAAAGTCCGAAACCGTTTATAAGAAAAAGTTCAACAGATTTATTGAGTGGATGCGCAACATTTCATAAAATTTCATAGATGGAAGGCATGTGTAAATGTATACCCCATGCCGACCGGTTGTAATACTACCACCTTTACTATGGGCACCTTAATATTGATGCTCCAATTCTCTGAGCACGGTAAGAGCTGCCGGTCACTTTCTACTTTATTATTCATATGTACTCGCCAACACGCACTAGCTAAGCTTGGTGGCTAAACCCTTAAAATGACGAGTTATAAAACAGACGCTATACCCCAGGTGAGTAGGAGACGCCCACATTCTCACATCGATTCGTAGATCCGTTCCAAGGATTCTGGGTGGGGGTGGGGGCAAAAATTCGTCAATGCCAAAATCAAGACAAGAAAAGCAGGATCTGCTAGGAATAAAATTATGCCCCATTCGGATGCCCGGGAGGTCAGGACTCAAGCGACCTCGGTCATAGAAACTACCAACATCCAGATTCATTACTACAATATATGTGGTATCAGGTCGAATGTTAATGTTGTTCACCATCACCTTGAACAAGTGCAACCAGACATTCTGTTTCCATCAGAAACACAAGTCTCCCCATGAAGCACTGATTCGTCTGACCTACAACTTCCCAGATACAACCTCCACGCTAACTTTCGCCTTAAAGGCGGAGTATGTGCGTATACCAAGGACAACGTTGTAAGAGGGTGTCCACTTTGGAAAACAACAAATTTGACTTGATTTGGTTCAAACATTTTGGGCCCCAATGTGTTAAATTCTACTGTTGTTTGTATAGGTCTCCCAATGATAACAACTTCCAAGATCTTTTTGATTACCTTAGCCTGAAAATAGACCGCCTCTTATCACAGTTTCCATATAGCGATATTTCAATTTTGGTAGATTTTAATGCCCACAACTGTAATTGGCTTCAAATTTCGTCTACTACTAATCCCGCAGGTCATAGTGAAGAAGCATTTGCTGTATCCTGTAATCTCACACAAATCATTTCCGAACCAACCAGAATCCCTGACAAGCATACTCCACATCTCCTGGACCTATTCCATACAACTAACCCACTTGCCAATAAAACAATAGTCCTTTCCACACTTGGTCAATCAGACCACTGCCTAATCGAAATAACTTCCTCTGTACTCAATCCCACTGTTCCTCGAAAAACAGATAGAACTATGTGGTGTTTTAAAATCTCTTCAAACACTGCTCTTTCAATAATTGAAGTTATCTTGATGGGTATGGATTTGTACATTCCTAAAAAACATAATCGTGTAGGTCATGCCCATTCCCAACCCTGGTTTAGTAGGGCTTGCACTGATGCATTATCGCAAAAGCATAAACTCTATACCAAATGGAAATCAAATAAATCTATCGAAAATCACGCAAACTATATTGCCGCAAGGAATAGTTGCTAAAGCGTCATCACCAAGGCCAAAACGATGTTTGAAGAACGTAAATGCAAAGAATTAGTCTCATGTCCTTTTGGTGGTCGTAAATTTTGGTCATTAGCCAAAGCCATCAGTAAAAACTTTAGTACATCTTCCTTTCCTCCCATGACGTCTCGCGACGGAGCTGTAGTAGCCGATCCTGCTGAAAAAGCCAACCTCTTTGTTGATTACTTTGCAGCAAATTCATGTCTCAATGATTCTGGTAAAAATGGGCCGTCGCCCAAATCTACCCCATGCGCTATTAAACCAATCCACTTTCGTTACAAGCTCCTGGTATCAATTATCAATAAACTTGACCCAAATAAGGCTACTGGCTATGACGGTATTCCAGCTATCGTCCTTAAAAATGCTACCCCGAGCTAGTACCTGTATTGTACAAACTCTTTTCGATCTCCATGTCATCTGAAGAGTTTCCCTCATCGTGGAGGTTGGCCAATGCACAACCCATTCCTAAAAAGGGCGACAAAGCCGATCCCTCAAACTATCGACCAATAGCTATCACTTCCATTCTGTCGAAAATCATGGGGAAAGCCATCAACCACCAACTACTTTCGTTCCTCGAGTCCAATAAACTCTGAAACGACCACCAGTATGGGTTCAGACAGAGCCGTTGTGATCTTCTTTCATATGTCACCCAACTTTGGAATAACACATTAGAGCGGTTAGGTGAAACAGTCGTAGTAGCTTTAGATAATTCAAAGGCTTTTGACCAGGTTTGGCACAAGTGCCTACTTGCCAAGCTCACTTCGTTCGGCTTATCCGATACGCTCATTAATTAGACATCCTTTCTTGCAAAAGACGTATATGCGTTGTCGTCGATGACTTCTTTTCGAAAAAAACTACAATTAACGCGGGAGTACCCCAAGGATCCGTGATAGCTCCAACACTTTTCCTGCTATACATAAATGACTTCATTTCCTCAACAACTAACCAAATCTATTGCTTAGCCGACGACAGCACTCTGCATTATAGTTCTTCTCAGTTTTCTCACAACAATAAGTCTAGTCAGGACGTTAAGGTGAAAATGGCAGCCTCAGTCAACAGTGACTTAGAACGTGTCCTTGAATGGGGAAGGAATAATCTACTCACGTTCAACGCTGACAAAACGCAGTGTTGCCTTGTGTCCGCCAAGAAAGACCGATCATTTCCTGCTGTAAATAGGAATGGCTTAGAAAAGTTTTCAAACTCTATTTCTATGTTATGGATATCCGTATCATCGAACCTTTCATGGGTTGACCACCTTTTGTCAGCCAGCAAAACAGCTGCCCGTAAACTTGGTTTTCTATACAGATATAAACAATACTTCACATCACAACAACTCCTTTTACTGTATAAGGTTCAAATTCGACCCCATCTGGAATAAAATTCTTACTTCTGGGTCAGTACTCCCCAATGCGCCCTTAATATGGTAAACCGCATCCAAAAAAGAGCTATAAGACTTATAAATGACCGGTGTCTGACTTCTGACCTACAGCCTCTTGAGCATAGAAGAATAGTTTGGGTTCTTTCCTTGTTCTATCGCTATTACCATGGCAAGTGTGCCTCCGAAATACACTCCTTAATACCTTCGCAGACCATCTTCGCTAGGAACACTCGATTTGCCCATTCACACCATAATTACGCACTCAAAATTCCATCGTGTCACACTAAAGGCGCTCAATCTACATTTTTCCACACGACGATCAAACTGTGGAATGTACTACCCAGTTCTTGTTTTCCAGGGATTGGGTGATGGGGCTTAGGACCAATCAGAAGCCAGAGGGGCGGTCGCACGTACATCCAATCAGGTAGAAGGAGTGGTATGGTCTAGTTTTAGATCCGACCCTTATTAGAATACTATTTTTAAATTTCCCACCATGACCGATAAAATGGTCGACAAAATTGTTTCCAAAATGGTCGATAAACCCCGCCCCGTAACACTCAGAAACCAAGGGGCGGAGTCCATGCACCAATCAGAAACTAGGGGGCGTGTCCTACCCTCAGGCCCACCTATCAGAACACTGTATGCGCGCACATTTGCTTACCCTCCAGGGGCTGAGGCCTTAATTAGGGGTGAAAATGTCAAGTGAACATCCCCACATCCGTCCCCGCACCCTAAACACTGGAGTGGAGTGCCAAAAAGGCCTTAATTGAGTGTGAAAATACCGTCATGGGCTGAAAATTTCATCAAGGGGTTTAAAAAAGCTCCCGAAAAGAAGCCAGTCCCTAGCCAAAATGTAACTAATTAAGGGTAAAAATATCCTCAAGGGTTGAAAATTTCGTCTAGGAGTTGAAGAGGCCCCTAAAAAGAAGTCTAAAGGGTGGTAAATGGGCCCGCCCACGTGGGCGTTACCTCCCCCACCACTGATGACAAACAGTCTTTGTTGAATTATTATTTATCCGCTTGCCATTATCTTTTTATCGATTTTATAATATATGTATAAAGTTTGACTTGTGATATTATTGTGATATTTACAGTGAAGTCAATTCCAACTGGCCCACAATAATGACAGTAATTAATTTATTGCAATACAGTACTTCTGTATACACTAAAGTGAGGGAAGTAAAAATGAGAAGAGAATTGTTTTGCAATAATCGGTACTATTCTGTTTTCAAACGGTATGAAGTTCTTGATTGGTTTTGTCTATGAAAAACCAACATTGTTACGTAGTAGCAATGTTATTGTTTAAAAAGAAAATAGCCCGGATTTACACTGTTTGGCCCAAGTACGTGCCTGTCGATCGCAGATCTCCGTGCCTTGGATGGACTGTACTGCAGTGATCTCTCTCTATCTCATATAGTATAGAAATTAATGCGTAAAAGTGAAAAAACGAATGTGGCAAAGCAAACGTGGATATGTTTAGCGTAAAATTTTACGTGCGAACAAATCACTGTGATATGAAGCTACCCCTTAAAACTTCATTGCAGACATATACATATGTGGGTATAGAAAGTTATGCAATCTACTTTTTTTAACTATTGCTAAATTTACTTATTAGCTCATTTTACAACTTTTGTCGAAGTTACGCCACGATGTGTGTGTGTGTGTGTGTGTGTGTGTGTGTGTGTGTGTGTGCGTGCGTATGAGTGCGTGCGTACGAGGTTGCGTGTATGCATGAGTGCGTGGTGCGCACTTGCGTGCGTGCGTTCGCGCGGATTTGTGTGTGTGTGTGTGTGGGTGCGTGCACTCGTGTGGTGGGTGTGGGTATGCGTTTCTGTGTTTATGTTGCGAGTTGAATACGGTATGATGTTGAATGCGTCTTCAGAGTGCTTTATGGGAGTCTGAGAATGCGAAAAATAGGGAGAAGAAGAGTGGCAATACGAAATAGCGGTTATTTCAGGTAGATATAGTTTACACCCTTCTTTGGGAGTCAACATTTGAATTTTTGTTTGTTTTGTAGTGTTTTGTTTAATGGTAATGAGCTTAACTGGGCAATAATACTTTAATCGAATTAGTAGGGATTATTTTCAGTAGATTTTGGATTAGTGATTGTGGCAGTAATCTTTTTCAGACTTTCTAAGTTTTCATCATTATAGTCAGCATATTTTTTTTATATAAACCCCTGCCGTTCTTCTAGTGCTCTACTTACATCAGAAAACTGGGATTGCTGAAATGTTTCAGGATTTGTTTTACAGAATGACTCTTGTACTTACAACAAAAAAAAGTAGGTGTGATGTACATAATAATAGCAGTACCCGGTACGCCTGCTGCGCTCAAGTATAAAACACATTCTCCCTCTCCATCTCCTTCTCTCGCTTCCTCGCGAATTTTAAATAAATACATTTATACTTTGTTAGTAGAATAAGGACACCTCACCTTTCACGTTTTGTGACGTCATTTGACCTTGGGAATTTCCGATGACGTAATTAGATCTGAGGAAATTCCGATGACCGCGCTTTTCACTTTTGACATTGAGAAAGTTGTGTACCTTGAGAAACTGGTTTACTTCGAGAAAGTGGTTGGCCTTAGATCTGGACCAGCGCAGGAAGTTTGAAATGTTTTTAATAATAAGGAGGTTCTTGTAAGACGGATTTAGGAATTATCTCAGAGACCTGGTCTTGGCCTGGAAATTTGAAATTGCTTTAATAATAAGGAGGTTCTTGTAAGACAAGTGTGGGGACTATCTCTTGAACCTGTTTGTTTTTGTCTGTGGTGACAACTAGTGTTGTATGGACTAATGAATGTTTTCTGTAACCTTGAGAAAGTTGTTTACCTTGAGAGGATTGTCCACCTTTAGAAACTGGCTGACCTTGAGAAAGTTGTTTACCTTGAGAAAGTGGTTGGCCTAGGTCCTGGACTTGCGCGGGGAAATTTGAAATTGTTTTAATAATAAAGAGGTTCTTGTAAGACAAGTGTAGGAACTATCTCCTGGACCTGATCTTGCGCTGGGGGATTTGAATTTGTTTTTAATAGTAAGGAGACTCTTGTAAGACATCTAGCTCTTGTCGTGGACTCTTGATGCAATTGTATATGGGTTCTAACCTAATCTTATAAGACAGGTGTAGGCCTTCGCCCCACCGTCATAAAAAATTTGTATTCTAATAAGGCTGCCCTAACCTTGTAAGACAGGACTTGTTACGGTCTGCGTCCCGGTCCCCTTTGAGTTAAAATTGATTTTTAGCGCCATCTAGTTGTGTATAGACTAGCGAGTGTTTTCTGTAATAGTCATGCACACCTATCTCTTTCTCTCTTTTGTTTATCCGTTTCTCTCTCTCTCTCTCAGCTCTTTCTCACACACAAACAAATCAATTAATTAATTAATCAATCAATATCAAACAAATTGTGGTCGATCAAATCAATCAGATCAATCTCAATCAATCAATCAACCAAAATCAATAAATCATGTCTTACAGTTTGCGGAAACCAGCTTATAGGTCAAAACTGATTCGGCTTAATTAATTAGTTTGCTTGCTCAAAAGCAGCCACAGTTCAACATTAACAGTTATAAAAACCTCATTAAAAGGACTGGAAAGTAATAATTAATATATATATATATATATATATATATATATATATATATATATATATATATATATATATATATATATTGAGATGTTCAGAAAGAAGTAAAAGAAGGATCGGACAGTTTAAATGATAATTTCGTTATAAAAAGGAGTGATTTCAAGCTCGATACATGTGCGAGACATTGTTTGATAGAAATCTGGTTCACGATGTGTTTAAAGTAGATTTGTTTTGTATAGAATAGTCTGAATATTATTTATACAGTTTGGTTTCATCACAAAAAGCATTGTGCAACCAACAAAAATGTCAAGAATGTTAAATACACTTATTTTCGTAAAGTCAATTTAGTATTTCCTTTATTTCAATAAAAGTCAATTTTTCGAGGGTATTTTGGCAAGTGAACACTTTAAAGGTGTTTAAACATAAATTATATAGCTAGGATTATATTAGGGATATTGTGTAAATAGTTTTAGAATGCAGGAAATGTGAAAATTTCATAAAAGGGTTATAATATGGACATATTAGACATTTTTCTCACATATTTCTGGAAGCAACTTTGTGACATAAGTGTGATATAAGTTTAACAGCAAGAACAATGCATAGAACAGTTTAGCATAAAGACATTCATAGTTATATACATTTTTATAATGAAAATTTCAGTAAGTGTGTTAGACGAAGGGACTTTTTTAATGCAACACTATATGACATAATGCATTAGAAATGAACAGTGAAACTAATAAAGACAAGTATTACAAACCTCTAACATAACATTTTGAGTGATGAAAACATTTTTAAATATAAATTATTTGCTATTTTAGATTTAAGTTTGGTTAGGTTATAATTTCTAGGTTTTTTGCATAAATTTATAGTTTTTTCATATTATTAGGCTTTAATTATGCTCTTAAAGCAATTAATAGGAGTTCTTTCTCAGTATCTCACAGCTTTTAAAAGGATACATTGCATTTCACCGCAAAATTTTGTGAAATATGAGGTGAATTTAGAATATTTTTACATAAACTTAAAATTTCTTTAAATTTGAGATTTCTAACACTAAAAGTATGTGTTCTTATGTAAAATTTTCCCAGGATTCCGTTTATGTAATTAGATTAAGTGTAGCTTGTAAGTTTAGGTAGTTATAAGCAAATTCAATTTAGATTAAGTGATTTCGCATATTATTTTTAGGAACCATAGCTTGTTAGGTGTCTTTTTGTTCAAAATTTTATGTAGTTTTCATTTCTGTTGTTAGTTTTTAAATTCGTTAATGTATAAGAAAGTTATGGCCAAATTTCTATTTTAGTCCAAATTTTAATATGTGTCAACCAATCAGAGCCTTAGTTACATAGGTAGAATGGCTGAAAAAAAATTGAATTTTTAGTAACAACCAAAAAGGTATAAAAGGAATTGCCCTGGAAATGCTAAGCTCTCTAGAATTTGTTCAAAGTTTAAAAAAAGGTTAAAGCAGTGTTGTGCATTTGTGTAATAAGTAAGTTTTCATAACCTAATTTAATTATCGTAAAGAAAGTGATAATTAACGAAGAAAATATTCGAGAGCAATTGTTTTTATACCGGCGATTAAATTAAATAATTCGGTCTCCGATACCTGTTAGTTTTCGGAAAATATTGTACGAGTTAATTTGTGTTACGATTTTGTTAAGAGTTTTCGTGTTATCAAACTTGATTTGATTCCATTCTACCAAATTAAAATCACATTTATTTGGTTATCTGTGTTTTATTTCTGGGTACAATTTCTTCTAAATAATTTAAATTTGATCCGGCATCTAAAAATAAAAGTGATATAACAACAAAATTTTGGACAACATTTAAACATTTTTTTTTAAACGATACCAATCATTAAGCTTTAAATTATTTAAATAAAAAAAATTTACCAAAATAAAATAAGTGACTGGAGTATTGCCGATTTGGAAGAAAACATTATTAGTTTTTGGAAGTTGGTGTCATCGACAACCCGAGAACCGGTCAGTAGCATATGGGTGTATGGTAACAACTAGAATCGAGTGGAAAGTGCCTGCATCAAATTGGAACAACTCGAAGACATCAATTTGCATTGGGAACAGTATATGTGAGTCACATATTTTTATATAACCCTATTTCTTGTGGACATTGTTGTGTTAAATTTCCTGCAAATTATTATTTATTAGGTATATGTATTGGTATAGAATTTCAAACAATTACTTGTATAAACACCTGTAAAGGAAACAAAATTTTAAATTATTTTCATTGTGGACGTAAACAGTAACTTTCCACATTATTATTTGACAATTTTGACATTGTTAACTTCACTCAATTACGTTACAACGCATGTGTTGGAAGTAAATTATATTCAGACTCATTCTTATACATTTGCAATAATTTTATAAAGTGTAATTCATATACATACTTCCAGAATAAATTTAATTTCCAACTAAATGCATTGATCCCTATCCCCACAATTTAATTATTATATCCTCATATAACTACATATCATTTAATTTAAATATTTAAACATTACAATATATATATATATATATATATATATATATATATATATATATTATATATATATATAAGATAGAGTTAAATTAAATTAATATGTTTTAAAAATATCAAATTGATATAATGGAAATGAAATACAAAAGGTTTTAATGGTTTATTATTATATGCGAATTAATAACTACGTAATGCCAATATTGATCTGCTTCCATGGCCTTCTCGTTCGTCAGACTTATCACCAATCGACCATTTGTGGGATATGGTAGGACGGAGAATAAATTATCAACAGCCACTCCCAAACATTGTAGATGCCCTTCAACAACGGATTTTAGAAGCGTGGGATAGTACACCTCAGGCTAGGATAGGGACAAAAAGATGCCCAGTTAGATTATTGTTCCAGTAGTCAGCAAATGAATGACTCATGCATTAGTTCTACCAGGTCCAGATATCTTTTTCTTGGTATTTGGGCCACTCACATATAAACGATAACTATTCAGCCGCAAAAAGGAGACACAAACTTTAACAAACTATATAAACTTCAACCCTTGCTACAAAAAAAGGAGTGAAACGTTTTCCTCCTCATTCAAACCTAATGAAAACCAATTGTCTGATGAGGCAATGATTAAGTTCAAGGGTAGAAGCAGTTTCTGCCAATATATGCCCTTAAAACCAATCAAAAGAGGTGACAAGGTATGGATTTAGGGATTTAGGCCGACTCGTCAGGATATGTTTGCCAGTTTCAAAATATACTTGCAAGCTAAAAGAGTCAATGGTGGACTGAATTTATTTTTTGAATTTCGATAGTTTCTCTAATTCGGTTAAACTTCAACGTAAATTACTAAAGGACAGCCTGTGGTACAGCTAGGAGAATACGCAGGAATATGCTGGCTGATTTGGTTGACGATAAACAGCTAAAAAGAGGAAGTGCAGATTTTCTAAATTCGAATGAGGATAGTGTTTGGTTATAATTGATAGATCAAAGAAAACATTTTGTGTTTAGGTAAATTTCAGAATCCATCCATTGTAGAGAGCATACATAGACAGAAAAAAGTTGAATTGCAGGAAGAAGTTAGTTATCTGGGAGCAAAAGGTTACAATTCTCATTTGGGATATGTTAGATAAATTATACGAAGTCGACAGAAAATCAAAGACATGATGGCATCATATTTCTGTTTTATTTCCTCGAATGGCATTTTGCATTTTTAAACAACGACACACTTCTACACTGAATTTAAAACAATTTAGACCTGTCGTCGCCCCAGTTATATATAATTGGTGCTGATCCTACTACACTCAGAAAAGGGCAAAAAAATACTGACAATGGATTCAAAACATTTGTACCAATGGAAAAGAGATATAGCAAATGTGCTCATTTGCCAAGCACCTCCATTAGATGTGCACATTGCAGTACCAGAGATAAACGACATTGAACATTTTGGAAATATGTGGTGTAGGATTGTACTTGAACGACAAAAGAAACTGTTTTGCAGAATTTCATACTTTATAGTGTATCTAGGTATATGAAATCTTATTCTTACTATTGCCCAATAGTTAGTTAGTTGCCAATAAAATGAGTTTTTATGAACAATGTGTATAATTTTGAAAATATTTAATTTAGGCCACGAATGGTAAAATAAAATAAAAAAATTATTTTTATCTTCTTAGGGGAATACTTTATATTTGTGCCAGTACAATTTATTTCCATCATTTGAAACAAAAATAAATTAATTTTCGAGTGAATGATTGATGATATATTTTTAATAAATGTCAAAGTCACGATGGAATTGCTCTATATTGCATATTTTTCAACGTGCTTAACTCTCTACTTTGTTACATAATCAAATTGCTTACATTTCTATGGAATAGTACTTTAGAACATGTCTTCGGTTACATTAATAAACAATACTGGAATCATGTATTTCACTATGATTTCTAAAACTACTTATATACACGTTGTCCCCAGAAATTTTGAATACGGGCATTTGAATGCATTATTTGGCTCTTAGCAACCACTCTCATTTTTTGTATAGCTTAGTGAAATATTTTAATTCACTAGGCAACGGAAAATAAACATTAATTTCTAATTTGTAATAAACTAGAGAATCAAAGTGAAAAATAACCATATTTTAATATAACTAATTAAACATAAATTCTATAACACAAAGCTAACCTAACGAATAACAATTAACCAAGATTATCTTATTAAATGTTCGAAAACATCTCCTTGTTGAGCTAAACAATATCCCAGACGATGGTAAAATTCTTGTCTCATTTTTCTTAACATCTCAGGAGTGATATTTTGAATGGCTTCACCAATTTTTAATTTCAGGTCAGCCCTTTGCTGCTGATGCGTATAAATTGCTTGCTTTATATCGCCCCAAAGAAAAAAGTCATTTGGGGACAAATCAGGAGATCTTGGTGGCCATTTGATTTATTATCTTCACAAAATTCCATTCGACGACCATGGTCATCCGCGAAAACCTCTTGAGTCGTTTTAACTTTGAAAGACTTAAAACCATTCGTATTTAAGATAGTTCTGATTTTCAGACATTAATTTGGGATTTTCTGCAAGCACCTTGTTGATAAAGTGTCATTTGCTGATATCATTTAAACCATAATTTCTATTTTAGCTTCTTCACTTTGAGGTCTCCGTTCCTTTGAGCACTTACATGGTGTATTTACAGAACCAGTTTCCTCAAATAAATGTATAACATGAAATACCGAACTGGTATTTACTGTTGTTATGATATGCCACTGTAAACACTAGCACCAAAACCAGGGGACCAGGTGTCATCTACGATTCTGTAAATGTAGCAATTAAATGTATTCTATATGAAAGGAGTGTTTAAATTATAACAATTGTATCCGAGATACAACTGTCACATCGTATGCCAAAACAAACAAATTATTTGAGATTTCATTAATGGAATGACCTCCATAAAATCATTTAATAATTTGGGTTTTGTTGGTATTTAACATTTTGAAAACAAGAACTTCACTAAAGTGTAGCGAATTTGAAGCTATCTACTATAAAGTCTAATTGACATGCATTTAGCAGTAATAACCATGGCAACCTGTTGTAATAATTGAAAAGAACAAAATCGCAGTGCCTGGAAACATATTTTACATTATTGATCATATTCAAAATTTCTGGGGACAACGTGTATACTGTCACAAAGTAACATCACTTGCATTTCTATTTAAGACTACTTGACTTGTGCCTTAGAACATGTCTTTGTAAATTAAATTCCTCTTTTGTTGAGTAATTACATCGACCACATTTGTATTTACGACCACTTGAATTGTGCTTTAGAATATGTCTGTTTAAGTTATGTTTCACTTTTGTTGAATAATCACACTGGTCACATTTGTAATCAATACCTGAATTATGTGTTATACAATGTTTATTAAAATCACCTTTAAATATTGTTACATAACCACATTGATCACACTTATATTTATGAGTACTTGTATTGTGCTTTAAAATATGTTTTTGCAAATACTGTTTTACCTTTGATGAATAATCACATTGGTTACAGTTGTAATAAATACTTGAATTATGTATTGCACAATGTCTCTTAAGAAGATATCTGTATATTGTTGCATAATCACATTGATTACATTTGTATTTACGCCTAATGCTTAAATTATGTGTAGCACAATGTCTAGTAAGATCACTTTTAAATATTGTTGCATAATCACAATGATCACACTTGTATTTATTACTTGTATTGTGCTTGAGAATATGTTTTTGTAAATACTGTTTTACCTTTGATGAATAATCACATTGGTTACAGTTATAATTAATACTGGAATTATGTATTGCACAATGTCTCTCAAGAAGATATCTGTATATTGTTGCATAATTACATTGATTACATTTGTATTTACGACTAATGCTTGAATTATGTATACCAGAATGTCTATTAAGATCACTTTTAAGTATTGTGGCATAATCACATTGACCACATTTGTATTTAGGAGTATTTCTATTGTGCTTTAAAACATGTCTTCGTAAATACCGTTTTACTTTTGCTGAATAATCACATTGGTCGCATTTGTATTTAGTACTTATATCATGTATTGCATGATGTCTTAGAAAGTAACTTCTCCAATATGTTACATAATCACATTGTTCACATTTGTACTTAGGACTACTTGAATTGTGTTTCAGAATATGTCTTTGTATACAGCTTTTCAATTTTGTTGTGTACGAACACAGGTCACACATATAATTATTCTTTAAATAACTTATCTTGGCTGTTCCAATATCATTTACTAAATAACACTTCTCTTTCGATGTTTTCTGGGGTATGTCCTCCAATTCGTTCTTAATTTTAACAACGTTAGAACCATAACCTATTTCTTCCTTGATTATATCTTTATTCAACATAAAATGTCTCTGAGTAAGAAATACATTAATTTCTTCATCAGCGTCAGTTTCGAGTTTAATAACTTTTATATCAATCTGTTCCGACATTCCCAATTTGATTCTTTATTTGGATCTTACAAGAAATGAAATAATTTTTGTAATTCTTTTAGGGTAGTTAAGCAACTATAAGAACTCCATAGATTGCTTAGAATATAAAATCTAAGATAGATTTTTTTATGTAAGTAGGATCTTACCTCATATACAGGGTGTCCCGTAAATAATCAGAGATAGTTTCCTTGGCTTAAAATAGCCCCAGTTCTGCTTCCTTAAACAGTTATGGACCTTTCAAAGACGAGTTTTTTATTTCACTTTTTTTCGATAGCTGTCGCATTTTTCAAGATATCTTGTTTAAACTCGGTACAGGGGAGTTTTTCAGGTAGATAAACATGAATATCTATTTACTTTCAACGTAAAAGATAGAGGGCGCCACCAACGCCTTACTCACGTTTCTGGTTTCCGCTGTTTTTTTGTGGATAAAGATTTTGAAAGACTTGTTAACATTTCTAAATGGTCATTTTAATTTCTTTAAAAAAGGTACTCTTAATGTATATCGTTAAATGGTTTCGCTTTAGAGGAAAATGCACTTAAAGTGAACTCCGCAGAGTGTACATATTTCATTTTCATAAAATTTAATTCCAATTTAATCTACTAGGTATCCATCACAAAATCGTAATTCTGATTTGTTTTTCATAAAATACCTTTGGTGCGTCTTTTACGTTGTTTTGGTGGTTGTTAGTTGTTTTGAATATTTCATTGTTTAAGTACTAGGGCTCAACAAAATTTCAATGAACGTGCTTCGAACAGAAGTTGATCAGTTGAAATCGATTTGTCAATGAGCATTCGTCGAATACCTGCAAACACGGGGCTACCTGCCGGGCAATATCAACAGTTTTGCATGAACAGCAACTACACCCGTACCATTACACACCAGTCAGATGATTTTTTGGCAAGAGCGTACTTTTATGTTTTATAGTTTTTTAGTTTGTAAATATTCAAGTGAAATATGTACATTCTGCAGAGTTCACTTTAAGTGCATTTTCACCATTTAGTGATATACAGTAAGGTCTGAAAGTCCTGTCACCCCCCCTTTTTTGTGTTATGATGCATACTTATATGTAATTTTTCTTCACAGGAGATGGACACGAGTACGTATAGTGTGGAAGAACGTGTTTTGGTAAGTGCATGGGCTCATGAACGTGCACACTCCGGGAAAACCATGAGAGATGTGTAAGGGGATTTTGCAGCACGATTCAATAAAGAAGCGCCACCCAAGAGAACGATACTGCAATGGCAACTGGATCCGTTCTGGATGGAAAGAGGACAGGTCGACCATCAATCTGACAAGAAACTTGTGTTTCTGTGACCAGATCTCCCAAGAAACCATTGCGAGAAATATCTTCTGTACTTGGAATTCCAAAACGACTATGCTGACACACATGAAAAAGATCTGGAATTAAAATGTTTTAAGCCAACATTCGTAAACGAGTTGAGTGATGAGGACATTCGGCGAAGACATGAAGCTTGCTCAAGATTACTCGATGTGTTTGTGACACTCCTGCAGCGAGGCAAAGGTTTCTTCTCAGACAAATGTGCAATTTACCGATCTTCTCGGAATAGGGTATTTTCTTCTGGAGCAAAGAAAATCCATATTATTATGAAGAGTTAGAGAATAATCCACCACATGTTCTGATCTGGGCAGCAATGTCCAGTAGGCATCTGATCGGGATGTATTTTTTGACGGTACTGTCAATCAACATTCTTACTTGAAATGTTGCAGGAATGGTTCATTCCACAGCTTCAAAGACTGAACATTCTTGATGACAGTTGGCTTCAACAAGATGGAGCTCCTGCTCACTACGCTTTCTGTGTCCGAGAATTCTTGGATGAAGTGCTACCCCAGAGATGGATAGGGAGAGGATCGCAGCATATGTCAGCGCGACTATTCTCTGTGAGGAATAATTAAGCAGAAGGTCTTGAAACAACGATATCAGTCTGTTGAAGAATTGAAGGAAGCTGTTAGGGAGGCATTCAGGGATATCACCCTGCCTATTCTTCGGAAAATCTCACACAGGACCTGACGCCGCATCATTTTGTGCCGTGACAATGACGGTGTCCCTAGTGATATTCTGGACCACTAAACAACCTAAAACTGTGACTATCAACATATGCTGTGGCATGTTCGCAAATACATATACAACACATACAATCATCACACAAAGAGGGGATGGTGACAGGACTTTCGGACCTTACTGTACAATAAGAGCACTTTTTTTAAAGAAATTAAAATCTTTATCCGCAAAAAATACAGCGGAAACCAAAAACATGAGTAAGGTGTTGGTTGCGCCCTCTATCTTTACGTTGAAAGTAAATAGATATTCACGTTTGTCTACCAAAAAACCTCCCCTGTACCAAGCTTAAACAAGATATCTTAAAAAATGCGACAGCTATCGAAAAAAAAATGAAAAAAATTGCATCTTTAGAAGGTCATAACTCTTTAAGGAAAGAGAATTGGACTAAGGTAAGTTGCCCAAAATGGGGTTATTTTAACCCAAGGAAACTATCTCTGAACTATGGCTCACTCTTTACGGAACACCCTCTATGTGTATACAGGTAAATCGATCTATAATTGCATAACTTTTATTATCACTCACCAAACTCAATCCGATTTGATAGGGTCTCTAACAAGATTGTGCCATAACTGCCCTTGGCTTGGCTACAGTAATTATAAAGAAATTGACTATGCCAATCTCAACTCATACTTTTACAGTTATTGTACATTTCTAAGGCCAATCAATTGTACGTAATAGCTGTGTTTTCTCTATCGGGAGAACATTGTCTATAAATCTGAGGATCTTCTTACGCCAGGTACTTCTACCTCCAAGTACGTATCCCCCAATGACTAAACGGCCCTCATAGGAGGAGAGTCTGCAGGAGTGTTCTAACGTCAGACCGAACCAACAAGTGTAAGGTTATTTTCAGACACCGTGTATTTGTAGTATTTTGATAACGTATGTAACGTGTTTTGAATGTAGCTGAAATAAGTTTACATGAAAAGAATTTTTTTTGAGTATGCGTAATGTAAGTTGGTGTAATTAATACGCCACTGGAAATTAGTGAGGCATTGGTTATAATGTTTTTGATACGGCACTGGTAAAACTACTGGTCTTTTGCTACTGTGTATGGAGGAATGTGGACTAAAGAAATGGTTGCAGACGAATGAGTGAGTGAGTTATGATCTATTGATATTTTATTAATGTACAGTAAGGAATATGGATGCGTATTTTTGTTTGTTGAAATTTTTGTAATATGGAGCAATAAGGGTAAATTAATGTATGTTCAAGAATAAAGGTGATAGAATGTGAGGGAGTTCATTAGATTTTTCGGAAATAAGATTCGCCTACATGTGAGATTTGCATGGAAAGTTGAAATATAATCTGGTTAATCTACAGAGTGAATGTAATTGCAATTGATGATTTCTTCAGAAAGTTTTTAGTGAATTTACAAAGTAATTCAAAATGGCTACGGTTATTTCGCATTGTTAGCGTCTTCTTCCACGTTGGAACCTTCGACGCGGAAAAAAAACGGACGAAATACTCAGTTGTGATAGGTGAATCTTGATATTAGCGTGAATTTAATGTAACGTATTGGCAATATGGCGGGCAGAAGGTATATAAGCGAGTGCTCAAACTGGAGGGCTGGATGGTTAGAGGTTTTGAGTACGGGCTGCGCATCAGAATGGTTAGTTGTTGGAGTTTCTTTGTGAAAATTATAGTTTAGCACAGCATGTATAGCCACTGCATTAACACATTAGGGGATAAATCGTATAGACATTCACAAATAACTAATGTAATATATTGTGAGTTGAAGGAAAACATTAGTGATTTTCTTCAAGAAATAAAAAGTGCTTAGACAGATTAGAAGTTAATACAGCAAATATTTTGTTATTAGTGTTCGATTGTGAGACTGAGAGAACTGAAGGTGAAAGTTTGTGAAACTTGGTTAAGATACGGGTGATCATCATTGACATTGAATGTGTACAATCACTAGCAATGTGTATATATGTATATGGAAGTAACCATTTTGTATTTTACTGTGGTAAACGTTTTGAAGGGCAATAACCACAGTATAACGTGATTGATGTTAGGCTAAAGAGCCGTTATACCAGGACACAAGTGAACAAACCATAGATACTGCATTAGTGAGTACTATAGCCGAGTGCGTAGGGCGAATAACGGCTACCTCTTGGTGTTTTGTGCATAGTGCATCTAAGAACTTTAAAAGGATTGCCGAAAGCAGACCATATGGACTACAACTGCCGCACCGAAAAAGGATTAATTAATGTAATACGTAAGAATTAGATTTAAAATTTTATGGAACCAAAACAAGTATGATTACCTTTTAAGTATACATTCTTTTCTGTTATTGTTGTATTAATCGAACTTTAATTATTTTGTTATTTTTCTAGTTTTAAGAAGGGGGTAATTATAATCTTAACGTATTTATGGGTGGGCGGTTTTTTTTAACCACGCCGTTGAATTTAATTTACATGCAGAATTTGTTAATATATCCACTGTTTAATTTATTTTGTCGTTTATTTGTGCCAATTGTGTGCCTAACTGGTTACACCTTCTGATACTCGAAATTAGTTTTTGCATATTTTCGTATTTAAAGATCGATTGGAAATTGCACAATAAGCCAGATTGATTACAAAATTGTATTTTAGCTTTGAAATATTAATGCAGAACACTCCTTACAAAGTACTTATTATTCTTTTTTTATTCGGGATAAATTAGTTTTGAAGTATTAAAGTTTAAACATATTAATGAATGTCTAAATACGATTTTAAATATAAAGTAGTAATAAAATATAAAGATGTTATTGATGATACAAGCACTAACCGCTCTACGTTTGAGTTATTCAGCAATCAACGAACATTTTGTTGAGATAACAATTCATTGTTAAATCGATTTTGTTTAGAATTTTCTAAATTGGGAATACTTATTTAATTCAAAGTTTTATAACAGTTAGAAATATATAGGTATACGAGGGATGCTTAAAAAGTACGTTAGTTAACGTTTTATTTTTATGATTTGGAGTTTCCATTTATACAGGGTGTGTTCAGTAAGTTATAACGACCCGTGTATAACTATATTTTCGGAAGTTTTGAGTCTATTTGTTTGGAAGAGTGTTTGACCTTGAGAAGTTAGTATATGAGTTTACTGAGTAGGCTGCAATCTTGTCTTTCACAGTCAGATAGGATTAATTTACTAGACGATTTATTTTAGCAAAATTTAAGATTGTGGTGGCGCCAAGGGACCTCTTTCCCGGACTGAGCTGTATAAGTTGTGCCATTTCCACTGCAGCTGGCTTGGCAACCCGCTTACTAATGTAAGCATACTCGACGCCTAGTGCGGATTGGACGTGTAACACAAGCTTTAAGTCCGAATACGTAACTCCAATGAATTAATGAAGGATTTCCATGGGGGAGGCCCAGATTAAGTAATCCTCGTGCATAAGATGATGGGTGCTCAATGCTCTCCTATAAAGACCACCTATCTTCCTGTGAATAAACCACCCTCCTCAAAGGTAAGGATCTACAAGGGTCTTCCAACGACAGACAAAGGTCACATGCTACATGGCATGGATATTGACCCTGTGCCTGAACGTAACCCCAATGAAATAAAGGAGGCCTTCTAACGTCGGCCGAGGCGCCCAACAAGCACTTAACTAGATTAGTTATCCAGACCAAATACGTATCCCTCCATACCGTACAGAGGTCTTCCAACCACAGAGCAGAAGAGACGTTTAAAACTTCACGTCAGATAGAGCTTAATAGACATATAGATGCTAACTTAAAAAATATCCAATAAAAATATCGATGATCAGTTCAAGCATTTTATTTAATTAAACAATTTAATTAATTTTTAATGAGCTTTGGCTTCATGTTAAAATACTTTATAAAGAAAAGTTATGTTAAATAAATAATAAAATAATCGGACAAAGATAAAATTAAATAATAAATGTATATAAAGTATCACCATTGAAAAAATATAACCACAAAAATGGAAACTAGTACGCCAATAATCGCCAGTCAGCATGGTCCCCGTTCTTCCCACGGTGCTCAGCCCGCCATGCGCGTTACTTCTTCCGGTATCGCCGTAGCCCTCGCCAATTCATACTCCCGCGTAACAATCGGCCTTCCTGCAACGGTAGTTACCTCATGAGTAAAATTAGAACTCAAGTAGGTCTAATAGAGCTTGCCTGTCGACACTCGCGCCCGGCTCATCATCATTCACACTGTCACATTCATTCATGTATGGATACCACCTTGAAGAGTGAACCGCGACAGTTGCCTGAAAGCGCTTATACCCTATAACGCCTTTGAACGTCTCGATTAGTTTCTTATCATTAGATAAGACTCATGCTAGGGTCCATTAAATTTATTCGCCAATTTGTTACTTACCCTGGCATCCGCCGGGACAGTAGCTGCAGCTAACCATAACACCAATTCGCCTACCTTATATGCGGTAGCCCTTCTCCGCCTTTTATTATAACACTGCCTGCATTCGCCTAGCCGCTGGCTTTAAGTTAAGGGCCACCACAGTTTGCCAGTAACTGACCCATCCTACTAGAGGTAATCGCATCAAGGTCGTCACCCTGGCGCTCTCCTCGCTGGCTGTCTGAAAAAGGTCTTGCTCCGCTAGATCCAACCTGATCAAATGGGTTCGCGCATCCCTGCCCTTACCACTCACTAGCCAGTGTTTCACCCTCGCTTGCCAGGTCAGTTACCATACCACGCGGTGATAGAAGATCAATTCGGCAGGAGAGTGTCCAGAACTCGTGTTCATCGTGTTATTGATGCCCCAGTTTACTTCGGGAGATATTCATCCGACCTATATTCCATGTGCATACTTGTAGTTAACACCTCCACTATTGTTCTGTTTTGCCTTTACACCTGACCATTCACCATAGGAGTTGTTATCGCAGTTTGCACGTGTCTTGCGCCTTTCTCCGCCACGAACTATTTAAACAACCTACTTGTAAACGCCATACCTCGGTCACTAATTATCCGCCGCGGGTACCCAAAATCGACAAAAATCTCTTTTAACCTTAATTGCCTCAGTGGATCGTAAAGTCTCTGCAGGTTTCGCCAGTACGTACTTGGTGAACTCGTCCACCAACACGAGTATATACATACACCCTTTGGTGCTCTTTACAAAAGGACCCAATTGGTCGATATGGAGACTGTGTCAAAGGATGCAAGTGCCTTTCGCTACGTTTAGAATTACCTTTTGCTAATGCACACTGGAAGCACAATTTCACACACTTTGCAAATCAACAAACTTCCTTGAGTTACTTTACACACCTCCCCTCGCCGGAGTGACCAATATCATTAATGGTGATATAGGGCCGGTTCTGGTTCAGTTCAAGGTCACTCGATCTCTGGTGGTGGCCTTGGAAACACATTTGTAGGACAGGTTGTTGTCTATGGTAAAAAGTAGGTTAATGTTAAATGGTTCTTGTATTGACTAAATTGAGTCGAGGACAAGTTTAAACATATTCTGATAGATACTCAAGTCACAGTCACATTTTTATTATATAAACCGAAGTGTGGTGTGTTGAAATCAATCAGTTAGCAACTTGTAATTATTAAACGTGGAATTAGCAGGGTTAAATCAAAGCACCTGCTGAAAACCCTTTAAAAATATGTGTGACCTCGAGATATCTGAAAAGTATAAAGTAATAGATGTGACTATAATTAACACTAAGTATGGTGTAACACCTCTTGAAAGAGCGTAGAAATTTAATTTTACTTATTTTTAGTACAAGAGATCTATTACTCTGCAGTACACTGTATAAATGTTTTTATGAAAATTACCTTGTATATTGTAGTATTGTTATATGTAGATTAAGTTAGTGCGCAGAAAGGGAGACGCTAATAAAAGCGCGAAAGTGAGAGTCGGTGAATGACAGCGGAAAAGAACGCTGGTCAATCTTTATAGCACCAGCAAGTGTTGCAAGTTATCTGTAAACAATTGTTAATAACGACCGTAAAAGTGTTACAGTGAATTAAAACGTTGTAAATCGTAAAGTTGTAAAGATTCGTAAGTGCAATACATACAAAGCTTAGTGAGTGTTAATGCTCCTGGAAAACTGCACAGCAATCTATATTTGCTGCAAGAAGCTTTTGTCACTAATTCGCCTAGCTTTTGTTTGTTTGAAGCAAGAATCGCATCCAGACATCGATCACTATTTATACGACGGATCTGTTTAAGCGATTGAAGAACTTGTTTAATGCTTAATAATTCAAGAGCGACATAATAATTCAGTAAACCTGTCTCCATTATTGAATTGAATTGATATCTAGAGAATTATTACGTCAGATTTCGATTGCATGTTTAATAGTAGCTTTAAATCGTCGTGCCCTTAGTTCACGCATCCTGGTTTTCTTTGTAATAACGATTTAAAATTGCTTTGTCTGTTGTTTTGAATAAATGGATTAGTATTATTCTTATCGTAAATGCATTAAAACACCACGTAAGTCCTGTAAAGTAGAGTTTTCGCATTGCGCTGAGTTATTAGCCGAAGCATATAAAAATTAATCAACTTTCGTTTCAATTAAAAAATCAAACAGATCAATTTAACAAGTAAAAAGTGTAACGGGAACCTTAGAAGATTTTAAATTTCGCGCGAAGCTGTATGACATTGAATAGTTGTCTTATTATTTTTCTAGATAAAAAAACTGGTTATTGGTTATTTGTAAGTAAATGTAATTAATGTTAAGATGAAAAGCTTGAGTTTATTTCAATAAGTTATCTACGATGTCATAATGACGTGCAGCTTTAAAACATTCGCTTTAAGGAAGCGGTCAGAGTTGGGTTGATAGTAAGAGGGCAATATATGAACTCGACGTCAGCTGCTCGCTGATGGATTGAAAACCTTTCAAATTTAGAATGATATTTGGGTTACCTCCAGGATCTGTGCAGTCACTCAAGCGTACTTTCAATATTTCATTATCAGACAATTGGACAGCTAACTGAAGACGCTCGCCACTTTGGTATGTTGCTGTACAATACAGTCTCTCTTCGCTTTTCTCTCCTTCATCACAAAAGAAACAGTTATTTTTGTTATATGTAGGTGTTTTCGACCTTAATGTGTATGTTGCCTTGTCACTGCGGGTACTTGCTTATAAATCATTCTTACCTCCTTCGAAACACTTTCTACTTCGCTCCATGTTTGCCGTATAAGTTAATTTTTTGTAACATTCTTTGTGCCATTTTGCATTGTAGTCTTGCAGCTGTTGTACACTTAGAGCCCCGCAGACTGGAGACTTTAATCGGCCGATAGTTTGGTTGTTTACTTAATTACCATGGAGATGTATGGAGAGTGCGCACACATACGATTTGAAATCGTCCAACGAAAAGTTTGATACGCAGAGCGATTCCTTCAAACTTAATAGTTGGCCAACTATCGGCCGACTGCTTAAACAGTATTGCCTGTTATGCATGCGCGCAGACTTGCCGACTGTTTAGTTTGCTTTGACCTTTTTGTGAGGAAGTTGTTCGTGATCGGAACCGGCTTAGTTCTTAGATTACTTAAAAGCAAATAATAATGGCGTTACTTGTTGATTCTTTCATTGAAGAAGTGGAGAAAAGGCCTCCAATATATAAAAAGAATTTAAAAGAATATTCTGATGGAAATTTGAAGAAAAACTGTGGGAGGAAATTTGTGAAGTAGTTGTTCCTGATTGGAACCAGCTGAGCGCTGATAATAAAACTAGTCAAGGTACGTATGGGTACATGTGTATTTATATTTATTTAAGTACATATTACACTTTGCTATATTGACACGAAATCGCCCTCCAGGAGATATAAAATATGATGACATGTATTGTCGTACGTCATTCATATTATTTCTTCCTCGATTGTTTTCACTTATCGTTAGGCTATTCATGGGACAATCGTAGAGAGTATCTGTGAATGTTATTCCATCTTTGATTCGTACATAATTGTGAAGAACACAGCAGGCTTTAATAATTTGAGCGCAAAATTTATGTTCACATCAATTGGGCGGTGAAAAATACGCCATTTGTTAGCTAAAATGCCAAAAGTGCATTCAACAATACGTCGTGCCCTAGTATGTCTATAATTGAAAATTCGCTCAGTGTAATTTAAATTTCGTTTTGCATAAGGGCGTAATATGTGATTTCCGAGTCTAAACGCTTCATCGCCTACGACAGAGAATGGAATAGCATTACCGTTATCATCATTGGGTAAATGCCTTGCAGAAGGAATATTTAATCGGTTTTCGGAAAGCCTTTTACCCATTTCACTTGTTTTAAATATTTCGGAATCACTGCTGTTCCATAAGAGCCAACATCTACGTAAACAAATTTATAATCTGCATCTGTCCAAGCCATTAAAACGCAAGAGAAGAACTTTTGTAGTTAAAATATGATGATCCAGAATGTTCTGGCTGTATCATTCGAATATGCTTGCCATCTATGGCTCCTATGATGTTTGGAAAATTTGTACGGCTATAGAATTCGTCTGCAATTTTAATCCAGTCATCTTCATTTTGCTTGCCATATACAACGGTTGAAGAATGTTCCACATTTGCTCACATGTAGTTTTAGTTATATCTCGTATTGTAGAAGCTCCCATTAGATAATCAAAGACAATGTATTGAAACTAGCCCCTGTTGCCAGATACCTGTAAAGAATTAACAGTATTAACATCTTTCAGGTCGTGATGTGCAAAAAAATGGGGTAATTTACGGACTTGTTGCCGAGAGCTCAACGCTCAGAAAAATACAAAGTCGGGACAACCTGCGACCAAGAGACGCAAATATATATATATATATATATATATATATATATATATATATATATATATATATATTTTGAACAACTGTATTTCTACTTCCGTGTATTGAAAATCGAACAACGGAAAGTAACCTAGAAGAGGATGATTCTCAAGCAAATTATGAAGAGGATGACGAATCTGGTCCTTCTACCCACACCTATTAATCACCGGAAGAAGAGAACTAATATCCAGAAGCGAAAAGATTTAGATGAAGCATTATTAAAAGCATTGAATGAGACTAATACCGTTGATGAAGATACAAACTTTGTTCTATCTCTTGTGCCTTCACTCCGGAAGTTAACTGCAGAACAGAAACTTGATGCTAAAATTGCTATTCTGAACGTTTTTAAACAGATAACAGTAGCCAGACTTGCTATGACTACTACTAACTCAACAACTAACTAAGATATACATCAACGAGGAACTAATATTTGGCCACCATCAGGATCTATACAAACGTATGTAGCCGTCCCTACTACATCCGCCAATTTACCCTTGGTTCAGGACATTCCACCACGATGCGATTCGAATGAAACAACTCAGTCATATGTTTCGAATTTTTCAGATGACTCTCAAATATACGAGTTGTAAAACTTCTCAAAATATTTAACTTTGTAACGTTCTAATAACTATTTCCTTCATTCTAATAAAACAGTTAATAAGTATTTTTAATTTCTCTCACCTTATCGTAACGCTCAATCTTTCCTCCACAGGTATAGAAAGTCTGAAATTTGTATCCTCCTTCGCTATTACTGGTCCAATTAATTTGACAAGTTCATTGAAGCTGGTTGTGCTCATTCGATAAAAGGCAAAAAATTTTCCGGATATTTGAGTAATTTTGGATGTAAAGTATAAAATTTTCCAGGTAATAGCCTATCACTACAGATGGATGCACCCAATATTTTCGGTTTTCCTTTTCATCCTCCTCCTTCGTTGAATAAAAGAAATAATCACAATTCTGGACAACTTATTACTTCTCATTATGCTCTTTTCAAAAGCCAATAACCAACTAACAAATTTTCGTGAGTGATTGAGCGACTATCGTCGGTAGTCTCGCACGTACAACCAACTAAACTGTTTAGTTGGTTCAGTGTGCGCGATATCAGCCCAACCCGATCAAACTATCGGCCGATTAAAAAGTTTCCAGTCTGCGGGGCTCTTAGATTTGCGATTCTACTACTAATATGCATACTCTGGATCCAACTATTCTTCTTTTGTTTCAAACACTGCAAAAGTTTTTCTAAGTTCAATGGATTAACAAGGGTCATTTACTTTTAACTTGACACAAAATACACAGTTTATAATCTGTTGAAAGTCTGATTTTTTGGTGGAGGAAGTAAGATCCAAATGAAGACAACTTCGGATGTTGGATGAACTTGCCATGGTTATCAAGCTTCAAACACGCTTCCACAATCTGAAATGAAAGAGAGAACAAATTGAACCAACTGAAATATAAATGTTACGGACAAAGATGTAAATCGGCCTTTGACAGTATTGGCCGGTTAATGAGGTAAATGCCCACTTAAGTTGGTTAGGTTAATAGGTTATATTTACGTCATTGGCCGGCCAATATTGTGCGTTTTAATCTTTGTCCGTAACATAAATAGCACGGGCAATAAGTGTGGTTAGGCAATACATTTATACAAATAAATATGTGTTATGGAGAAATACTGGCGTGTAAGTCGTAAATGGTGCAAGATACGACAAAATTGATAAGAACTAAATTTGTTCCCTGATTTATTCAGAATGAAAAAGGTGTTATGAATATTTTACGTATGAGCACTCTGAACGGAATAAGTGTCTTGTATAAAGGCCATCTTGGATGTATGACGTCACAAAAACAAGACAGCGCAATTTGAAAGCAAACACCCGGTACTACACTATTATGTAACATATAACAAAGGGATTCCCCATGGTCGCACCTTCCCTTCACAAAAAAATCCCACGGAATACTTTATGCGCCAGAACTATTTGCTGAGTAGAGCTGTAGTCAGCGAGATAATGGCTTTATAACGCTAAATGTTTTGAGGAACAGAAAAGTTACTTCTGTGCAAATGAAAAACAGATTAAAGGACGTAAGGCAAGTTCAAGTAAGTGATAGAACAATGAGAAGGCGGCTTTTTGATGTTGGACTGCGTGCCAGGAGACCTGGTAAATTTATTGTTATTATCATAGGAAAAATGTGAAAATGTAACGTTTTTCTTAAACCCTTGTATCTTTTACAAAAATTAAGCTATTATAATAAATAAAAAAAACAAATGTACAGAAACCATGTGGCTTGATAACAAAACAAGAAATTACAAGGTGGAACAACTCTGACACTCCACATGTTGTTTTAAAGTTAAAACACACTTTGTGTCACCCTGTATAAAATGACGTATGCCCAATTTTCTTAAAATTCAAAACGTGCTAGATTTCATATAAATTTACCTACAATATGAAAAAGAATAATCAAATCGAATTTAAAATAACAAATTTATTAATGAGCAAACTTCATCAATTTTTGAGTGGTTCGATTATTTTGGTGAGTGTATTTTCTATAAAGTTCTAAGTATTCTTCTAATACTAGATCTTTGTTAATCGTTTTTTGTTTTCTTTAAATGAACCAACAATTTAGAACTTACTTGTAAATATACCAAGTCGCCAATGTGACACGCACCAGCTACGCCAAATACTAGAGCAACCTAAATTTTTGTTAATTTAGTAACCAAAAATAATCATTTATCTACTTACTTTAGTTGTTAAATACTGCCCATCTGGTGCATATTTAATAAATTGGAAACATTGTTCCTTGTGTCAATATCTTTGCTTTTGTAGATGTATATACTAAGCAGATTTATAATAGGATAACAGTTATAGTGTTGAGTGCGGCGTGAGATTGTAATGATCTTTAGTATAAATTGTTTATGGGACCACCTTAAGTGAACGAAATATTGGTAGTAAATTGAGCCAATGTTAAAGTAATTTTATATGACATTAAAAGTTTATTTGTGTTAAGGAAGGCTAAATTGTCCTAAAGATTGCGAGAAACTTTTAAGAGGCAACCAAACGTGTACAGTTTATTACGGTTTATTGGAGTAATAACCTCGTATAGGATACACATGGACTACAAATAATTGGTTTACGGAAGAGAGAAGAAAGAAAAGCGTAGGATGAATGGACAGTCTTTAAGTAAGAATTACATTTAAGAACTTTGAAAACTTAGTAGAGCACGATTATCTTTTGGGTAGTTTTATTTGCGTATTGTTGTGTAATTTTATTTAATTAATTAGTGTTGAAGGAAAAGGTAATCGGTCTCGAGTTATGGTTGTATTGGCTGTTTTAGTAGTAAGAATTTTGCAGAAACGCAAATTTGTATTGACAGTGGTTTTTCAACCACGCTGTCGTAGTGTATGTAAACATTTGTTTATTATTTTGCAGGACAATATATATTTATCGTTAACTTTTATTTTGTTGTTTATCTAGCCAGTTATGAGATACATTTTGACGTTTACTTAATTGGTGACCTAGTTTTTGACAAGACTTTGCATATTTTGGTTTTAAGATTAATGAACAACCTGAAAGGTTATATTTGCCAGGTTAATTTCAAAAAGAAAATTTTCATGTTAGTTTCGTTTAACGCAGTACACTAATGACGGATCAGCTGTTGATTTAAAAATTTCATTAAGTATAACTAAGAGATGGAGATTTAAGAACTTACATATTTACGAATGTCCGATACGATTCAGAGGTATCATAAAGGAACAATTATTAAGCCGATGACATTGATTTTCTTTTGATTAGGAATTTTAAAAATTAATTATCGACCATTGAATGAAGAACTATTTTATGCATTAATAAGTAGAGATTTAACTTTATATGTATACGAGGGATACATAGAAAATATTCAGTTAACGTGTTATAACTGTTGGTTACGTGAATGCAGTTAAAATTTGAGTGATAAATTTTGGTATACCAGGTGTATTCAAAAAGTTTCTAATAACCTGGGTAGTACTAAATATATTTGAGTTTGAGTTGAATTGTTTGGGACGAGTGTTTGTTTTAGGACCCTCGTGTAAGAGTTTACTGAGTAAGCACAATCCTACTTTCCACAATTAAGTAGGGTTAATTAACACACAGCTTAAGACAATTATTTTAGCAAAGTTTCGATTGTGGTGGCGCCTGGAGACATATTTTCCCGGACTGAGCTGTTTGAATATCGGTGTAAGGTGTTTGAGCGTATTAATCATTCATTTTACTTCTTATTTCGACCACGCCCATCTCCCTGTTAGCTGGCTTGGCAACCCGCTTACATTAGTAAGCGTGCACGACGCCTAGTGCGGTTTGGACGTGTAACAGTTTATGATTACGTCTGCATCGCGTTGGGCAAATCCCAGTGCAATACAGAGTTACCTTGAATTCCTTGAAATTGTGAGCATATTTATTAATCGAATCGCATAGTGGAGTAATATTACAGTGATTTTGTTTTTGCTCATCGATGGTTTGTGTGTGTTGTGAAAATGCCAAAGCATTTTAATAGGTAGTAGATGTAAGGAGCAGAACGTGATTGATTAAAAAAAATACAGCCTTGTGTTTACGGTCTTTACTTATTTGGATCACAATCCGACAACGCTGCCGCTAGCGTATGCCAATCGAAGGCGATTACGTGCATCGGAAATTGTTTGGGGTTTAGTTTATATTATGGTTTATCTAGGTTAGGTTCTCGCAGTTGCAGTTTAAAGAAGTTTATGCTCTGCTGATAGTATCAAAAAAATTTGCAATGGATGAAACAATGTTAAATGACGTATTGTTACACGTCCAAACCGCACTAGGCGTCGTGCATGCTTACTAAATGTAAGCGGGTTGCCAAGCCAGCTAACAGGGAGATGGGCGTGGTCGAAATAATAAGTAAAATGAATGATTAATATGCTCAAACACCTTATACTTACATTCAAACAGCTCAGTCCGGGAAAATATGTCTCTAGGCGCCACCACAATCGAAACTTTGCTAAAATAATTGTCTTAAGCTGGATGTTAATTAACCCTACTTGATTGTAGAAAGCAGGATCGTGCTTACTCGGTAAACTCCTATACGAAGGTTCTAAAACAAACACTCGTCCCAAACAATTCAACTCAAACTCAAATAAATTTAGCACTACCCAGGTTATTACAAAACTCTTTGAATACACCTCGTAAACTAAAATATCCAAAACAAAAATTATAATACGGTAACTGCGTATCCCTCGTATATGTATAATGTTAAATTTCTACTTATTACTGAATAAAATATTTCTTCATCCAATATTCGGTAATTAATTTTGGAAAATCCTAAATAAAAGAAGATCAATGTCTTCGGCTTAATAAATGTTACTTCAAAATAATCTCTCTGAATCGTAATAGACATCCGTACCTGTATAATTTCTCAAAACTCTTGTTATACTTAATGACATTTTTAAGACAACAGCTGATCCGTTAATTGTGCATTGCGCTAATGAAACAAACATGAAAATTTTGCAATCAACCTGGCAAATATAAAATCTTTCCGGTTGCTCATAAATCTGAAAATTAAAATATGCAAAGCTTATAAAATTTGTCAAAATAAGATCACCAATTAAGTAAATGTTACAACGGTGTTTCACACCTGGCTAAATAAACAACAGAATAAAAATTTAACGATAAGTATATATTGTCCTGCATAAAATAATCAAAACAAATGTTTACATACACAAGGATATTTACATATACCTCAACAACGTGGTTGAAAATCAAAACCACACGTCACTACCAATTTCTGCAAAATTCTTAATACTAAACAACCCAAAACAACATAATTCGAGAACGATTATCCTTTCGTTTCTAAGCTAATTAATATTTAATCACATTACGCTAATGAACTAAACCAAAGAGATAATCGTGCTTTACTACATTTTCAAAATACTTAGATATATTCCTTACTTAAAATTGTTCATTAATCCTTGGATTTTCTTTCTTCTTTATCTCGTAAATCAAATATTTGTAGTCCATTTGTACCCCTTAAAATTGCCTGAAGCGCATTACAAATGCTCAACAAAACTTATTCCTCTGTGCACTCGCGAATAGTTCACTATGCGAGGTTATTACTCCCACAAACATGTAATAACGGTAAATTTGGTTTCTTAAATACGTGTACGTATATGGGATTTGAGACCTTAGACTGTACTTATTTTTGCAAATGTTGCAGAAGGAGGATGAGCGCATGTGAGAGATAAACGTTGAAAGTTGTGTAATGGTCCAGAGTGGCCACTGAATGAATGTGATGACGAGAAATGGCTTCTCCATAAAGTAATTGTGAAATTTGTAAGTAAGAACAAACATGGCGATGTATTGTAATTACAAGCGTGTTTGTGCAGATGGTAGCATCAGTCGGCACTAAGAAAGTTTGAGTGAATACCATTGGTGAATATAGCGAGGAAGGTATAAATAGGAAAGTCAGAGATTGAAGGGGGTTGTTGCTTTTTGCTTTTTGCTGAGAGCTCGGTGGAAGACGCGCGCGCGAGGTAATGTGTGACATCAGAATGGGTTGAGTTGGAGTTATATTTGTGAATAATATTGAAGGCAGTCATTGTTTAAACAACTGCGTAACCCAAAAGGGGATGAATCGTATAAGACATTCATAAATAAAACAATTAATAAAATTGAGATTGAAGATAAAACCAGTTTATTTTTCTTCAAGAAAAAGTGCGTAAGCAGATTTATAATAGGATAACAATTATAGTGTTGAGTGCGGCGCGTGAGCTTGTAATGATCTTTAGTATAAATTGTTTATGGGACCACCCTTAAGTGAACGAAATATTCGTAGTAAATAGAGCCAATGTTAAAGTAATTTTATGTGACACTAAAAGTTTATTTGTGTTAAGGAAGGGCTAAATTGTCCTAAAGGTTCCGAGAAACTTTTAAGAGGCAACCAAACGTGTACAGTTTATTACGGTTTATTGGAGTAATAACCTCTTATAGTTCGACTAATCGCGAGTACCGAAAGGAATAAGTGCTTGTGGAATTGTGGGGTACTTGTTATGTGCCTTCAGGCAATCTAAGGATACACATGGACTACAAATAATTGGTTTACGGGAAGAGAGAAGAAAGAAAAGCGTGAATGGACAGTCTTTAAGTAAGAATTACATTTAAGAACTTTGAAAACTTAGTAGAGCACGATTATCTTTTGGTAGTTTTATTTGCGTATTGTTGTGTAATTTTATTTAATTAATTAGTGTTGAAGGAAAAGGTAATCGGTCTCGAGTTATGTTGTATTGGCTGTTTTAGTAGTAAGAATTTTGCAGAAACGCAAATTTGTATTGACAGTGGTTTTTCAACCACGCTGTCGTAGTGTATGTAAACATTTGTTTATTATTTTGTGCAGGACAATATATATTTATCGTTAACTTTTATTTTGTTGTTTATTTAGCCAGTTATGAGATACATTTTGACGTTTACTTAATTGGTGACTAGTTTTGACAAGTTAAATGTAGACTTTGCATATTTTGGTTTTAAAGATTAATGAACAACCTGAAAGGTTATATTTGCCAGGTTAATTTCAAAAAGAAAATTTTCATGTTAGTTTCGTTTAACGCAGTACACTAATGACAGATCAGCTGTTGATTTAAAATTTCATTAAGTATAACTAAGAGAGGGAGTTTTAAGAACTTACATATTTACGAATGTCCGATACGATTCAGAGGTATCATAAAGGAACAATTATTAAGCCGATGACATTGATTTTCTTTTGATTAGGAATTTTAAAATTAATTATCGACTATTGAATGAAGAACTATTTTATGCATTAATAAGTAGAATTTAACTTTATATGTATACGAGGGATACATAGAAAATATTCAGTTAACGTGTTATAACTGTTGATTACGTGAATGCAGGTAAAATTTGAGTGATAAATTTTGGTTTACGAGGTGTATTCAAAAAGTTTCTAATAACCTGGGTAGTACTGAATATATTTGAGTTTGAGTTGAATTGTTTGGGACGAGTGTTTGTTTTAGGACCCTCGTGTAAGAGTTTACTGAGTAAGCACAATCCTATTTTCCACAATCAAGTAGGGTTAATTAACACCCAGCTCAAGACAATTATTTTAGCAAAGTTTCGATTGTGGTGGCGCCTGGAGACATATTTTCCCGGACTGAGCTGTTTGAATATCGGTGTAAGGTGTTTGAGCGTATTAATCATTCATTTTACTTCTTATTTCGACCACGCCCATCTCCCTGTTAGCTGGCTTGGCAACCCGCTTACATTAGTAAGCGTGCACGACGCCTAGTGCGGTTTGGACGTGTAACAGTTTATGATTACGTCTGCATCGCGTTGGGCAAATCCCAGTGCAATACAGAGTTACCTTGAATTCCTTGAAATTGTGAGCATATTTATTAATCGAATCGCATAGTGGAGTAATATTACAGTGATTTTGTTTTTGCTCATCGATGGTTTGTGTGTGTTGTGAAAATGCCAAAGCATTTTAATAGGTAGTAGATGTAAGGAGCAGAACGTGATTGATTAAAAAAAATACAGCCTTGTGTTTACGGTCTTTACTTATTTGGATCAAATCCGACAACGCTGCCTAGCGTATGCCAATCGAAGGCGATTACGTGCATCGAAATTGTTTGGGTTTGGTTTATATTATGGTTTATCTAGGTTAGGTTCTCGCAGTTGCAGTTTAAAGAAGTTTATGCTCTGCTGATAGTATCAAAAATTTTCAATGGATGAAACAATGTTAAATGACGTACTAGTTCGTTTGTGTGTAGACGCTAATATTCGTGAAATGACGGTGAACAATAACGAACAGTTCAGTGTTGTAGTGCAGTGTAAGTTCTTAAGAGATGGTTCAATGGATGAAAAATTAGGTAAAAGACTTTTCATACGCGACTAATACAAACTGGATAACATCAAGAAGGCTTCCGAATGCAACTCGGTATGAATTTAGAAAGTTATATGTGTGCCAACACTCTTCTTTGAATAAAGTGGTTGTACGAAAACAACAGTCTTGCAAAATTAAAGACAAAAATTGTAAAGCACAAATAGACATTAAGTTTAAAAAAATTAATAGAAATAGAATAAAAAATGATGTATTATTGAAAAATGGAATTAATGTAGAGATTCAAATAAAATTTGATCATTCGCATAGAATAAATGTAGCCGAAGCCTTTGGATATTTACGTATAAGTAAGACAGTACAAGATGTATTTCACTCTTACTTTGCTTCAGGAATGACTCCGTCAGCTGCTCGTTTTTACCATGAAATGAAAATAATTGACTACACAAGAAGTACCTAATAATGTTAGTACAGCACACCTTCTAGCTAATTCTAGCGACAAATAAAGTATTTGTATGATAAATGGCGTTTAACACTTTCAGTGCTGACGACGTCATTTGATACTTGATGTGGCCGCATGTCGTCTTTCGACGCCATCGGTATACTCACGTTCTATGCTTCAGTACGTTGTTAGCCTGCGAGTAGAGGTGATCTGCGGCGTGTAGAATAAGTGTGAAATAAACGTAAAATTTAGGTCGTTCGATTTCGCAATGGAACATAGCGAGACGGACCTTCGAGCGCAAATAGGCCCCGAATGTGTAAAAATACGAGGCAAAATAAAGAACCGTTAACAGATGAGGAGTTAAAACAATATTTGATGAACTCGGACGATGATTTCGAAGAACCGGACTTTATGGAATCGAGTGAGTGTGAGTCAGATAGTTCTGACAATAGCGATGGCGCAGAAATTGGTATACCAGTTGACGATACAGACTTTGATTTTATTTCGGATGTGGACACCTCAATTCAAGATGTGGATATCCCAAATCAACTAGCAAATATCGCCCAAATAACAAAACGTGGACCTTCCCGTAAAACTCCCGATAATCCCATTGTATGGGACGCGGTGGCAACTGATCCTATGGAAATTCCTTTCACAAAACAAAGAAAATTATTAGTTCTGCCCAACGGTAAGTTATACTTCTCATACATTTACGATTTTCTAATAGTTTTATTGTTACAGGCAACAAACCAATTGATTATTTCAATTTATTGTTCGACAAACATTTAAAAGAAATGATAGTTGAGGAAACTAACGCATATGCAGAGGAAGTTTTTCTTCTGGAGAATACGGCGGAGAAATCTCGCATAACACGTTGGATTCCAATAAATGAAGATGAATTGAAAATATTTATTGGATTAGTGTTTCATATGGGTACCATTAGAATAAATAGGCTACATGACTATTGGAAAAAGCATCGGCTCTTCAAATTACCTGGTTTTTCTAGTTTCATGAGCAGAGACCGTTTTATGATAATTTTGAGATGTCTGCACTTCCACCGAAATCCTTCATCTGATGAACCAAAGTCAGCTGACAGATTATTCAAAATTAGATCAATGGTCAATTATTTCAACTCAAAAATGAATGAAATTTATTATCCAGATAAAAATCTCTCACTCGATGAGTCAATGATCTTATGGCGCGGTAGATTGCTTTTCAGGCAATATATTAAAAATAAAAGGCATAGATACGGCATAAAATTGTATTTGCTCACAGAGCCAGATGACCTAATTTTAAAATTTGCTATTTACACTGGCCTACTAGACGATTATGGTGACAAAGGGCATGCTGCGAATATAGTGTTGCATTTGGCAGAAGAGAAGTTAGATGCGGACATGCAATATATTTAGATAACTACTATAATGTTACGATCTTGCGTGCAAATTGCTGGCCAGGAAGACCTATTGCACTGGAACACTTAGGTTGTTAGAAAAGACAGTCCACTTGACGTGAAAAATGCCAAGTTGAAAAAGGAGAAACCGTTGCGCTTATTTAAACAGTGTGATGATTGGTAAGTGGAAGGACAAAAGAGACGTGTTCTACATATCTACAGAGTTTGTAATAATTTGAGGAAATATTATAACAGGAGACACCAGGAAAAGAATAAACCTGAAGCAATATGGCACTATAATAATTGTATGGGGGAATAGATAAAAAGACCTGATGATGGCCTATTATCCTTGCGAAAGGAAAACACTCTGATGATACAAGAAAATCGGGTACACATTATCCATATGATTTTGACGAATGCCTTTTTCTTGTATAGAAAGTTCGAAAAATCCCAGATTTCTTATATGATTTCAGAATTGAAATCTTGGAGTACCTATTTCCAGAAAACGAACTGAAAAAGCAACAGCAACCCGCTGATCCGACTCATTCACCAAAAAACCTCCAACAGGAACAACCAAAAGCATGCACATCGAAGATGTACCTATTGTACTAAAAATAAAGTGAGGAAGGAGACTGTTTACCACTGTGCGACCTGTCCTGGAAATCCTGCCCTTTGTTTCGAACCATGTTTTACGAAATTTCACGAATCTGCATAAATTAACAGTTTGATCTGCATGACGTCTTTTGACGCCATCAGCTCTCGCTAAGATTTTCATTGGGAGGCTGACGACGTCATGGCACATATGACTTTATTTTTATATTTTTTCAAAATAAATATTTTTACACGTTAATAATATTCTCATTATTAATTTTTCACGAAAAACACTGTCAGCTTCTGGGTGTCTGTTACCATATTATATCAGCACTGAAAATGTTAAGTCAATACGCCAGTCGAGAAGAAAAAAGCATGGTTGACATTCTCATGAAAATGCAGTCCGATTTGGAAAAATCCGGAGGTAAATTAGGTATTAAAGAAAATCCTTTTGTTGCAGCGGTCGTAACTCCAATAATGCGACGTATATTTCTTCAAGGTGCTCGAGCGGATCCTGTGATCAAACAAACACTTGCGTTACTTTTTTGTTTACATCAAACGCGTGCGTTCTTCATACAGCTCAAACTGAAGCGAATTATACGTTAGCTTTTATGGTTGCTGCAGAAGCCATAGAGGTAGAAAATAAAAAGTTTCGTCCAAACGTGTTTATGACCGATGACAATGCATCCGAGCGCAATGCTATATCAGCCGTATTTCCCAGCTTCGTGCTACTCTTGTATACATTCCATCTTTGTCAAGCCTTATGGAGATGGCTCTGGCAAACCGACCATAACGTGAAAAAGGAGGACAGGAGACCAGTAATGGAAATGTTTAGGAATATGCTTTATGCTCCAACGATAGAAGATGCAGAAGAGCATTATAATGTCTTGAAATGTAGTAATATAGTCCAAAATAATAAAGTGTTATCTAAGCATCTGGAGAATTTATGGGACCGTCAAAAGAATGGTGTATTTCGTTTAGAAATAATATAATTACAAGAGGTAATAACACATAACTACACTAAAGAGTCCATTAGGATTTTTAAAGATATGGTTTTGCAACGATGCAAAGTTTTCAACTCTTGTGCACTGGTTGATTTCATTGTTAATATCTTCGAGAACTATTATAAGCGAAAATTGTTGGAATTTGCAAATTCAAGAAGATCTAAGCCCCAAATCGATTACAAGAACTTATGTTTAAGAGCAAGAGAAGTGAGCATTATTTATCAAACGGAAAATAAAATTTTTCACGTTGCGTCTGAAAAACATTCGAATTTATTTTATACAGTCAATGCTGAAATTGCTTTTTGTGATTGTCCAACTGGCGCAGGCGGCAAATTCTGCAAACACCTATGCGCAATAGAACAAAAATATAACATTCTATTTCAAACATCCCCAGTTCTAAGCATTCATAACAGAATTGAATTAGCTAAATTAGCTGTTGGACATTCCGCAAACGAAGAATTTTATGAAAATTGTGATAGGATCACGATTTTCTAGCGATTTACCGTCAAAATTTTGTTGTCAAGTTGAGTTTTATGAATAAATTTGTTTAACGTGTGTTGCGAGCTTAAGTTTTTTTGTTTGTGAATTACTATTCCGTAATTTAGATTGTTTTCCTTATTATTCCCCGTTTATTGAATGTTGAGTAGCGTATTATTTGTAAATAGTTGTATATAAGTTTAATTAATGTTTATTTCATTTGATTTCCTTAAAAATTATAGAAAGAGTGTAGATTTAAATGTATTTGTTATCGTGCTGGCGACATGAAGTCGAGTAATTATATTGGTTCAGATTAATATTGAGTCTGTTGGTTTTAAGTCATAGAGGTAGAATGTGGGACTAACTGCTTGTACTTTAATGAAAATATAGAGATATTTTGCACGTTGATTCTGCTGACGTTTAAAATTTTGAAAACTATCGAGTCCTTACGGATGAAAACGAAGTTTGTGTGTAGGGGTATCAAATCTTCTCCTTCCGTTTTTAATTGGTGGAACTAAATTAGATGAGATTTTTGAGGGATTCAAATCTAAGATGGATTTGATATAATTTGCATGGATTCTGAAACTGATCACGCTATAGTAGTACGGTGACGTTTTTACGGCTTAATTTAGAACGTTGATATATTGGACTTTTGGTGTTTAACGAACGTACCTGTAGTAGTAGGGTAGTTATCTACTTTCGGAAGAAAATCTGTGAAGGGATTTTATTAAGATTGTTCAACCACCAAAGGATTAGACCTAGTGCCGATTTCGATTTTACGTAATCAAGTTACCTAGAGATCATCGTCGTGTTATATTAGTGCTTCTGTGAACTCTTTGGTTTATATCGCTTTTGCGGATTTATTCAATTAACGTTCTTGAGGTGCCACTTAATTGCCGTGCAAAGCGTGTTGAAATATATATAAAGAAACTTTCGCAGTATATTAAAACTATAGTTATTTAAATAACGTTAATAACCTTTTGGATTGTTAGTGTAAATAAAACTATTTAAGAGATAAAAGTTAACAAGCAAGTTGAGCGCACAAATTATTATTTTAAAAGAAGTTTTTAATTAATGCAGTAACATTTTACCGAGATTAAATTAAGGAATCGTTTGTGTACAAAAGAATATTAGTCAACATTTGCATTCATCATTTTGTCAGAGCAAGGAGATTCCGCTTCCGTACTAGCTATAATCGACCACCTGGTTCATTTTCAATTGTTGTAACACAGGAGAGGTGTTAATCTAGGCATTAAGGTAGTATAAACATTGTGTTTTATTGAATATTTTCAAGATTTCTTGTGTGTTTCGAATTATTTTTTTTGTTAACGAAGGTTTGAAAGCGGAGTCGTGTACCTTTTTTTTTAAATTAAATTGTTGCTTTGGTTTATTTATTGTAATTAATCATAATTCTTCACACTTTTCTTTATTTTAGTATTAAAGGGCACTTGACCCTATAGTGGTGTGGGTAAATAATCCAAAATATATATATATATATATATATATATATATATATATATATATATATATATATAGATTAAGCAATCTAGAACGGCGTTACGCGGGATCTTGGCCAGACATTCTGTCGCCCTTTAAGCATTTGTACTTTTTTTATACGCATTATCGTATGTTTACATTTATATTATTTTTTTTATTTTATTATAGCTTTGTTTAGATTTTATAAATTGTTTTAATTCTGTGAAAACCCTTTTGTGTTACATAAAAGTTTTTTTTTGCAAATTGCAAGTTTACCGGTAATTTAGAAGCGTAAATTTTAACGTAACGAAGTTACAGTTTTTTTTATTGAGTAATAGCGTTAATGATATTTAGTGTTTTATTTGATTTTTTAGTTGAGTATTAATTCAAAGGTTTTTTTTTTGTTTTGTTTTGATTATTATTTAATGCCTAATTATTTACACTGTGGTGTAGTAACGTAACTTTATTGAGTGTTTATCACGCTTTTGTTTGTCAAGCGTATAGTGCTATTTTGAAGCCCTATTTCAGGTAGTTTCCTGAGCTGTTGTCGAGGACACCTGGGATTGATTGCGGATAGGTAAGCGTACGTTTTTTGCATGTTTAAACACGCTATCTACTCGTAATTTTGGCACGACGTCCCTTATTTTGACTACCAAACATTCTGGCGCCCAAAAACCGAACCGATTACGTCTTCATCCCCTATTTTGACTTACGTACGTTTTACTATTCTGGATGTGCAAAATTTATCAACATCATACCCATACCCATACGCTGACTAGTCGGGGCAAAAAGGCCAATTTTATCTGTAATCCCGATCTACCACCCGTTTATACCGTTATAAAATATGGATTTCGACCTAGTACAAAACTCAATTCAGGATAGCGCTCGTGCTACGGAAGGACATCTGCCGAAATGCAGCGAGCAACTGTGGTACATTTACAAGTAGATACCGAGGAAAGTGAGAGGCAATTTAAAAAAGAAACTGCACAAACGCATTCAGAAATTGATCGCATACTAAGTACACTCGAAGAAAATCAAAGCCCAGAAGCAACTTTATCCGTTATCAAATTTAATACTCTGCTGAAACAAGTCCAAACACCTTCTCAAATTATAAACTTTTAGAAGTAAAGTTGAGTATTAATCCAATGTCCAGCCAACATCAATTTCACGTCGTAAAAATAGGGGACTGCCTAAATCTGGAAGAATTCAATCTGGTAGGCCTTCTAATCTGGAAAAGCTAAAACGGAAGCACAGCCTTGGCAATAACATTTCACTTAATCTTCCAAATGCAAAATTGCATTAAATTAAAATATTCTGTATTTTTTCCTGTTTAATAAATAGTGTTATTATTATAATTTTAGTACATATGTACGACTTTTACTTTAAAATACTTATCTTTATCAGTAATGAGCAACATAAAGGGTGTTGCTTAATGACATGTCAACATTTAAAGGGATGATTCTTAGACCATTTCAAAATTTAATATGAACGTATGTCAGTAAACGTTCTAACTTTTGAGATACAGTGAAATAGTTTTCAAAAAAAAATGTCAGTATTTTTTGTAATAACAACACTATTGTAGATATCTTTATGAAATTTGATACGTCTTCCGTCCGGATGCGGATTGAATATTTTAAGAAAAATGGTACGCGAATGACTTCTTTAAAATAAACATAATTTTTGGAGCATTTTTTTTTCTAAGCAAATTTAATCTTTTGATTTTTTTCGTCCGACGCATGGTTTTCAGTTAAAAAAATTTAAAAATCATTTTTCTTCAGGGTCAAGTCGTTAAAAGTCTGATGCGGTGCCTGTTGTGTAGAAATGTTCAAGATTTTACCACTCTGTATCTCAAAAGTTAGAACGTCTGCGACATACGTTCATGTAAAGTTTTTTTTTAAATGGGTCCTTAATATTAACGTATCATTAAGAAATACCCTATATATTAGTATATTAGATTGTTAGATATTTATATTCGGATTTTTCGATGAGTGCAGTAACGTCATTTTTTGTTAGGAATTTCTATTTTATGTATCGTTTTAAACAGAGCTAATCAATTTACCGAATAAAGTTAGGTCGTAGTAGTTTACTGTTTAAGTTGTGCCTATAATATGTATGCTATAGTAATACCAAATTAATAAAATTCGTTATTTATAATATGAAATACGAGAACGTCATTGCACTCATCGAAAAATTCGACTAACTAAAGGCAAACTGTACAGAGCGTAACATCATTTGCGTGCTCTGTATTACACTGGGATTTGTCCAACGCGACGCAAACATCATAGTCATAAACAAAGCCCCGAGTGATACAGAGCATCTTGTAGACCACGCGCTCTGAACTGTACAGGGGTTTGCCTTTACGCGTCCAGGCGTTTTTAAATTTTTAGTTTAATGTTATGGTTAGTGTTGATAGATGACACCACAGGGATGACCTAAGCCGCCATGACAGTAATGCCAATGGCTGTTACTGCTGTTGCGTTAGTATACTTATAGTTGAATGTTCCATGCTAGGATACCTGGAATTCATTCGTGGCCCTAATTTATTTTAAGCAACTAATTCGAAATGTCTGCAAGCGTTGATAAAAAAATTATTAAACTGGAACCAGAAACAGCGGAGACTATTAATTCATTCCTTGCTGAGAAATATGTTATGTTGAATAATGATAAAATAAAGGAAGAAATAGGTTACAATTCTAAAAGTATTAAAATCAAAAATGAATTTGAAGTCACAACGTATAAAAACGAGGAAGAGAAACCTTGTATAGTAAATGATGGAAGTAATACAAAAGAAGTGAATAATTATAAGTGTGACCGGTGTAATTACTCAACAAAGGCGAAACGTTATTTAAGGGATCATATTGCAAATCACAACTTAAGTAATGTTAAATACAGCTGTGACCAATGTTTATATGTAACAAAGTATAAACGTAGTCTGAAAAGACATAGTGAAATACATAATTCAAGTATTGATTACAAATGTAACAAATGTGATTATTCAACAACAGTTAAATGTTATTTACAATTTCATCTTAAAAGGCACAATTCAAATAGTCCTAAGTACAAATGTGTGCAATGTAAGTACACAACAAATTATAAAAGTAATTTTAATATACATTGTGCAAAACATAATTCGAGTATTGATTACAAGTGTGAACAATGTAATTATGTAACAAAAGTGAAACAATATTTAAGGAATCATCTTGTAAAGCACCATTCAATTGATGCTAATTACAAATGTGACCAATGTGATTATTCAACAACAGTGAAACGGAATTTAACACTTCATGTTGTATGGCACAAGTCAAGCACAACTATATACAAGTGTGAGGAATGTCATTTTGTAACAAATATTAAAGGAAAATTTAATACACATAATGCAAAACATAATTTAAATATCGAATATAAATGTGACCAATGCGATTACTTAACAAAAGTAAAATGCTATTTTAAATCTCATCTTAAAAGGCACAATTCAAGTAGTCATAAATACAAATGTGGGCAATGTGAATATGCAACAAATCATAAAAGCAATTTTAATACACATAATGCAAAACATAATTTAAGTACTGAATACAAATGTGATGAATGCGACTACAAAACAAAAGTGAAAGGAAATTTAAACATTCACGCTTTAAGGCACAATTCAAGTAGTGTTAAATATAAATGCGACCATTGTCATTATTCAACACATCGTAAATGCCATCTTAATAGACATAGTGCAAAACATAACTTCAGTATTGAATATAGATGTGATCAATGCAATTACTCAACAAAAGTAAAACGGAATTTAACAAAGCATTCTGTAAGGCACAATTCAAGTAGTACTATGTACCAGTGTGAGCAATGTCATTATGTAACATTTTATAAAGATGTTTTTAACAGACATATTGCGAAACATAATTCAAGTACTGATTACAAATGTGATCAATGTAAGTACTCGACAAAAGTGGAACAATATTTAAGGAATCATCTTGTAATAAAACACAATTCAGGTGGTGCTATTTACAAATGTGACGAATGCAGTTATTCAACAAAAGTGAAACGTAATTTAAGGAATCATGTGTTAAAACACAATTCAAGCAGTGTCAGATATAAATCTGGCAAATTGTAGCAGTAATGTTACCAGACATAGTGCAAAAAAATATTGTTGTTTGTAAATGTGAATGTTCAACAAAAGTGAAACTATATTAAAAAATACTGTATAAAGCAAATTTCAAACAAATGCGTTACAAAATATAGAAGTACTTTTATTAGGCACAATGCATAATTGAATTATTAGATATGTGTAAACATTGCACTAAAAACTTCATGTTTAATATATCGGGTTTTATATTTATCTTTTATGTATTATTTACATGTGATGTATATGTGTTACCGATCTTGCAGATAGTTCATTATACCATTCTTTTTAGAACTATTAAAAATGATAAAAGTGTAGTAATATTACTATTAGATATTTAAATAGTTTAAAGTTAACCATGTAAACATGGCAATAACAGAATTTGTTCATATAATAATGAACAGTTGTCAAATAAAGTCAAAGAGTATGTCCAAGCTGCCTATCATTAATAATGTATTTTAATTGTAAGAAACGATTGATTATAGTTAAGGTCAGTATTTTCAACACTTAATTAAGATAACTACTGGTTAATTCATATGGTTATAATTGTGCTAATTCAGGTGATTAAGTTTAACCTGTGCACCTCACAAGGTGCAATTGAAGTGATGATAATTAAAAATGTAACTATTTGATCAATTTGATTATTCAATAAAACTATATAGCTCTTTTCACTTTAGGTAGTAAAGGATGTTATAAAATAATTGATAAAGATACAAATTTGCAGGTATTTTTCATATTATTAAATTGTTTTTTTCTATAATCATTCCTTGAATATTTATTGTTTCACAGATGGGCTTCAAAATAAAAAAATTCTATTTCCTTCTTCAAATATAGTTATTGTAAGTATAAATTTTAAGAATGAAACATTGCGAACATTCTTGACAAAAAATTTTTTTTCCAAAATCATCTGAAATGGCTCAAAATTATTAAAAAATGCAAAAAAAAAATGTTTTTTGGCCAAAGGGCCAAAAAAGCTTCTTCCCAAAAATGATCTTCAATGGTTAGAAGTGTCTCAAAACGTGAAAAAATACAAAAAAAAATTTCGTACCTTTTCTTAACAAAGGACCAAAAAAAATTCTTCCAAAAATCGTATCAAATGGTCAGAAATGGCTCAAAACGTGTAAAAGTGAAAAGAAACTGAAGAAATACAAGCATGCAAGATTAAAAAGGAGAAAAACAAAAAGAAACAAGAACAGCAGGTAAAGGATATAAAAACGGAAGAAGACGTATGGAAATATTTAAAGAAATAAAAAAGGAGATGGACACAAACGGGAAAACAAATAAACGAGTGGGAGAGATCTTCAGGAACTTTCTGGAGGGGGAACAAAGACAAAGAAAGAAAGTATACGAAATATATGAAGGAGAAGGAATAAAAGAAAAGGAATTAATAGAGGCAATATCGAAGGTGAAAAAAGGTGAAGCGGCGGAATACAAGGTGAGGAGTGGGTATATGGAAGAGAAAAGGTAGCAAAAAGGATGACGGAACTAATAAACAAAATATGGAGAGGGGAAGGGTTCCCGGAGAGAGGGACATATATGCCCAGTACACAAAAAGCGGACAAAAAACAAGTGGGAAATTATAGACAAAATCACATTGCTAAACAAGGCCTACAAAATATACGCTACGTGCTAGAAGAAAGGCTAAAGAAGGAAATAGAGGAAAAGAAATTGTTACCAAATGGACAGGCAGGATTCAGGAAAGGAAGAAGAACGATAGATAACATCTTCATACTAAAACATATAGTAAATAAGGAACTAGAAAAGAAAAAAGGGAAAATGGTGGCGGTATTTCTTAGACTTAGTAGCGGCATTTGGTATATTAGTACATTAGTGCAGATCTCAACCGTTTATTTAGTTATCACACATATCTGCTTGTTTCTTTAGTGAAATATTTGCCTAGCAGAGATTCAAAGCACACATGTCTGATTACCTGCTGTTTTTTAATGATGACGCGCATCAACTGTTTTTAACAATGATGCTATGGGCAAATATAAAACTTTGTAAATGCACTTTTGCATGTGGCCGGATAGGCCGCTGCATGACTACCTATCTCTAAAATAGAGTACCCGCGTTACCTGTTTCTACCCTGAATTACTGTTGTAATGGTTGACAAGTCTATTTGAGATCCACGAATCCCATATAGTGCATATTTCTTCTACTTGGGAAGGGCACCAGAAGTAAAGAGAAGCATCCTTTCCCATCAGCACCTAAAAGCCGTAAATTAGCAAGAAAAAGGTTCTTACGAACGTAAGCATCAACAGTTTTTTAGCGAATATTGGATAATTTGAAATATTATCCTTGCGTCATTATAGTCCTAATTGAATAATCTTTTTAAGTTGCAATACTTTGATATGCTTACCGAGCTGGTAGAGTTGTGGTAACACGCTTAGCACTCGGGAGGTAATGAGTACGATTTCCGTTACCATTTACCCTGTGAGATGATAGTGCTTTTCCAGTTTTCCTTCCACCACATGTAGTGGCATAAGGTACTGCTTTTTTATACGGAATCAACCTGTGCAATTTGGCTAATGCTGGGATAGTATTTTCCCTCGAGACTGAACTCGAGTTCTTCCTGATCCATATTTTAACCCCAGCATGCATATTTATATATTTAATGTATGTATGTTGGAAAATCCATGGAATTTGGCTGAAGGAGCTTGGAAAGCTCAAATCAAAGTAGACCTTCCTTAGATCTGAAATGATCTTATCGTGGCCTTTGTCTCTTTTTGTCTTCAAGTCTATTACATTGTGGTATGAAGGTTACGCTTTTTGTCAGCTACTTCGCTAAATCAACTGTACTGTCTTTGGCTCTAGTGTCTGTCTGGGATCAGTTGTCTTCTCCTTCTGGATCGTCTGCTAACTCCTGTTGTTGTCTGCTGTCTCTATCTCTACTGTCAGCTGCGTCAGTCTCTTACATTCTTCTGTCTTACATATTCGTATGTATGTGTCTGGCGTCTTCTCATGTCGTTGTTGTGTCTGAATCGTCGACTGTCTTCTGTCTGTGTGTCTTCAAATTTCTGTCTGTCTGTCGGTCGTGATCGTCTATGACTTCTTCTGTCTAGATCTGATGGCTGTCTGTCTGTCTGTGTCTGTTGTCTGTGTGTGTGTGTGTGTGTGTGTGTGTGTGTGTGTGTGTGTGTGTGTGTGTGTGTGTGTGTGTGTGTGTGTGTTGGTGTGTGTGTGTGTGTGTGTGTGTGTGTGTGTGTGTGTGTGTGTGTGTGTGTAATACCTACGTACATTTAAATTTTTAAATTTTGTATCTAAGCTTGTTTTCAGTTGGCTTGGAGCTGATTAGATTTTGGAAGAAATCTAGCGGAGGTGAAGGGAGTTTATTAGGGTGTTTTTGGTTTTTATCAAATATTTCTAAAACCGCTACATATTTCAAAGATATAATAATACCTGGATATAGACCTTAAAAATATCGATTAATTATATTCTATGCAATTTTTGGATACGAATTTAACTGCAAATAGATTCTCTAAGGTAGATTTAAGTGTTAGTTAAATTTTTTTCAATATCTGAATAACGGTTAAATTTATAAGAAATGGTGTAGACATATTTTTTAAAGAAAATTTAATTTTACGCAACTTTTCTTTCTAAAGTTTCTTAATATAACGTAGGTAAGTCTAAGAATTAATTAAATATGAATGAAAATCGTTAAACTGTATTATAGATATCCTATAGAAGCGGGAGGCTTTGGAATTTTTTTAAGTTAACATATATATATATATATATATATATATATATATATATATATATATATATATATATATATATATGTGTGCGTGCGTGCGTGCGTGTGTGTGTGTGCGTGCGTGTGCGTGTGTGCGTGCGTGCGTGCGTGCGCGTGTGTGCGTGTGTGTGCGTGTGCGTGTCCGTCTGTGTGTGTGTGTGTGTGTGTGTGTGTGTGTGCGCGCATGCACGTGTGCGTGATCGTGTACGTGCGCGTGAGTGTGCGTGCGTGTGTGTATGTTAATATCAACGATAATTTCAGAACGAAAATACTTACGTACTAGCTAACGATTTGCATTCTATTAATGAGTTTTTGATGGTAGAACATTACTGTAATCAGAGTGAGTGTGTTTGAATGTGTGTGTGTGTGTGTGTGCGTGCGTGCGTGCGTGCGTGCGTGTGTGCGTGAGTGCGTGCGTGCGTGCGCGTGCGTGTGCGTGTGTGTGGGTGGGTGCGGTTGAGTGTGTGTGCGTGACCGTGCACGTGCGCGTGCGTGTGCATGTGTGCGTGCGTGCGTGTATGTTAGTATCAACGATAATTCCAGAACGAAAATACTTAAATTTTTGTATTTAAGCTTGTTTTCATTAGAGCCGATTAGATTTTGTGACAAATTCAGCAGCGGTGAGGGGGGTTTATTAGGAGCAGTTTTTGGTTTTTATCAAATATCTCTAAAACAGCTACATTGTGTAATCGTTCGTGAGGTAATCTGACAAATGAAACGTAATGTGTAAACTAATTTTAATTGAGTTACATATTTAGTACATATTTAATATTGTTGTTCATTAAATATACTTTTGCAAAGAAAACGTCAGTATAACACTTTCATCAATAGCATGGAATATATTCAACATACCAGCGTTTCCTCGATTTCTTATATTTGGTATACAATTCTCATCATTCTTTTTTTTGTATAAAACATGTGTAGTTGCGTTTTTAACAGCGTAAAGTTTAACATATCTAGTAAAAATACCCGTTATTATAAAAATATATTGCAATCCTCCTCTGTTTCGTAGTAGTAATCGACCGCCTGCTACATTCAAAGTAGTACGTGAATATAAAAACTGCGAACTTCTATATTTGATATTAACAAAGATATCTTTAAAAAACAACGAAATTGGGACACATGGTATATCGTCAATATCTAAATTGGGCGGGTGTAGCATTTTCTTACCCATGCTCATATTGTTTTTGAATATCTTCTTTGCTATGTATGCACTAGCGAAAATCAAGCCAGTGTTAAATAAATATAATAAGAATTGAAATAAACCATATAGTTTTCAACAGTGTGTCACTCCGTTATTTATAATTTTGTCAGCTGATACTGAATTGCAATCCTGCTAACTTTAAGAAATTAAGAAAAGAATGTAAGTTAGGGGTGATATAAAATAAAACGATTCATTGTTTTATATTTGTTTATTTCCCGTAGGTACAATAATGTAAGGTGTAAACGAAGTTGTCTTTATTTTTCACTACAATAATTATCAATGGTTGGTTTTGAAGGACTATTATTTATCCTGCTACAATTTTTACTTTTATCAAAAATATGAGTTGCATTTTGTAACTGTGTCTAAGTATCTTAAAAGGTCGATCGACGTCATTGTTCCATAGAAAGATTTATAAAAACGAAACTTTAAAAAAAAACTACTTGAGGATAAACCTATAGCGGTAAATGTGTATGCTATTCGGTTCTAAAATTAAAAGATTTTATTAGTTTATTGGGGTGCAAAAAGTATCGAACATACAGTATGTGAGATTCCTCTACATTTAGATCAGGGATTTCCAAACTATTTTGGACCAGAGACCCCTTTTCCAAAATCAACTATACCTCAGACCACCATAGCCAAATTACTTTCAAAATCCTATATCTAGTTTTTTTCCTATTGATATAAAATACTTCCCAATTTAAAAACATTAAATCGCAAAGTAAAGATAAAAAAATAACAAATTCAGTGTGATGGATGAATCTGGTGACTTTCTACCAATCTAGTTAAATCTGGTTCAATATTGGTGAATTGCAGCCTTAAATCTCCGAGTTCATTAATTTTCAAACGGTTGCTTTGTTTTGGAAAAGCGATAAGGCATTTTTCATCAATGTTCCACAATCCAGGATACTGTTTTTCAATGTTGCGCTGCAACCAGAACTTCTGATAGCCTTGGTTGAACTTCTCCTCGTCTGTGCTGATGGTGATCAACTCTTCTTGCATTATCACATTGGTTCCTTCTATGGCTGTGATATTGTACGGATTTATTATGCATTGAGGAATTTGTAAATTTAAGAGCTCCTCAACCCTCTTAGTAAAATCCTTGTGTAATGCGTCCAAGTGATTGACATATGATAAAATAACATCGTGTTGAAGCATTTCTAGTAATTTTGACAAATGCGGAAACTGTGAATATTCCTTTTTGCTTAAATTTTGTTTATAAAGGATAAGTTTACCTACAAAGGCCGATATTATTAATTTTATTTTAATCAAGTTGAGATCGTCACCCTGCAACTGCAAAGTAACTTTGTTAAACATACCAAAGATATCAGTCAAGTAATACATATCTGTTTTAAAATTGTTCAAATTTTCTTTCAAATTTGGATCTTTTTCTTGTAAAAACGCCAACGCAGATTCAAAAATTGCTGAAAATCTTGCTAAGCAAGAGCCTCTTGGTAGCCAGCGAACTTCATTGTGCAAAGGTAACCGAGTAAAGACTTTGTCGTTTACCTCACATAGCTGAGCAAATAGGCGAGAGTTCAAAGAATTACTTCGAATTTTGTTGACAGCATTTATAACATATTGTAAAGACTGATGCAATCTAGGACTCAGATTTTTTGCTACTAAATGCTGTCTGTGAATCACGCAGTGAATGACCAGTACCTCAGGCAATTGTCGCTTTATGTGAGCTATAAAACCACGATGAGGACCAACCATAGATGGTGCACCATCAGTCGCAACAGAAACAATGTTCTTCCAGCTTTGTCCGTAAAAAAACGTTCCACGGCCTGAAAAATCGATTCTCCTCTGGTATCAGTGTCTAAATATGTAGCAAAAAGAAGTTTTTGGCACATATTTTCATCTTTAATACATCAAATATATCCTAACAGAGCTTCATTGCCGGGTAATGTAGACTCGTCCAACTGGACAGAGAATCTGTTGGTCTGTAAAAAATTGCATAAAATGTTTTCCGCGTCGCGACCCATCTCGTCTATTCGTCTCTGAACGGTGTTATTGCTCAAAGGAATTCTCTTAATAATATCATGTGCGGGCTTGTGCAATACATTGTAAATAATTATGTAAATAAATGGGTGTATGTTCTCAAAACAAATCGTTAAAATAACCACAGATCCAAAACACTCAATAAAAGATAATGTCGTCTCGGTCGGTAGATTAAAGCAGGACAGGTTCCTGCTTTTTTTGATTTGCTTAATTACCACAATTTCTGCTTAGTTATTTCCACATAACATCATTATAGTAACTGCAATGTAACAATAATAAAAATTATCTCGGACGCCAAGTTATTTTTTTTATTATGCTCGGAATAACTAAATCGAGGATACAATAAAAAATTCACCAAAATGTGAAAATAAATTTAGATCTGAATTACTTGCAAAATTGTAATCATAAGCATCGAAAATACCAGAAGTGGTAAAAATACCGAAAGTAAAAGTAAAAAAAAGGTGTAAATGATAAAAGTAAAAGTGTCAAAAAGCAAATGTTTCAGATTTTAATATAATACGAGTTAAATGTATCTTACCATTAAATCAATGGGACTTTTACAAAATTTGGTGGAAATCAAAAATGGCTTCCTAAACAAAGCAACGTTCATCAAGTAATGCTAAAGGACGCTTACGGTATCAGGTGATATAGTACGAAAAATGCGCGCAAAAATTAATTCAAAGATATGGAAGTATAAACCCTAAGAAAATATGCAACTTAAGTTATACCAAGATGCAAATTAAGTTGCCTACGACATACTTATAATTCATTAATAATTAAAACTCCTTTTCTTATTTTTACAACTAAATGAACGAAGAACGTAAAGATTCGTTACAACATTGTTGAGGACCTCTCCAATGACTGGTAATATAAGCTGCTCTCCAATTGTGTGGGGTTTTCCGATTTCGCTATTAGTAAAGATATATTATAGGACGCTCGTAAACCATCAACGTCTTGCATAGATGATGACGCAAACATCGATCTTATGGATGGCTTTTTCTTTAAGTGCTTGAAAGAATGACAAGGGCTTACTTTTTTTGTCAGCATGTACTCTTGATAAGTGGTTCTCCATTTTTGAAGGCTTCATAGCATTGTTACTGAATACTTTTTCGCATATGAGACACATCGGCAAGTGTTGATTTGATAGAGATGGAATAAATCCAAACTTCAAGTAGTCCGAACTGTATTGTCTGAATTTTTTTTTCGTGTGTGCCATCATAAAACTCGCAGTAAACCTGCAAATCCAACAAAAATGTTTAAGAAACCACTTAAAAAAACAACAACAATAAAACTGTTAAATTTGCACCCGAGCCTATTTTTAGCACACCTAGGTACGGGATGTTTTTTAGGTATGCTCACGAACTTACTCATTGATAAACTGGGATAGTATGGAAAATTTGTATTAGGTACCAATCAGAGAAAAACGAAAACAAAGAAAATTGAACATTTATAATTTTAGGTAACAACTTTTCTAAAGTAATTTCAAAAATTATTAAAACGTTTTTTGGTACTTACCCTGTTACTTTTTCATAAACTGCAGAAATGTATGGTTAAGCTATTAACGCGCGTAGGTAACTAAGCACTTTGTAAATTCTTTTTCAATCACTTTATTTTAATTCACTTTATTTAACTATGTAATCACTTATGTAATCTCTTGAAATAAATTGGTAGATGAGTGTATTATATTATCATTCAAGCTCCAACGAATTTCAAAACTCAAATGAACTTTCAAGCTAAGTGCAAGCTTGTTATGTGGTAAAATATTAGGAGCATGTTGGACTTGAACTTGATCATGATTTGGTTCGTTTTAAATAGCGTATATGGGTCAAATTTTAAAAGTACAACAATGATACTTCCTACTAAAGTATTAATCATTCTTATAAAAAGTTGGTACCTACACGTAACACAGTATCTTGAAGGTTTCAAATACGAACTTGTGTTAGTTAATAGGGGTCGATTTTTAGACCTCATCGACCCCCAAAATCAGTTTTCGTTTATGTCGACCCTGGGAAACCGATTTAGACGTCAAGGGGTCGATATCGACCACTTTGGGAATCCCTGATTTAGATGCCATATAATCAACTTCTTTTTAATAACCCATGTCCTATTTTTTAATTTATTGTACATTTTGCCTGGACTATTCATGTGCTCTTAAGTGGTCGTGACAGTAAACAACTGTTGCAATATGGTGCAACATTTACTTACATAATGTGCGCATTATAATTTACATTTGGATGTGGAAATTTTTTAAATTACTTTTATACATTTGGTAGTTGTTTCAAATCATTTTCATACCTTCCGTGACACAAGTTGTCTAATTGAGTAAGGTTAAAGTTTCGGAGTAAAACGCTTTATATGCACACCAATTCAAGTTCTGCATTCTGGCAGAAACCATTTTACTTACGTTTTCTATTTGTATCGTTGTGTATCTCATAAATTGACTTTAAAAGCGTAAGCTCGATTATACACATCAGACGTCTGAAAACTAACAATGAACTTTACTTTAAAAGGAAACTAATTTTCAATAATAAATAAATTAAAAAGAAGGCATATTGTATTGAGTTTAAAAGGTTTAAAAATTGATTAGTTGTATTTTGATTTTCAATGTTTTACTTTTAATAGAAATAAATACAATTGGTAAAAAATAATTGATCTTAATAAATATGTATTTTGAGGTTTAATTTTTTTTGCATTTTACCAAAAAAAAACATACAAACACAGAAATCAAACTAGCTCGATTCATCCGTATTCATCGATGCTGCTTTTTCGATGAGGAGAACAGGAAATAAAATCAGTTAATTAATTCTATTAAGTCATACAATAGTATCTTTATAAGTAAATTAATGCATCATGCAGAGTCCTCTATGGAACAATAGCAAAACTTATGGTTAGGTATTTACTTTCTAACTTACTTTACAAAACAGATTTTACAAATATAGAGGTGCAATTCATATTTCTAGTACAGCAGATGGCGGTACTATATACATATTTTTATGTAATTTTTAGCAAAATCTTGTAAAACTGAGGGTGGGGAAGGACCCACAGTGATAGTTCAGGTCGTCTTCTAGTGGTTGAAACAAATTACTATAAAATTATTATTACAAATTGGGTATAATTAAGAATTAAACATTACATAAAAATTGATGAATTTAAAAATAATAAATATTTCAGCGGGTAGCTAAAAGTTAATTAAACCATATACTAAAAGACCGGTGTTTAAATACGTACCATAAAGCCAAATTTAAAAAAAAAAGGTGTCGAAAAATTGTGACGTCACAATTTACTGCATTTTATCTACAATTAGTGCAGCTATCATCTGAAAGATGTCGCAACAATCACACCTTATACATGATATATTGCCACCGTAATTTAAAAAAAGGGATTTGAGAATGATTTATTTTTTATTACACTTGCATCATACCATTTGTAATTGAAACATGTAATTAGTGAGATATTACCAACAGTATCACTGTTATTTTAAATAAATTTTTAATTTACAATTCTTATTAATTGACATGTGGATTTCTTCTTTTTTAATATCAGACATGCGTAAATCACACATTTCGTAGCTTCTGCATGAACAGTATCATTGACTTTATTTTGTGTTAAACTACTTTCCGAAATGATATAAATTCAAAATCAAAATGCTGATTTGAAGTATGGATTTCAGTTTTATTTCTCGAATTATGATACAACTAGCTTTCCTCCGAAAAGTTATGCGTTGAAAATTACATTTAATGATGGTAATAAAACGCATAATAAATTAAATACAAATGCATTCTGCGCTGTAAGGACTAAGCAGGTACTTTACAAACTGTACGCGTATTTGACGATTGAGTTTTCGTCCAGTTTTGATGAAAAAATAAAACTTATTTACGTGTGTTTTAACTGATTTCTGATATAACAAAAACACGGTAAGAATTAATTGTTTTGGAAAGAAGTAAGTACCTAGTGCTTGTGATATTCGCAGCCATTTCTTGAAACGTGCTTAAAACATGGGTGTAAAACGGCGAAGCGGGTCAAGAATACTCAAACGCAATAAAGCTTCAAAAAGTGCTCAAAAGCGGTGGTCGATGATGGATTCAAACTCCCAAACTCTATATACGCCTCCATTATTTAAAGATAATCCTGCTGGTTATAAACAAAATTTATTCATAATTGTAAACTGTACGTAATATTTTAGTACTTAAACCTCCTAATACCTTCAATTCATCGTCATCCAATTTTGGAGAAGAAATGTTACGTGAGGATATGCTGTTTACGGAAGCTCACGATGTGGTTGTCTCTAGCGGGTAGGTAACACGGAAACAAACAATCTTAACACCATTAGAAAACACCATTAAAAAACCCCAAAAAAGATAAGTATTTTATTATGAGTGATAATGGTGAAAGTTTACATTTTCATATAATATACGTTTGTATTTAATTTATTATGCGTTTTATTACCATCATTAAATGTAATTTTCAACGCAAAACTTTTCGGAGGAAAGCTAGTTGTATCATAATTCGAGAAATAGAACTGAATTCCATACTTCAAATCAGCATTTTAATTTTGAATTTGTGTCATTTCGGAAAGTAGCCTATGCAATGACGACATGTCGTTGATATGGAGGTTGATTAACATTTTTCGAATGAAAAAATGGATCAGTTTGAAGAAAGCATTCCACGGGAAATTCAAAAACTGTCCAAAAAAGCGGAATTATAATATTTGTTCCATAGAAATGACGAGATGCCTATTTAAAGAATATGAAAAACTCCTTACGTGGACGAAAAATAAAAATTTAAAGTGTAAATGAAACATTGATGCTTGCCTACATGATGGAAAGGGTAACATTGATTACAATTGTAACTATTTGTTTTTGATATTTTATTTTATTTTGCCACCATAATGTTCTTTATACGCCTCCAAATGCGGGCGTAATGTGGTCTTTATAGCACGGAAATGTCATTGATGCTAAGCAGCATGATTGACAGCAAACACATGACATGATATATATATATATATATATATATATATATATATATATATATATATATATATATATATAAAGTAATATCACAGTATCTTAGTAACAACAAATTAGCCTACTGTCAACTTTATTTCACTGCATTTGCATTTAAAAACTTGCCGAAAATAGTGAATCTGTTTAATATTTTGTTGCAGTTTCATGCAAAATAAAATAAAACATTATGTACACATATTTAGATTATGGCTTCACGAATATAAAATTTCGAGCCAATCTTCTGATTATGCTTAATACTAAATATCTTTATTAAAATTTAATAATTTATATACAAATAAAAGTTTGATTATTGAAGAGTACCTAGCTTACCAACTGCCACCAAGTTAAGGGGTACTTAAGCTAATAGGTGAATTACTTAGGTAAACTTTTTATGTATGTTAATAAAATTAATAATTTTATAATTAATTTCATTGAACTATTCGTTCATAACAAAAACTTATAATAAATATCTATTATGTTTTATGAAACTCTAGTGTATATAAATTGTTTACTTTATGGTGTTCGCAACTATTCAAAATTACAAGCAGTGCTGAGGAGACTCAAAAAGGGAGTGGATCTGGCATCTTTTTACAAGCTGCCTGTGTTTTTGAAGCCGATAAATAATGGTTATGAAGCTAGATTTTTCGTTCAAGGTCTTGTTTAAAGATACTGATGTAGGATAGTATTGACATATTAGTGACAGTTATTTCATTTGTCAGGTTGTCGCAATTTATGATGACTAACACAAAATAAAGTCAATGATACTGTTCATGCGGAAGCTACGAAATGTGTGATTTACGCATGTCTGATATTAAAAAAGAAGAAATCCACATGTCAATTAATAAGAATTATAAATTAAAAATTTATTTAAAATAATAGTGATACTGTTGGTAATATCTCACTAATTATATGTTTCAATTACAAATGGTATGATGCAAGTGTAATAAAAAATAAATTATTGTCAAATCCCTTTTTTAAAATTACGTTCGCAATATATCATGTGTAAGGTGTGATTGTTGCGACATCTTTCAGATAATAGCTGCAGTAATTGGAGATAAAATGGAAGTAAATTGTGACGTCACAATTTTTCGACACCCTTTTTTTTTAAATTTTGGCTTTATGGTACGTATTTAAACACCGGTCTTTTAGTATATGGTTTAATTAAGTTTTAGCTACCCACTGAAATATATATTATTTTTAATTTCATCAATTTTTATGTAATTTTTAATTCTTAATTATACCCAATTTGTAATAATAATTTTATAGTAATTTGTTTCAACCACTAGAAGACGACCTGAACTATCACTGTGGGTCCTTCCAGTTTTAAAGATTTTGCTAAAATTACATAAAAATATATATAGTACCGCCATCTGCTGTACTAGAAATATGAATTGCACCTCTATATTTGTAAAATCTGTTTTGTAATGTAAGTTAGAAAGTAAATACCTAACCACAAGTTTTGCTATTGTTCCATAGAGGACTCTGTATGATGCATTAATTTACATATAAAGATACTATTATATAACTTAATAGAATTAATTAACTGGTTTTATTTCCTGTTCTCCTCATCGAAAAAGCAGCATCGATGAATACGAATGAATCGAGCTAGTTTGATTTCTGTGTTTGTGTTTTTTTTTGGTAAAATGCAAAAAAAATTAAACCTCAAAATACATATTTATTAAGATCAATTATTTTTTACCAATCGTATTTATTTCTATTAAAAGTAAAACATTGAAAATCAAAATACAACTAATCAATTTTTAAACCTTTTAAACTCACTTGTACAATATACCTTCTTTTTAATTTATTTATTATTGAAAATTACTTTCCTTTTACTTTTAATTTTTCAAATTTGACAAAATTGTTTACTACATCTTTAACAATTTTTAACAAACATTACTACTGACGAAGATAACTGTAAGTGTTATCGAAACGTTTAGATTGTATAATTTAAAGTACACCATTAAAAATCCCAAAAAAGATAAGTATTTTATTATGAGTGTTAATGGTGAAAGTTTACATTTTCATACTTTTAGAGTAAAGTTTATTAATCTTTCATTGTTAGTTTTCAGACGTCTGATGTGTATAATCGAGCTTACGCTTTTAAAGTCAATTTATGAGGTACACAACGATACAAATAGAAAACGTTAGTAAAATGGTTTCTGCCAGAATGCAGAACTTGAATCGGTGTGCATATAAAGCGTTTTACTCCGAAACTCTAACCTTACTCAATTAGACAACTTGTGTCACGGAAGGTATGAAAATGATTTGAAACAACTACTAAATGTATACAAGTAATTTGAAAAATTTCCACATCCAGATGTAAATTATAATGCGCACATTATGTAAGTAAATGTTGCACCATATTGCAACAGTTGTTTACTGTCACGACCACTTAAGAACACATGAATAGTCCAGGCAAAATGTACAATAAATTAAAAAATAGGTACATGGGTTTTTAAAAAAAAAGTTGATTATATAGCATTTAAATCAGGGATTCCCAAAGTGGTCGATATCGACCTCTTGGGGTCTAAATCGGTTTCCCAGGAGTCGACATAAACGAAAACTGATTTTGGGGACGTAAAATCCTGCCCCATTCGGATGTCCGGGAGGGCAGGGCCCAAGCGACATCGATAATCGAAAGTATCAACTTTCTGATTCACTATTGCAACATCCGCGGTATCAGGTCTAATCTTAATGCTATCCACCAACATCTTGAACAATTACAACCTGATATTTTCTTTCTATCTGAAACACAAGTCTCCTCTGAAAGCTCCGAGTCACCCGACTTGCAATTCCCTCAATACCACCTTCACTCTAACTTTCGATATAAAGGAGGAGTATGTGCCTACATCAAGGACAGAATTGCTTGCAAGTGGGTTTCTTCCTTAGAAAATAAAAGTTTTGACGTGATTTGGTTTAAACATTCTGGTCCTAATTTTGTGAAATTCTACTGTTGCATTTATAGGTCTCCTAATGACAGCAACTTTCAAGACTTCTTCGATTACCTTAGTGTGAAAGTTGACTATCTCCTGTCTCAGTTTCCATCTTACGATATCTCATTTGTAGGCGATTTCAATGTTCATAACTCTAATTGGCTTCAGTTTTCATCTACTACAAATCCCGCTGGTCATAGTGCAGAAACATTTGCTATTTCATGTGATCTCACACAAATGATTTCTGATCCCACAAGAATCCCTGATAACCCTAACCATACTCCACATCTTCTAGATCTCTTTCTTACATCAAACCCTCTTGTTTATAAAACTTCCGTTCTTTCGCCTTTAGGTCTTTCCGACCATTGTCTAATAAAATCATTTCTACTGTACCTAATTCCACTGTTGTTCGTAAAACCGATAGAACCTTGTGGTGTTTTAAGTCAGCTCGATGGAGTGATTTACGGGATTTCTTTGCAACCTTTCCATGGCGTGAATATTGTTTTAAGTCGTCCTCTTCTTCGGACATCGCTCTTTCAGTATCTGAAGTCATCCTCATGGGAATGGAGTTATACATTCCCAAAAAACAGTACCGTATAGGTCATTCACGCTCCCAACCCTGGTTCAATAAGGCTTGTGCTGATGCAATATCTTTAAAAAATAAAGTCACATTAAATGGAAAACCTAATAAATCGGTCGACAGTCATGTAGAATACGTTGGTGCTAGAAATATATGCAAAAGTGTCATCACTAAAACTGAAAAGTTGTTCGAACAACGAAAATGCAATGAACTAGTTACATCTCCTTTAGGCAGTCGGAAATTTTGATCTTTAGCTAAAGCCATTAGTAAAAACCTTGGAACATCTTCATTTCTCCCCCTGACGTCTATTGACGTATCGGTAGTTGCTGATTCTGTAGACAAAGCCAACGTTTTTGTGGATTTGTTTGCATCACTCGTGTCTCAGTGATTCTGGAAAAGATGTGCCCCTAGTCAACTCTTCTTCATACGCTATGAAACCAATTCATTTTCGGTACAAGGTCTTGGAATCGATAATCAGAAGGCTTGATCTCAATAAGGCGACTGGCCCAGACGGTATCCCAGATATTGTCTTAAAGAAATGTTTTCCCGAACTAGTACCAGTCCTATCTAAACCATATACGATCTCTATGTCTTCTGCGGAATTCCCTTCATCATGGAAGTTAGCAAATGTTCAACCTATTCCCAAAAAAGGCGATAAGACCGATCCCTCAAACTACCGACCAATTGCCATCACTTCCATTTTGTCTAAAATCATGGAAAAAGCCATCAATCAGCAACTGCTCACGTTCCTTGAAACTAACAAACTCCTTAGTGACCATCAATATGGGTTTAGGCAAAGTCGTTCAACAGTCGATCTTCTTTCATATGTGACCCAAGTTTGGAACAATACAGTAGAGCAGTCCGGTGAAACAGTTGTAGTCGCTTTAGATATCTCAAAGGCATTTGACCAAGTTTGGCATAAGTGTTTACTTGTCAAACTCACCTCGTTTGGGTTAAATGATACGCTCATCAACTGGGTTTCTAGTTTCCTTGATAAAAGACGAATACGTGTCGTAGTTGATGGCTTTTTCAAAAGAAGTTAGCATTAACGCGGGCGTACCACAGGGATCCGTTATAGCGCCTACACTTTTTCTACTGTACATAAATGACCTTATTTCTTCAACAACTAACCCCATCCATTGCTTTGCTGACGATAGCACTCTTCACTGTAGTTCATCTCAGTCTACTCATAGTGATAATCCATCTTCTATGTCAAATCAAGAAATTAAAGCTGAAATGCAAATTCAATCAACAAAGACATTCAACGTATTCTCGAATGGGGAAGCAATAATCGAGTTAAATTTAATGCTAACAATACTCAGTGTTGCCTTATGTCCGCCAAAAAAAGATCGATCGTTTCCTGTTGTAAGTATGAATGGCTCAGTTCTTGAGTTTTCAGACTCTATTACTCTGTTGGGTATGACTGTATCTTCAAATCTGTCATGGGTTGACCATCTTCTGTCAACTACCAAAACAGCTGCTCGTAAAATAGGCATTTTCTACAGATCTAAGCAGTACTTTACCTCTTGACAACTCCTTCTGCTGTATAAGGCCCAAATTTGGCCTCATCTGGAACATAATTCTCACCTCTGGGTTAGTGCTCCCCAATACGCTCTCGATATCGTTGATCGTAATCAAAACAGAGCGATTAGGCTTATAAACGACCCGTTCTTAACTTCTCTCATACAGTCACTTGAGCACAGAAGGATGGTTTCAGTTCTTTCTTTATATTATTGTTATTACAACGGCTATTGTGCTGCTGAATTATATTCTTTGATACCATCTCGGGCTATCTTTGCGAGAAACACTCGGTTCGCTCATTCACATCATCAGTATGCAGTACAAATCTCCACTTGTCGTACCAAACGGGCGCAATCCACATTTTTCTACACGGCTTCTAAACTCTGGAATGATATCCCTAGTTCCTGTTTTCCTCTCACTTAAGATATGAGAAAATTTAAGGTAGCTGTTCATAGGCATCTATTGGCAATCCTCCTAAGTGTTCCTGAGTGCTTTAGCACGATAGGCCTAATTTAGCCTGTTCAGGTCCACAATCATAAGAAAAAAAAATCTACTGGAACCTTGTGCGACTCTTGTAGATGAGTTTCCTTATCGCTATAAGTAATGTACCCTTTCCAATAAGCTGATTAGTGCATTTCCCATTTCGATAATTTCAAAAGACGGAGACGGAGAATTTTATATATGTCCAAATAGTTAACTTTGTTATGTACAATGTTAATAACAACAAATGGTCGCTAAATATTTGTCTTCGTTTGGGGTATTTTTGCAATGATTAATCCATGACGTTCCTCAACGTCTTCTATTTTTATATTATATAACTCTTCTGGTCTACATGCATCAGCTATTCCTAATATCATTCCTACCTATAAAAAATATAATAATTTAGTAATGTAGGGGAAACCGGGGTAAGATGACGATGTTAAGAAAAACGCCTAAATTCATATTGAAAAACTTCACTTAAAGGAACGACAATCAAACTGTAAATCAACAAACATCTTTGCTACATTATATAGGTAACAAATATAACAAAAACTATATCACTTTTTCTAAAAAAAATAAAAACTTAAAACAATGACGTTTTAGTCGTCTTACCCCTTACATCGGGTAAGATGACGAACGCGTTGGGGTAAGATGACTTACATGCAAAAATCACATTGAAAACTACCCTCTTCAAAAGATGAACAGTCCTCGTGCCACCACGATGACCAAGATGAACATTGGATCCAATTTCCAATTAGGGGATCTGTACATAATTCATTACAGCCTGGATAGATGTAGTGATTTTCATTTAGTGTCTTCTGGTTATTAGAATTAAGGCCACTTAGACCGGCTTCATCATAGTCACGTGTGGGAAGGAAAAGTGTTTGTCTTTTGTCTACTGCTTATAATGATTGGTCCACTGTTTTGTTCTTTAATTTATCTTCTTTCCATTTCGTATTTTTCTTTTTCAATCTTATTTTTTTCCTCTCTTTTTCTGCTTTTTCATTTTGTTTTAACTTCCAAAGCTTCCTTTACAGGCGTGCTGCTATTCATCTGCAGTTGACTACTTACTTTTGAAACTTAAATTAGGCATGTTTTGGATTGGTGTCTGGTTCATTTTTACTTTTTTTTGCAAACATAGTCAACGAAGGTCAGCGTCGAATCTAACTGCAAATCAATGGTTCTGGGCGAGGTAATTGAATTCCTATTTCCATGTGAAGTCGATGCCGTGATTTTTTGAATGTCTTCTTCTGGAGAGTCTCTTTCTATAGTCTTTGCTGCGGCGATATCGTTCTCATCAAAAATGAGTGGATTAAATGGTTCGGCCAATGCTTACTGTTACAGCTTTGCAGTAAGCTTCAGCAAATAACGGACCGAGATTTCTATCAGAAATTACTGCTCCAGGATTGCCCACTAGAAACGGGACCGAAAAAAGATACATCAAGTGGTTGTAACCTGTATGTTTTATGACGTGGAAATCCCACTAGAACTATTTCTCTCCGGAAATTTATCCCTGGAAGTGAAATGTGTGAGCTATGGTTGTCAACTGATCACAAAACCATTGGAGCCAACAGCACTCATGGCACATACTAAGATTGTTGTACGGCCTCTTTCAGCGGATACTATCTTGGCTGCTCGACGTTGTGCTTCAGACGATAAGATTTTTGGTAGTTTTGTTGGAATTGTGGAAAGGCAGGACTCGTCAGAATTATAGCCGCGACCAGGACCAAAATGATATTTTTTCTTAACTTCTTTAAGAATAGAAAAACTTTCATCTGAGACTTTGTTGAATCCTGTAAGGCGATCAATCACTTGAATTGACGTGAGTGCAAGGCCGCGGTTATTGCATTCTTTGACATATTGAACAAATTCTGCAGTCTGTTGTGGTGTGAAAGTATTTTTAAATCGACCTGCATGTTGTTTAAGTTGTTCCCCCATGAGTTGCTTTCTTATCATTATCGCCTCAGTGTTGCCTCAGGAATTTTATATCTTAAGGCCGCTGTATTACAAGATAAGGTACCTAGTTCCATAGCTTGTAGCGCAATCTGAGGGAGTCGTCGTCCCATTCACTCCGGTTGGTCTTTCGTTTGTAATTTCTTGCCATTCTGTAAAAAATAACAATTATCGTTATTTTTTACGTTAAAAAATGCTACAAAATACTTAAGGGGTAAGATGACGTATTTATGGGGCAAAATGACGAATCGTCGTCTTGCCCCTGAAGCAGATTTTTGTATTAATATTTTTTGTAAATACAAACAAACAGATTTCAACACAACCAAGCATTCGTGGTTTACTCTGGGTATCAGGATATTATTCGTAAAAATATTTTAATTCGTACTTACTTTTTAACACGTACAACCACTAATGCACTAACCTAAATATTATAGCAGCCGTTGGGAAAATCTATCCGTCCACTTGGGCGTCCAATTACAAATTGCCGCGACAAATGGCCGCCTTTTCTTAATACCTTATCCAACGTCTTAGATGTTGCCAATGTACAAATCAAATAATAATTTTAATGTTAAATTTCGCCGATAGTCATCTTAATTCGTCATCATACCAAGTTTCATTTAATATGTAATCTATACCTTGTGTGCAAGACATTTTTCAGACTCACTTAAAATATTCATTCTAGTTTTCAATATTATTTTCACAAAAACAGTAATGGCTGCAGTCCGCAAAATCATCATAAGCATCTCGAACATTACGGATTACCGATGTCAGACAATAATTGATAGTCTTCGCTCTTTCTCCAAACAATTGTTTTCGATCGGTAAAATGTCCTTACTGTTCTAGATACTTAATATACTATTAAGATCCTATTCATGCAAGAGATGGGTTAATAATAACTCTCCGTTACTTAACAACTGGTGAAACAATCAGAAGCTTCTCATGGCCATTCACCATTTTCGAAATTTAGTAATTGCTTTAAGAATTTTTTTTAACATTACCGGTGGCGACAGTTGCTAGCGGCGAGAGGAGTTTTTCGAAGCTTAAAATAATAAAAGAATTATTTGTGACCAACAACCGGTCAATAAAGGTTAGCAGGCTTCTTCATTATTAGTATAGAAAAGACAATTTCTGAAGATATAAGGTAAAATAGGGTAACATTGACATAGGGGAAATACTGACATATTTTCAAATTTGCCACCCACTTGCAGTTATAGGAAAATGTTATACAATTTGTATAGTGCTGCCATCTTATAACGAATAGTTAAAACACTTTGAATGCATTCAGCAAACTTTATCCTAGGTGTATATATGCGATAAGAGTACCTGTTGATTTACATCTACAAAAACTTTGTTTATTTTGGTTTGTTTAAGGGATTCTCACTGTAATCGATCAAGGTAAGTTATTTTTGTAATACAGGTTTATGTATCTTAGTTAGTTTTAATTATTATGTCTGTAATTTGCAAATAATCATTGTTTCAGTTTGAGGTTAAAATTGACAGGTGTCAATGTTATCCTTATGAAGAGTGCCACTGTTTAGTAAATAATTTTTTTACATAAATGTCCTGCTCAAAGCAAAGCGATGAAGTTCGCAGAAAATATAAAAGCTATAGTGAAGAATCGATGAATAGGTGAAGTAAAAAGTGAACATTAAGTGTCAAGAGCTGCTGAATTATATGGCATAAACCGTTCAACGTTAATTAACCACTTGAAAAATTATAATGTCAAGCAGTTGGTCGCCCCACAGTGCTTACTACATGAAGAAAAACTGTTGGTGAATGCATTGATAAAATTCATCATTTGAAAATCGTTGGAAACAGCAAAATTCGTCATAGAGTTGCCCAAAATTTACCTAAAAATAGGGCAGAGTCGCGTTCTTTAGAAGTAATGAATGACTTTTATGAAAATTGAAAAGTACAATTGAAATACTGCGTTTGTTGAATAAACCGCAAAATATTTTGAATTGTACCGAATCCGGCTTAAAACTGATGCTGAAATTCAGAAAATCTATGTTGCAAAGGCTCACATAATCCACAAAATTGTAGATAGCGTAACAAAGGCGATTAACACAGTATTAGTACTGCATAACTGCCCTTATGTGTAAATTATAAAGGCTAGCATCTTTATGCAACATGGTACAAAATGCTTTGTTCTGTTCTCCATATAGGTGGATTGAGGCACCACAGTTTATAGATTGGTTTGAAAATGTTATTAAATCTACTGCTGCTATAGACGGACCAAGACTACTAATATTTGATGACCACAATTCACATAACACTGCCACTTATTGACATGGCCATCAAGCATAACATTGAACTGTTGCGTTTGTCTTATATACTTCGCATGTTCTACAGCTACTGGATGTTAGCGTTTAAGATCAAGTAAAGCACGTCGTTGACGAAAGGATAAGTTACTCTTTGAAAATTTAATTTTATAGTTCGCTTTATACGTTTCTCAAACTGTTATATTAATAGCACGCTGACGTTTATGTTTTCATTTTCAACTTTGACAAAATTGTTTACTACATCTTTAACAATGTTTAACAGATATTACTACTGACGAAGATAACTGTAAGTGTTATCGAAACGTTTAGATTGCACAATTCAAAATACACCATTACAAAACCCAAAAAGATAAGTATTTTATTATGATTAAATATTAGTTTGCTTTCGGTACCCAAAGGTACACCATCATCTTCGTCGAACGATTGCTCATGCTCAGGGTCTTCTAATTCAAAATGACTATCATTTTCTTCCGTCTACGTTGCTGATTTTTGTATATCTGGATCGAGAATTCGTTGCAACCTGTACACTTCATCATTTTCATAGTAATAGCCGTCTTCGTCATCATTTATTCAATCTGTGTCCGATTCGTCACCCTCCAATAACATCAGTAACCCTTTTTCCTCTTGCTCTGTCAAACCCGTTCTGGACAACCACAACAAGAAGGGTATTTAGTAATTACCTTTGAAGTCCACTGATGCCAAATGGAATCACGAGAAAAAAATACCGTAATACTTGAGAAAAATAATCAAAAAATTTATTTATTCGAAAAACGTACTTTAGTATACACTTAGTATTCACTAATATTTTTTTTGTGATAAAAATATTCAAAAATTGGGCCGGAATGGGTTAAAAAAATAAAAACACATGTTTATATAATATAAGTTTTTATTCGTTTTTCCAAATAATTGTTTTGTTTTTGTTTGTGGGAGACTTAAAATTACGATTCACATCCTTGAGTGTATAAAAATTTTAATTTAAAATATTTCTTTAAATACAAATGAGGAAAGTTTTCACAAGGTTGAATAAATTCTAAAAAAATACTTAATTCTAATAAATTTTGAACACAACGATTTTGTGTTGAAATATATACTCAAAAAATGGCGCTGAACTGAAATTTCCAATTTTATAACAAAATGAATAAAATCATCTCCTAAAAGTTTTTTTAAACTATTCTAACTTTATAGGAGTTGGATTTATACAATTACCGTTCTGTTGCCGGACTGGCCCAAAAAGTTTTCAAGACTATCTTGGTTCAACCCTCTGGTTAGTAAAAAATTAAATCTATTTTCTACCGACAATAGCTCCCATAATCACATCAATCCGTTTATTGTAATTTGAAGACAATTCAAAAATTTTATTCTTTTCGTAATATCCACATTATGTTTGCTTACGACTTTATGGTTTTAAATAAACTTAAACATTCATTTAGAAAATCGATTTGAAACTTTTCTCCTTTAAACCATTGTTGAAATTGTTCAGAACTATATATATATATATATATATATATATATATATATATATATATATATATATATACATATATATATTGATGAATGTAGAATATCGACAAGTTTGTCAAGTAATTCAATGAATGGTGCTGTTGCAGTAGTCTTTGAGCTTATTGCAGTAAAACAGGGCCCTTGCCATCTTGGATTTTAGTGACCTGGGACACTTTACCTTTCACTTTTTATATGCCCACTTGGGATCGTATCTTTTCACATGAGAATAAAAGATTTAATCTGAGATTGCATAATTGTTATTAAAACTATTATTACATTTCTTTTAACCCTTTTACAGATTGTGACCTAATTTATTTATGCATTTGGGGTTGCATTCTAATAAGGGTCCTAGTCTTTTGTAAGACGGGAATCTGTCCGCGGTCTCCTTATTCTGTGTTTATTATTATTAACAGCTATACAACTTCATTATGAATGGAAAGTAGCAATTAGCCGTCGACCTTGTGTTAATTAATGTGTTTACAAATATTTTAAAATTTTGCTGCTAAAAATTACATTAAGGTCTAAATATTAGGTGAAATAATAATCATTTCTACCGGGTGTTTTTGTACAGGCAGATTCTCTATCTAAGCGGCTAGTACCTTTACATCTGAAAAATTATATCTGATTTATTTGTGTTCAATTACACACACACACACACACACACACACAAACACAAATTACTTTTAAATAAATAAATGAGCAGCAATTAAGTAGGCAGGTAATTATTTATCAGTAGAATGGTTGAAAACAAGCTTTAAACAGTAATTTGATTATCGCATCATTTATAACTAAACATGTAGTGAAAAACTTGTTTACAAAATCAAGCAAGGCTAGACTAATAAATGAATAGTTTTTAGGATATATCGCCGGCTTGATAGGCATCAGAGATGGTTTGTCGAGGGGACGTCGCACTGACGGCACGAGGTGAGGGTGCGTCGCACGCACCTTCAACCTTGTAATATTGTGCGAATATGCATTTCAAAATTACTTTATTCATTATTACATATACATATTCAATACATCTTAAAAGCGTCTTTAGATCGGGCTTTTGCTGAATATTTATGGTCTAGACATAATATTTGCTAAATACATATCAAAATTAACAATATATTACCACTTCATTTTCACCTTTCATACTTATAATTCCTTATCTACACTAATTACACGTTGCTTCATTACGCTCCTTGATGTATTGCTGAGCTGAAGTCTCTTCAGTCTCGAGGTGAACTTTTATTTATGTATTTAATAAAATTAATAATAATTTTTAATTACATATTTACCTTTGAACTTATTCGTTCATAACAAAAACTTAATGATGTATATCTAATTTATAATGTCAATTACATGCTTACTTAACTGCTGCTCGTTTATTTAATTAAAAGTAATTTGTGTGTGTGTGTGTGTGTGTGTGTGTGTGTGTGTGTGTGTGTGGTGTGTGTGTGTGTGTGCGCGTGTGTAATTGAACATACAAATAAATCAGGTATAATTTTTCGGATGTAAAGGCACTGACCGCCTAGATAGAGAATCTGCCTGTATAAAACTCTAGGGTAGAAATGATTATTATTTCACCTAATATTTAGACCTTAATGTATTTTCTACCGCAGCAAAATTTTAAAATATTTGTAAACACATTAATTAACACGATGTCGACGGCTAATTGCTACTTTCCATTCATAATGAAGTTGTATAACTGTTTAATAATAATAAACAGATTAAGAAGCCCGCGTATAGATTCCCGTCTTACAAGACTAGGGCCCCTTATTAGAATGAAACCCCAAATGCATAAATAAATTAGGTCACAATCTGTAGATGGGATTAAAAACAATGTAATAATAATTTTAATAACAATTATGCAATCTCCTTTGATAAACACGGAGCCTGATTAATAACAGATTAAATCTTTACATTCTCAGGTGAACAAAATACAATCCTTACGTGGGCACAACAAAGTGAAAGTTAAAGTGTGCCAGGTTACAAGAATCCAAGATAGCGGCAAGTGCTCCTGTTCTACTTATAGCTCCAAATCGTATGTACAGATTTAAACCTGTTGCTATAGTGTTATTGAAAAGTTTAGTCGCATATTTCACCTTCATCTTGTCAAAACTGTTCGGATTAATATGTCTATTAGTTTAGGTGCCGCTCTCACTGGATATTGTTTATCGTGAAGATAATACTCTTCTAAGTATTTTACAGAAATAAATTCTCCTAATTCATTTTTGAAATTATGTTTTAGTAAATTATTACGGACAGTTTTGATAAGATGGGTGTATCAAACATAAATACAATTGTTCTGTGACCAAACAAAAACAAAGGATTTTCTGGTGTAATTCCCAAATTTTTAGTTAATTCTATATTAGTGGAACCCATGTCGCTTATAACAAGACAAACTTTTAAATGTATTTACTCTAATTTTTGGTATTAAAGTGAAAATATAAGATTGCATATCAATTGCAGGACATGTAGAATTGTAGAAAGTAAATGAGAGTGGTTGTTTCCAATTACTTTTTATATCTCTAATCATAAATACCATAGCTGATTTTGCAGCTTTAAATTTTCGTATTATAAGTAAGTGGTGACAGTATAAGGTATAAAGTGTTTTAATAATATAATAAAGAAATAAGTGTAAAAATGTTCTCTAAAACAGATCGTTAAACTAACTGGAGATACAAACCATTCACCAAAAATAATGCCTTTGACTCAGTCGGTAAATTAAAGTAGGGTGGTTCATTCTTTTGATTTGTTTAATTACCACAATTTTATGCTGTTATTTTCGCTTAACATAAATAATAAAAATGCAATGTAACACTAATAAAATGATCTCGGACGCCAAGTTATTTTTTAATTATGCTGGGAATAACCAAACCGAGGTTGTTTACCATAAAAATTTTATCAAAATGTAAAAAATAAAATATATACAACCTATTAAAAATTATTATTAATTTTATTAAATACATAAATAAAAGTTTACCTCGAGTAGGATTTGAACCTACGACCTGTACTTTGCTAGAGTACCGCGCTAACCAACTGCGCCACTAAGGTTCAAGCCCCAATCGATGCAAATTTTGTCTTTATGTATGTAGAACTGATGTAAATTCTAAATATAATGAGATAGCAATCAAATTACTTATATTAATGTAATGTGAGCCTGCAATGTCGCAAGGATTCACACATACCAAAGCAACTTGACTAATATTAAGTTATTAAAACTTTTAATAATATACAAACTATGTTTATTAACAGTGAAATTAGGGTTATATAAAGTATATCTTAAAAATAGCCTTAAATTACTAAAAAATCATTAAACATAAATACCTGTTCGTAAAATTTTGTACACAAACTTTTTAATAACCTCTGGTATCTAAACGATTACGGAAATGTCAACCAAGGTGATGTCATCTTTGCACCAATATTACGCAATATCTCGAAATAATACTTTACGTTGTAAACCACACCCAAAAATGGAATTTTCCTTCTTATATATATATATATATATATATATATATATATATATATATATATATATATACATTTGTCTTCTTGAAATTGAATAAACCAATATTTATTGCGTTCTTTTGAAGGTTCAAAATAAATAATGGAATCCACATTCAGATTTGCATTAAAAGCGAAACGCCATCATAAAATGAAAGCGTACGTAACAGTAGAATTAATTGTGCAATCAAAAGCGGTAAAATTAAAAGTGTAAAAGTAAAAAAAGAAAGTGCCTGAAAAGAGAACATATTTTAATGTTTAGTATAATGCGTTAAAATATATCTTACCATTAAATCAATGGCACTTTTCACAAAATTTAGGTGGAAGCCCAAAATTGCTTCCTAAACAACTCAATATTCATCAGGAAGTTGGATAATATAGCCGTGCGCGAAAAATTTGCGCAAAGAATTAAGTCAACGATGACGCATTGCGCGAAAATATTGAGCAGAAAAAATAATTTAAAGAAGTGCGAGTATAAACCTTTAAGAAGATATGCACTTAAGTTACACCAAAATGCAAATCAAGTTGCCTACCTTATACTTACAAATCATTAATAAATAAAATTTTTCTTATATTTACAGCTAAATGAAAGAAGACATAAATTACGGTATATTTTAATACAACTCAAAATGGTTGTTACAGTATATCTACACCATTGTTTTCAAAATCAACTATATAGTGACTAGCAATGCTGTAGAATAAATTAGCCTTAATACTAACTTCGTCAAGGCAAAGCAAACAAACTCTATCTTCTTGCGTGTGTCCTTGCACTTTCATTTTCAGCATTTCGAATAATTGCCCATTTTGTAAAGCGTCTTCAAATTTCTTAGTAACTTAAGAAGTGTTGATGGTGAAGGTAAACAACATTGCTGCATTAGTTCTGTTTTATAAACGTTGGGACCAGCAAAATATTGTTCCAAACACTTATTTTTAAATTCAAAGAATATTGACGCCCTTTAGGATGTTTTTGTATTAATAAAATTTGCGTGTTTATAAAATCAGCCAAATCTTTAGGACAAAATTGGAAGTAAGGATTGGTATTGTTCCAAAGATACATTAAAATTATCCTCATCAGATAATTTTTTCAAATGCCATAGAGTGTTTCATTTTCATTTTTAAACGATCATTTTCATATCTTAACTTTTTATGTATTTTTAGTTTTTTATTATGTCTGTAATTTGCAAATAATCATTGTTTCAGTTTGAGGTTAAAATTGACAGGTGTCAATGTTATCCTTATAGAGTGCCAGTGTTTAGTAAATAATTTTTCTTTACAGAAATTCCCCGCTCAAAGAAAAGCGATGAAGTTCGCAGAAAATATAAAAGCTATAGTGAAGAATCTATGAATAGGTGAAGTAAAAAGTGGCATAAACCGTTGAACGTTAATTAATCACCTCAAAAATTATAAGTGCAAAGTACTTGGTCGCTCCACAGTGCTTACGCTACATGAAGTAAAACTGTTGGTGAATGCAATAATAAAATTCATCATTTGAAAATCGTTGGAAACAGCAAAATTCGTCACAGAGTTGCCCAAAATTTGCCTAAAAATAGGGCGGAGTCGCGTTCTTTAGAAGTAATGAATGACTTTTAGGAGAAATTGAAAAGTACAATTAAAATACTGGGTTTGTTGAACAAACCGCAAAATATTTTGAATTGTGCCGAATCCGGCTTAAAAACTGATGCTGGAATTCAGAATATATATGTTGCAAAGGCTCACATAATCCACAAAATTGTAGGTAGCGTAACAAAGGCCATTAACACAGTATTAGTACTGCATACCTGCCCTTATGTGTAAATTATAAAGGCCAGGATCTTTATGCAACATGGTACCAAAATGCTTTGTTCTGTTCTCCATACAGATGGATTGAGGCACCACAGTTTATAGATTGGTTTAAAAATGTTATTAAATCTACTGCTGCTATAGACGGACCAAGACTGCCACTTATTCACATGGCCATCAAGCATAACATTGAACTGTTGCGTTTGCCCTTATATACGTCGTATGTTCTACAGCTGCTGGATGTTAGCGTTTAAGATCAAGTAAAGCACGTCGTTGACGAAAGGATAAGCTGCTCTTTGGAAAATTTAATTTTATGGTTGGCTTTCTCAAACTGTTATATTAATAACAGGCTGACATCTATGTTTTAATTTTTCAACTTTGACAAACTTGTTTACATCTTTAACAATGTTTAACAGATATTACTACTGACGAAGATAACTGTAAGTGTTATCGAAACGCTTAGATTGTATAATTTAAAATACACCATTAAAAAACCCAAAAAAGAGAAGCATTTTATTATGATTAAATATTAGTTTGTTCGCGTGTACCCAAAGGTACACCATCATCTTCGTCGAATGATTGCTCATGCTCAGGGTCTTCTAATTCACAATGACTATCATTTTCTTCCGTCTGCGTTGCTGATTCTTGTATATCTGGGTCGAGAATTCGTGGCAACCTGTACAATTCATCATTTTCATAGTAATAGCCGTCTTCGTCATCATTTATTAAATCTGGATTCGATTCGTCACCCTCCAATAACATCAGTAACCCTTTTTCCTCTTGCTCTGGCAAACCGTTCTGGACAACTACAACAAGAAGGGTATTTAATAATTACCTTGAAGCCCACTGATGCCAAATGGAATCACGAGAAAAAAATACCGTAATACTTGAGAAAAATAATCAAAAAATTTATTTATTCGAAAAACGTACTTTAGTATACACTTAGTATTCACTAATATTTTTTTTGTGATAAAAATATTCAAAAATTGGGCCGGAATGGGTTAAAAAAATAAAAACACATGTTTATATAATATAAGTTTTTATTCGTTTTTCCAAATAATTGTTTTGTTTTTGTTTGTGGGAGACTTAAAATTACGATTCACATCTTTGAGTGTATAAAAAATTCTTAATCTAAAATATAATTTCTTTAAATACAAATGAGGAAAGTTTTCACAAGGTTGAATAAATTCTAAAAAAATACTTAATTCTAATAAATTATTAAAATGTTATTAAAATTATTATTATCTTTTAATCCATCTACAGATTATGACCTAATTTATTTATGCATTTGGGGTTGCATTCTAATAAGGGGTCCTGGTCTTGTAAGATGGGAATCTGTTCGCGGGCTTCTTAATCTGTGTTTACTATTATTAAACAGTTATACAACTTCATTATGAATGGAAAGTAGCAATTAACCGTCGACATCGTGTTAATTAATGTGTTTACAAATATTTTAAAATTTTGCTGCTGCAAAAAATATATTAAGGTCTAAATATTAGGTGAAATAATAATCATTTCTACCTTAGGGTTTTTATACAGGTAGATTCTCTATCTAGGCGGTCAGTACCTTTACATCCGAAAAATTATACCTGATTTATTTGTATGTTCAATTACTCATACACACACACGCACGCACGCACGAACGCACGCACGCACGCACGCACGCACGCACACACACACACACAGACACACAAATTACTTTTAAATAAATAAATGAGCAGCAATTAAGTAGTCAGGTAATTAGACATTATACATTAGATATTCATCAAGCTATTTTTCTTAATGCGCATGCCAGCTTTTAGTAATATTTAAAAGACAACAACAAACAGGATTATTTTGATGTTAAAAGATAAGCACGATAAAACAGGGTATAATATATCTGTGATTCCAGATTTTTTTTCACCGAAAATTTTCTGTAATAGAAGTTGATCATGCACGCCTCTTTCTTGCTACGGAACTTCTAATTAAAACAACTAAACTACTAAAACGCTTTATTTATCAGAGTAAAATAGTTGAAAAACAAGCATTATACAGTAATATGGTTATCGCATCATTTATAACTAAACATGTAGTGAAAAACTTATTTACAAAATCAAGCAAGACTAGATTAAAATCATGAATAGTTTTTAGGATGTATTGCCGGCAGCAGATATGGTTCGTCGAGGGGGACGTCGCACTGGAGCGGCACGAGATGAGGGTGCTTCGCGCGACGCACCCTCACACCGTCTAATATTGTACGTGTGTGCATTTCAAAATTACTTTATTCATTATTACATATACATATTTAAAACATATTAAAAGCGTCTTTACATCGCACTTTTGCTGAATATTTATCTTCTAGACATAATATTTGCTAAACACATATCAAAATTAACAATATATTACCACTTTATTTTCACCTTTCATACTTATAATTACTTATATACACTAATTACACGATGCTTCATTACGATCCTTGATGTATTGCTGAGATGAAGCCTCATCATCCTGTGCATTTCATAAAACCAATCAGTATTTTTGAGCGGTAAGCTAGTTTTCGCAGGCTGTAAGTTATGATTTGATTGATTGAGATTGATTGATTGCGATTGGTCTGATTGTTTGATTTGATCGAACGTGATTTGTTTGGGATTGATCTGCTTAATTGATTTGATTAGACGAACACGATCAAGCTCTATTACAGAAAACATTCATTAGTCTTTACACCACTAGATGACACCACAAAAAACCCTAATTAGTCCTAGAAATATACCGCTTGCCGCCGCCGTCTCTAATACAGGAAACATTCGCTAGTTTAAAAATTTCTCCCAAGGCACCAGGGACTAAGACCCGAAAACAAATTGCGAAGCCTTATGTCTGTCTTATAAGTTAGCAATAGGGCTCTTATTAGAATACAAGTTCAAATTTCTCGCAATAAGTAATCAGAATGTAAACACTTAAATACAAATTCAAATTTCCTGCCAAGGGACTAAGACCCGAAAACAAGTTGCGAAGCCCTATGTTTGTCTTATAAGTTAGCACTAGGTCCCCTTATTATAATACAAGTTCCAATTTCCCCTCATAGATGACACCACAAACAAATTCAAATTTTTGGTCGAGGGGCGTGGGCCTGAGAGTAAGTTGCTAGGTCCTACATCTGTATTACAAGTTAGAATTATACCCCTTATTAAAATACAAATTCATATTTCCAACCATAATCTGTCAATTGCGCCTCGACAAGGGGCATAGCCCTGAGAACAAATTGCGCAACCCTACACTTGTCTTACAAGTTAGCATTAGGCTCCTTATTATAATACAAATTCAAATTTTCCGCCAAGGATACTACGACAATACACGATGCCCCCGAACAAGTTCAATTCACAAGGGGTGAAGACCCGAGAATAAGTTGGGACGCACTACACCTGTCTTACAATCTCGGTTACGTTCGGGTAGTTGGAGTGGGGATCTCCGAAACAGCCTTCGCCGAAAACCTCGCGTCTCGAAAATTTACCTATATGATGTATTTTTAAACTAGAGAATATTTTCTATAATAGACGTTGATCTCTCTCTCTCTCTCTCTGTCGCACCCTATCCTTCCCTCGTTTCTTGCGTTATTAGGTTAGACCGAATACGCTTACAATATTAGGTTAGATGAATAAACTCACGGTTTTATTTTGAGTTAGGTCAATGCGCACGCGCAGGGTCATATTACAATTCTTAGAAATCTAAAATAGAATCAGTTTACAAGAATTTTTCACGGCAAGCGGTTTGAAGGATCCCTGTGAAAAGGCCTGCTTGGGAGCGCGCGATTCAGTTTAGCAGAAATGACGAAAGTAGTACGCACGATACGAGGGGAAAGTAAAGAAAAGGTATTAAACATAGACGAGAGAAAGAAGAGGCTGCTAAGGAAAATAAATGAAATAATGAAACTAGATTTGGGGTTTTATGAAATGCACAGGATGATAAAGACTTCAGATTAGCAATACATCAAGGTGCGTAATGAAGCAACATGTAATTAGTGTAAAATTAAGTAACTATAAGTGTGAAAGGTGAAAATGAAGTGGTAATATATTGTTCATTTTGATATGTATTTAGTAAATATTATGTCTAGAACATAAATATTCAGCCAAAGTGCGATGTAAAGACGATTTTAATATATTTTAAATATGTATATGTAATAATGAATAAAGCAATTTTGAAATGCATATTCGTACAATATTACAAGGTTGAGGGAGCGTCGTGCGACGCACCCTCACCTCGTGCCGCTCCAGTGCGACGTCCCCCTCGACGAACCATCTCTGATGCCGCTCAATCCGGCGATAGATCCTAAAAACTGTGCATTTATTAATTTAGTCTTGCTTGATTTTGTAAATAAGTTTTTCACTACATGTTTAGTTATAAATGATGCGATAATCAAATTACTGTTTAATGCTTGTTTTTCATTCATTCTAATACCTGATAAATAAAACGATTTAGTAGTTTAATTGTTTTAATTAAGAGTTCCGTAGCAAGAAAAAGGCGTGCATGATCAACTTCTATTACAGAAAATGTTCGATGAAAAAAATCTGCTATCACAGGTATATTCTACCCTATTTTATAGTGCTTATCTTTTAACATTAAGATAATCCTGTTTGTTGTTGTCTTTGGAATATTACGAAAAGCTGACACGCGCATGGCGCATTAACCAAAATATGATGTATATCTAATTAAAAATTATTATTAATTTTATTAAATACGTAAACAAAAAGGTCACCTCGAGTAGGATTTGAACCTACGACCTGTATTTTGCTAGAGTACTGCGCTAATCAACTGCGCCATCGAGATTCAGGTCCTAATCGATGTAAATTTTGTCTTTATGTATGTAGAACTGATGTCAAGTTGCATTGGTATGTGTGAATCCTTGCGATATTGCAGGCTCACATTACATTAATATAAGTAAATTGATTGTAATCTCATTATATTTAGAATTTACATCCATTCTACATACATAAAGACAAAATTTACATCGATTACTTGAATCTGGCGCAGTTGGTTAGTTCTCTAGCAAAGTACAGGTCGTAGGTTCAAATACTAGAGAACTTTTTATTTATGTATTTAATAAAATTAATAATAAGTTTTAATTACATATTTACCTTTGAACTTATTCGTTCATAACAAAAACTTAATGATGTATATCTAATTTATAATTTCTAATTACCTGCTTACTTAATTGCTGCTCATTTATTTAATTAAAAGTAATTTGTGTGTGTGTATGAGTAATTGAACATACAAATAAATCAGGTATAATTTTTCGGATGTAAACGCACTGACCGCCTAGATAGAGAATCTGCCTGTGTGAAAACGCTAGGGTAGAAATGATTATTATTTCCCCTAATATTTAGACCTTAATGTATTTTCTGCCGCAGCAAAATTTTAAAATATTTGTAAACACATTAATTAACACGATGTCGACGGCTAATTGCTACTTTCCATTCATAATGAAGTTGTATAACTGTTTAATAATAATAAACAGAAAGTATAGATTGTCTTACAAGACTAGCTTATTAGAATGAAAAAATGCATAAAAATTAGTCACAATCTGTTGGATTAAAACAATGTAATTAATTTTAATAACATTATGCAATCTCCTTTGATAAACACGGAGCCTGATTAATAACAGATTAAATCTTTACATTCTCAGGTGAACAAAATACAATCCTTACGTGGGCACAACAAAGTGAAAGTTAAAGTGTGCCAGGTTACAAGAATCCAAGATAGCGGCAAGTGCTCCTGTTCTACTTATAGCTCCAAATCGTATGTACAGATTTAAACCTGTTGCTATAGTGTTATTGAAAAGTTTAGTCGCATATTTCACCTTCATCTTGTCAAAACTGTTCGGATTAATATGTCTATTAGTTTAGGTGCCGCTCTCACTGGATATTGTTTATCGTGAAGATAATACTCTTCTAAGTATTTTACAGAAATAAATTCTCCTAATTCATTTTTGAAATTATGTTTTAGTAAATTATTACGGACAGTTTTGATAAGATGGGGTGTATCAAACATAAATACAATTGTTCTGTGACCAAACAAAAAGAAAGGATTTTCTGGTGTAATTCCCAAATTTTTAGTTAATTCTATATTAGTGGAACCCATGTCGCTTATAACAAGACAAACTTTTAAATGTATTTACTCTAATTTTTGGTATTAAAGTGAAAATATAAGATTGCATATCAATTGCAGGACATGTAGAATTGTAGAAAGTAAATGAGAGTGGTTGTTTCCAATTACTTTTTATATCTCTAATCATAAATACCATAGCTGATTTTGCAGCTTTAAATTTTCATTATAAGAAGTGGTGACTATAAAGTGTTTTAATAATATAATAAAGAAATGTGTAAAATTCTTAAAACAGATCGTTAAACTAACTGAGATACAAACCATTCACCAAAATAATGCCTTTGACTCAGTCGGAAATTAAAGTAGGGTGGTTCATTCTTTTGATTTGTTTAATTACCACAATTTTATGCTGTTATTTTCGCTTAAATAAAAAAATGCAATGTAACACTAATAAAATGATCTCGGACGCCAAGTTATTTTTAATTATGCTGGAATAACCAAACCGAGGTTGTTTACCAAAAAATTTTATCAAAATGGAACACCCTGTATATTTACATTTTTGAGCTCTACATCCAATTTTAGATTGATTTTAATCAGATAATGCTATTTCGATTTCGAACCGTTTTCGAGATAAACTGTTTCAAACAGAAACTGACGTGGTTTCCTTGCATTCATCACTTATTTTTGAGATTTAACATCTATTTTATACTACGTAACAGTGCCGTAACTAGGAATTTAGCGCCTGCGGCCAGGATTAGATTGCCCTTATATAAACAGGTAAAACAACTCATTTAAAATAAGAAGTTTGTTTATTCTTTGGACGATCAAGATACAAGGAGTAAAGTGCCTTAAAATATAATATAGTAACATGAAATACAAAAAAAGAACAATTTTGATACTACATCGACAGCAAAAAGGCAAAATAAACTAGGTAAATGAAAACAAAATTATACCAAAGTTCTGGTAGGTATTTAAAAAACTAAAATTGCACTCTTCTCGCTTTTAAACTAGCAAAGTCTTCAATTACTTCGTTAAAATCTATAGATGAGCATAATTTTCTTTCTATACTTAAAATGGCCATATTAGTAAGTCTGTCCTGGACAGTCGATGATCTTAAATAATTTTTGATTAATTTTAGCTTACTAAATGATCTTTCACATGAAGCTGTAGTGACTGGCAAGGTAAGAAACACTCTAAGAGCAATATCAATATTTGGATATACAGATTCCCACTCATTCTTTCTAATAAATTTTAAAATTTCTAGATGGCTTAGAGATTCTAATCGTTCAATGTAGAAGATGCTTGAAACCTAAAACTGTCAATTTCGTTAGCAAATTGACAGCATCTAAATCTTGATTATATTTTAAAGCTAAATCGGTGGCATGCCGTTTTATGACTTCTGCAGAAAACACTTTAAGTGATTTACCGGTTAGAAAATTAAAATCATCTGCAACGCTTTTAAGAGCACAAAACCGTGAATTCAGCTAAGATAGAATTATATCAACAATTTGCAAGCACAATATTTTAAATGTGTTAATTGTTGTCTTGTCAGAGCAAAGCTCCCCAACCATTTTTTTAACTTTTCTTTTTCTTCGCATTGTAAATTCTGGTTCCATATCTACGGACTCAGAAATTTCATTAGCTTTTTGCAATACATTTTCAAGTAAATTTTCCCTAAAAGATTGAATTTCTTCAACAAGCCTTTATTAAATTAGAACCATCCAATACCGTTACAGATGCAGAAGTACAGGGTTATTACAAATGATGTTCATGATTTCAAGTGTACATAAATCTGGTTTTATTTATCATATAAAAATAAAATGGTTACATTTCAAGAAAAACTCAAAAGTTTCATCCCAGGTGTCAAGAATTAAAAATTTTCGATATGGTAACCTTATTGATACAACAGATGTCAAGGCTGTATTCAAACTCTTGCCATACTTTGTTAAGAGTGTCTTGGTCGATTTTTCGTTGGCTCTGGTAATCCGTTGTTGTCTCAGGCATGCTTTCTGGTAACGGTATCTATTTTGATGTATCCCACAAGAACAAATCACAGAGGGTGATGTCCGGAGATCTTGTAGGCCAGTTCAAGAGTGCACCATCATTTGGACCAGCACGACCGATCCATCTGTCAGGCCACCGATTTCAAAGTTCAGTCCTAACATCGAAGTAGTAATGTGGACGTGCGCCGTCTAATTGCAGAATGAAATTTGGGTATTCTTGTTCTAATTGCGGTAGAAGCCATTCCGTCATCATGTACAAGAAAATTATTCCATTTATTGTTTGTCCAACAAAAAAAAAGGCCCGTACACTTTGTTGTACGTGATAGCACAAAACACATTAACTTTCAAAGAATCGCGCATGTGCTCGATGTAGGTGTGTGGGTTCTCCGAGCCCCATATTCTGACATTATGTCTGTTCACTTTACCACACAAGTGGAATGTGGCTTCACCACTAAAGACTAACCATTTTACAAAGTTTCCATTTTCCATCAAGGCCTGCATGTTCTCACGAAATGAAAGTCTTAGAACTTTTGTCGTTTGGTTTTAATGCTTGAACAAGCTGAATTTTAAGGCTTGATATTTACACTATTGGTTGTGGTATACCAAGCTCTCTGCTGCATTTAACAGTAGATTTCGGTCGACTACGCGTAAAACTTTACCTTACCTACTCTACCATTTTCGAATAGTGATTGCTAGAATCTTCATTAAATTTGGTTCCAAAATGTCGTTGCACACTAATAAATGATTTATTGATGCGGTAATCCAACACAAAATGCTTTCCTGTCTTCAAACTCAGCCATTACACAATTAACAACAATTGATTTTAACAAACAGCAGATACGTACCTAAACCAATGTAAACGAAACTTTATGAGTTTTCCTTTCCAGTGTTACTAAATGAAATGGTCTTAAAACAGATTAATCCAGTAATATTTATAATTAAAATCGGGAACATCATTTGTAATAACCCTGTATATTAACTTTATTAATTTTAGATAAAATAACATTCCAGAAAACAAGAAGACATACAAACTTATAGTCCAAAAGCAACTTTAGAAATTATCTTGAATCAGCAGTAACAGAATCTGAACTCGAATTATCGTCCGTAACCTGTATTTTATTAAGTAAATCAATTACTTCTTTAAAATTTAATACAAGGCTTTTATAGCTTCACCTCGGTACACCAGGTATCACTATGACCTTTAAGCCTAGTTTTAGAGTGGAAACTAAAATTTCCCAACCAGTTGTTGACCTCACAAAAAATGAAACAAATTTTGAACTGTTACAAAAAGGTTATTATTTCTGGGGAACACCTAGCTGTATGATAAGCTACTAAATTGAGACTATGACCAAAGCATGGGACAAACCGGCAAACCTATTTAAATTTAATATTTTACTTGATGCCGTTATATTTTCCGGCCATATTGGCGCTGTTGTCGTAAGCTTCACCTCTAATGTTGTCAATCTTAAGTCCGTCATCAACCTTTTTCAAAGTTATTTGATTTGCAATTATATCTCCAGTTTTGCCTGTAACCTTTATAAAATCGATGAAGCTTTCTTCTATAGAACATTCCGTTTGGCTGCATCGAACATATCTAATGATCTGTGACATTTGCTCCTGGTGGATGTGTCTGGTGTGCAATCCAATATTAAACAATAATATTTTGATTCAACTACATTTGAAATAATTGTGTTCCTTACTTTCTTTCCAATTAAATTTATCAGTTCGTTTTGAACGGCAGGGAAAAATATGATATTTGGTTCTTATTTGAATTATAATTGCTTAAATCTGTATTAGGAAAGGAACGGTAAGTAGAAAAACGGGTATAGAACGGTAGTTTTCACTTCAGGTAGCTTCGGAAAGTTTAGCTGCTAGTATTGGCCGCTCTTTACACACTGGTGTATTTGAGAGACTATTTACCATAAACAAAGCAATAGTCCCGATTTTCATATTTTTTTTAAAAATCCTTCCAATTCGATAAAAAACAGTGGTTAAATGAGGTTAGGTTACGTGCACTACACTACCAGTAAATAGTGAAGCCAAAGAAATATACTTTATATTTCCTATTTAAAAAAACCTGAACAAAAACAGTAGATGCATAATAAAAAATGTCGAATGTAGCGTGTTCTTGCAATTTTTTACTATTAGACCATATCACTTAATTTATTTATTCTAATCACCAGAAGTTACTTGAAGTTGCAGTACATATTCAAGATGTTCTCAACTCCCAAGTACAAAATCGGTCTCCTCTCTGTCATATCACCATGGTTTTATTATATTTTGTATCATTATATACCACGGAGGTATACAAAGTTTTCTTAATTCTAGCTTATCTACACTGTTATTTTCTAAAAAATATGTTCTATTTGAAGTGTTTCTAAAAATATAATCCTTATCCATGTTATACATAACATATATATAACTAAAATTTTATGAACCACTCTAGCTTCCAAAATATAGTTAAAAAATTTAACTCTGTTAATTTGGAAAATCAGGAAAATTATCTGGAACAATAGTGTCGCTTATAAAAGAATTCATTTTTGAGCTGTTTGTACACTAATAGTATTCCCTTCGTCTCTGTTATATAAGCCAGTGTCATCATCTTCAGCAGTCACAATTCCATTTCCATACATTTGTAATTACTGCTTTAATGTTGCTTTAGAATGTCTTTGTAAATGTCACTTTAATTTTGTTGAAACACAGTATAGATATATAGCTAACACATATTATATATCTATACTGTGATAATAATTTAAGATCACTTAAATTCTGTTTTACGTTTTTTATATAGAGTTTGACTTTTGTTGAGCAATTACATTGGCCACATTTGTTATCAATTGTTGAACTATGTCTATTAAAATGACTGTTACATAATCACATTGCTTACATTTGTGCTTTTAGACATGGCTTTGTAAATACAGTTCTACGTTTGTTGAATAATCACAATGGACACATTGGTATTAGGAATTGTGTTTCACAACATGTGCTTGTAAATAACGTTTCACTTTCGTTGAGTAATCACATTGGTCACATTTATAGTCAATTATTGAATTATGTATTGAACGATGTTTATTAAAATTACCTATAGAAACGGTAATATAATCACACTGCTTACATTTGTACTTAGAACTACTTGAATTGTGTTTTAGAACATGTTTTTGTAAATACTGTTTTACATTTGTTGAATAATCACATTGGTCACATTTGTATTTAGTACTTATATTATGTATTGAGCAATGTCTTACAAAGTTACTTCTCCCTTTTATTAGATAATCACATTGCTCACATTTGTATTTCGAACCACTTGAATTGTGCTTTAGAACATGTCTTTGTAAATACTGTTTTACTTTTGTTGAATAATCACAATGGTCGCACTTATAATCACTTGTTAAATTATGTATTGCACTATGTTTATTCAAATTACTTATAAAAACCGTTACATAATCACATCGTTTACATTTGTATTCACGATTACTTGAGTTGTGCTGTAGAACATGTCTTCGTAAATAATGTTTGACATTTGTGGCATAATCACATTGGTCACATTTATAATCAATTTTTGAATTATGTATTGCACTATGTCTATTAAAATTACCTATAGAAAATGTTATATAGTCACAGCGTTTACATTTGTATTTAGAACTACTTGAATTGTGCTTTAGTGCATGTCTGCGTAAATACTGTTTTACATTTGTCGAATAATCACATTGGCCGCATTTGTATTGAGTACTTATATTATGTATTGAACTGTGTCTTTCAAAGTTACTTCCCCATCTTGTTACATAATCACATTGCTCACATTTGTATTCACGACTACTTGAGATGTGCTGTAATACATGCCTTCTTAAATTATGTTTGACTTTTGTTGAATAATTACATTGGTCACATTTATAATCAGTTATTGAATTATGTATTGTGCTATGTCTATTAAAATTACCTATAGAAAATGATATATAATCACATTGCTTACATCTATACTTAGAACTACTTGGATTGTGCTTTAGAGCATGACTCCGTAAATACTGTTTTACGTTTGTTGAGTAATCACATTGGTCACATTTGAATTGAGTACTTATATCATGTATTGAACGATGTCTTTCAAACTTACTTCTCCATTTTGTAACATAATCACACTGCTCACATTTGTATTTAGGACTGATTGAAGTGTGCTTTAGGACATGTCTTTGTATACAGCTTTTCACTTTTGTTGAATAATCAATATCAATATTATTTACTAAATCAGGTTTTTCTTCCTCGTTTTTATTGGCGACGTCCTCAAATTCGTTCTTAATTTTAACACCATCAGGGTCACAACCTATTTCTTTTTTTATTAGATCCTTATTCAACATAACATGTTTCTGAGTAAGTAATAAATTAATTTCTGCTTCAGTGTCGGGTTCGAGTTTAATAATTTTTTTATCAACTCGTACCGACATTTCAAATTTGATTAATTGTTTGACATATACACTAGAGGCAAAGGTAAAGGATCAATAACTATTAAACATAATATCACAGATTATTGAAGCTACGCTAACACAAAAGCTACGCTAACCAGAAGTTCGTCTTGGTAGCGGCACTTTGATGTCGATGGTTCCGGCATGAACCCGGGCAACGTCTACGCGCATAATAGCTTTCACAATTTCAAGTTAGCGGGCAAGAAAAGTAATACAGGGCTTTTCACGATGAGCGTTAATTAGCGGTTTCTAGCAAACCAGACAACAGGTCAAACTGAATATTTAACAGTATACATAAATTAATATGATCTACACGCCTAAAATATTTTAGATGATGCGGCGTTGCCGCTTCTACTATAAAGTAGCGACTACTTAGATTTTTCAAATGGAACACCCTGTATATAATATCATATTATGATTTCCTATTACTCTGTCAACAACTTCATGTATAGCGGCAAACTCTTTTCCAATGTGGGGATAAACGTCAGCGCTAGACATTGTTGCCAAACGTATGAAATTCGACGTCAACATAATACTTAGGTTATATTGTTTACATTTATTTTGAAAATTAGTTTTTGATGGAAATACTCGTTCTCAACGTAATAATACTTTTAACAGTTCTTAGATCATTTTGCGATGATTAACAATTGTAACATTTTGAAGTAGTCATGTATAATTTCGAGAGCTTATCGAAAATCTCAAAATGTGGAAAACGTCAAAATTAGAAGTTATGAAACAGAAGAGCTGCAACATGTAATTTATTCCGTTCTAACAACCCAACAACGTGTATTTCACTAACTAGATATATCATTTGTAATTATCAATTTATGGAAGTTGGTATGTTAAGTTTGTCTCTCTCTAACAATTTCACCCCCACAACGGAAAAGATTTTGCCGTGACTATACTATTTCCCTAAACCTATCTATTACCGTTTAAGAGATATAAATTAATTTCGATTTTTTTTTACAAAACGTACTTTTATAAACGCTGATAATCTTGAACTCTCTGGTACTAAGACGATCAAATTCGAAATGGAGTGGAGCGATACCATGAGGATCTTCACTTCGAGTCATATTTTTATTTGCCTCATACAGGGTCTTTAAAAAATGCAGATACTTTGTTCACATGAAAACAGGAGTGGAAGTCAATTTTTTCAAATGGAACACCCTGTATATTTACACATTTTTGAGCTCTACATCCAATTTTAGTTTGACTTTAATCAGATAATGCTATTCCGATTTCGAACCGTTTTGGGGATAAACTGTTTCAAACAGAAACTGACGTGGTTTCCTTGTATTCATCACTTATTTTTGAGATTTAACATCTATTTTATACTACGTAATACAATTTCTTTTCGATTTAGTTTTTCCACAGTCTCAAATCAGTCAATTCGAAATTGATATGTACCTTAGAAAAAGTTACAATTTATATGCATTGAGGGATTGAGTGTCTCTACCGTACAACATTGCAAATTAATATTTTTTAATAGTGTGCTTTGGAAAAATAAATGATCCAATTTTGAGACGTCAAACTTTCGTTGGTGGTTTTGACTGATTGTGATACTAATTATAATAGAAAAATGTCAAGATTAGGTTACAGTAATGAAGATTTCTTGAATTTATTAATTATTCATGGTGAGTGTAACAAAATTGCAAGTAGAACATGCCGAGTATTTCATGAAAGATATCCACAACTTCCGAAGCCGAATAATAATGTGATAAATCGATTACTACAAAACTGTAGGTTGAATGGAACCTTTCGTCCAAAAATCATTCGTAGAAAGCCTGAAGTGGATGACGATGACAATGGCATAACAGTTTTGGGATTTTTTTAATGCATTTCCAAATGCTTCTCTACACGAGGCTGAAAGGGAGATAGGTATACCCTACGTGACAATTTATCGCATTCTTAATAAGCACAAATGGCATCCTTATAAATTCTACTGTGTCCAACATTTGAAAGAGACTAATTTGCGTCGTAGAGTGGAATTCTTTGAATGGTTACTTGTCAAGATGTAATGTTATGGTCGAACTTGTAATCGTATAAAATATAAAAAGTAGTAAAGAAATAAGAGTAAAATAAATGTTCTCCAAAACAAATCGTAAACTAACTGGAGATACTAACCATTCACCACAAATAATGCCTTTGTCCCAGTCGGTAGTTTAAGTGGGGAGGTTCAATATTTTGATTTGCTTAATTACCCCAAATTCTGCTCGATTATTTTCACTTGACATAAATAATAAAAATGCTGCAATGTAACACTAATAAAATGATCTCGGACGCCAAGTTATTTTTTAATAATGCTCGGAATAACTAAACCGAGTTTTACACTAAAAATGTTATCAAAATGTAAAATAATAAAATATATACAACTATGTTTATTAAATATTTAAAGTGATAGGGTTAAATAAAATATATCTTAAAAACTAATTGTAAAAACCTTAAAATACTACAAAAATCATTAAACATTAAATACCTGTTACTAAATATACAAAATCTTCTTGTGAATCCCTGGTATTATAAAAAATAATGCGGAAATGCAAACCAAGATGACGTAATCCTGGTGTAATGTTGCGCAATATATTGCAATAACGCTTTACGTTGTAAGCCACACCCAAAACTGGAATTTTCCTTATAAATTTTCTTCTTGAAATTGAATAAACCAATATTTATTGCATTATTTTGAAGTTTTGAATGCAAAAATTGCAATCATAAAATGAAAGCGTACGCAACAGTAAAATTAATTGTGCAATCCAAAGCGGCAAAATTAAATGTAAAAGTAAAAGTTAAAGTAACAGTAAAAAAATAAAAGTGCCTGAAAAGAGCAAATGTTTTAATTTTTAGTGTAATGCGTTAAAATATCTTACCATCAAATTAATGGCACTTTCAATAAAATTTAGGTGGAAAACCAAAACAAAGCTTCCTGCTTCAACATTCATCAGGAAGTAAGCAAAATGGATGCTTTCAAAGTTCGATGATGTAGTGGTGCGCAAAAGATATGAGCAGAATTAAGTCAATGATGACGTAATGCGCGGATAAAATGATCAGAAAAATAATTTATGGAAGTGGAAGTATAAACCTTTAAGAAGTATACACTATAAACCCTAAATATTTCAATAATTAAAAACTTTTTCTTATATTTACAACTAAATGAATGAAAGACCTTAAATTAAGGTATATTTTAATACAACTCAAAAAGGGTTGTTACAAAGACTCAAGAGGATGAACATTTCCTTCACAATATCATATGGACAGATGAGGCCAAGTTTACAAAAAATTGAATTTGCAACAGACACAACAGTCATTGTTAGGCGCCAGAAAATCCTCATGTCGTTCACCAAAGGGGTTTTCAAGAAAGATGGCAATTTAATGTCTTTTATGCCATAAACAATGAGTCAATTTTTATATCGAGTTTTATGATGATAATTTGAATGCAACAAAATATGAAAATTTACTGAGAAATGGAATTCAAATGATTTTAAATGATAGGCCAGGAAGAGAACGTGTATGGTACCAAATGGATGGTGCTCCACCCCATAATTCTCGTTCAGTAGGCGAAGTTTTAACTGAAATCTTCGAAGACAGATGGATTGGTAATAACAGACCTTTTCGTTGGCCTCCTAGAACACCAGATGGCAATCCAATAGATTATTTTGTGTGGGGTTTATTAAAAATATGGTTTGCTCCAACCCAGTGACAACAATGGAACATATGAAATCGAGGGTTAGAACTGCTTTCAATAGTTTAACTCCAGATTTAATCAGAAGCGCTACACGTGAAAATCTTTTGAAGAGATTACATGTTTGTTTAAGTAGAGGTGGAGATGTGTTCGAACATATTCTGAAATACACTGATAATTGAATTAACTTACTAATTCATTCATTCAATTATTTTCAGTTTGTGTCAGCGTTAATAAAACTATTGTTTGCAGAGAAGTTTCATTTGATGGTTGAAGAGTATTTTAATAATTATTTATTCATTGTATTATCTGAGACTGATGAAGGAACATCGAACGGAATCTGTTAAATTTCAAAAATAAGTGATGAATACAAGGAAACCACGTCAGTTTCTGTTTGAAACAGTTTATCTCGAAAACGGTTCGACATCGAAATAGCATTATCTGTAACAGTCAATCTAAAATTAGATGTAGAGCTCAAAATGTGTAAATATACAGGGTGTTCCATTTGAAAAAATGACTTCCACTCCTTCTTCATGTGAACAAAGTATCTCCATTTTTAAAGACCCTGTATGAGGCAAATAAAAATATGGCTCGAAGTGAAGATCCTCATGGTATCACTCCACTCCATTTCGAATTTGATCGTCTTAGTACCAGAGAGTTCAAGATTATCAGCGTTTATAAAAGTGCATGTTTTGTAAAAAATCGAAATTAATTTATAGCTCTTAAACGATTTTAGGAAAATTCACCGCCAACAATTCACCGACAGCAATTTACCGCCAGCTATTCATCGCCTGCAATTCACCGCCTACGCAATTCATCGCCAACAATTAACCGCCGCAAATCACCGCCGGAAAATTTATCGCTCCGTAACATTTATTTTATTATTTGAAGATAGCCTGTTAGCATTACCCAGGAGACACCACGTGGAGATCGGCTTACTATAGTATCCCTTTTTTAGTTTTGTAATCTGAAGAGATGTGTTTATGTTTAGAGCGTGGTGTTGTGAGCGATTTCACGTAGGTAATCAAAGATATTCATATCCGCATTGTGATATGTAAGTGTACCTGTATATTAATTGAGTTTTCATTTACTTTTTAATTGTTCTGTGATTAACCTACATTAACTACTAATTTAGCAAGTTTCTTTGGTATGCCGTTAATGGCGTATTTGGGGATGGAATTCTTATAATTCATGAAGTTAAAATAAACAAGTCATAGGTGATTAAATGATAATTTAGAAAGTTGGATGGTCTAAACTTACATTTCATTTCAACTGCGACTGTTCACTTGTGAATCTCGTGGTTACTGATTAAGACGCTGTTCAAGTTGTCTTAGTATTTTGAATACTAAAGTTTAAGTGAATTGTTAGTTCCAAAATGGCTCTCCAGTTTATTTCAACAGAAAAAGGCAAAAAAAATTGTGCGAAGGTGGTCACTGCTTCTTTAAGGATAACGCGATTGACGAAAAACACATTGGAGATGTGACAAATATCAGCAGACGAAGTGTCCAGCTCGCGTGACAACAGTGGAGATGAAATCGTCAAACGCTGGAAAGAACATAATCACGCCGGTGATGCAGCTTAAGCTGCTAAGATATTGGATGTTATTCGTGATTCTGCGACCAATACAAGAGATACGCCCGTTTTATTTTATCGTCTGCTTCTGTGGGATGTAGCCAGCGGCTGCTGCAAACTGCCAAGAGTAGATACCATCAAACGAACCGTAAGAAATATTAGGCAAAGAAAAGATGACGGCTCTGCTATTCCAGGGCATCGTAGTGAAATTATATTTCCCAAAGACTACAAAATGTCCTTGAACGGAGAAGAATTTTTGTTATTTGACTCCGGATACGGCAACGAGAATAGAATGTTATTTTTTGCACTAGGCGTAATCTTCAACTTTTGGCACGGAGTGAGAATTGATACGCTCCGCATTTATTTTACCAAATTTTTACGCTTCATGGCTTTAAAAACAACCTTTCGTTGCCTTTAGTCTGTGCTTTACTACCGAACAAAGGTGAAATAACGTATGCTACTTTCTTCAGAAAAATTAAAGAGTTGCAACCATCTGTATCACCTGCTACTATAACAACAGACTTTGAGAAGGCAATGATAAACGCTGTGAAAACAGAATTTCCACATATTAGACACCAAGGTTGCTTTTTCCATTTCTGCCAAAGTATTTTCAGAAATATTCAAACCAACGGTTTAAAACAACGCTACGAAACGGACGCTGATTTTGCTTTAAATCTTCGTTTTTTCTCTGCCTTGGCATTTGTTCCGGTCGACTCCGTTGTTCAAGTATTCGAAGAAATGTGCGACAATAATATATTTCCACCCGAAGCGCAAGACGTCGTCGATTATTTCAAAGACACGTGGATAGGTCGTCTGAATAGGCGTCAGCAGCGAAGACCACCGCACTTTGATCATGCCGTGTGGAATTGTTACGAAGCAGTTTTGCAAGGATTGCCTAAAACAAACAATTCGGTCGAAGGATGGCATATGGAATTTGAGCAACAAGTTTCAGCACACCATCTAAATACATAGAAATTCATCTCGGCCATTAAACGAGAACAAAGCTTAAATGAACTACGCATTGAGCAGTATTTAAGTGGAAAAGAACCTCGAAGGCCTAAGAGAAAATACCGTGACTGCGCTCAACGGCTACAAAGAGTAGTAGGTACATATCACAATGTAGATATGAATATTTTCGATTACCTGCGTGGAATCGCTCACAACACCACTCTCTAAATATAAACACATTTCAGTATCTCTTCAGATTAGAAAACTAAAAAAAAAGGGAGACTACAGTAAGCCGACCTCCACGTGGTGTCTCCTGGGTAACGCTAACAGGCTATCTTCAAATAATAAAAATAAATATGTTACGGAGCGATGAATTTTCCGGCGGTTAATTGTTGGGGCGATGAATTGCGTAGGCAGTGAATTGCTGGCGATGAACTGCTGGCGGTGAATTGCTGGCGGTGAATTTTCCAGACACCCTCTTAAACGGTAATAGATAGGTATAGGGAAATAGTACATGAAGTTGTTGACAGAGTAATAGGAAATCATAATATGATATTATACACAGGGTGTTCCATTTGAAAAATCAAAGTAGTCGCTACTTTATAGTAGAAGCGGCAACGCCGCATCATCTAAAATATTTTAGGCGTGTAGATCATATTAATTTATGCATACTGTCAAATTTTGAGGTTGATCCGTTCTCTGATTTGCCAGAAACGTCTAATTAACGCTCATCGTGAAAAGCCCTGTATATCTAATACACAAATTCATATAAGCAGAATATTCTCGCGCAAAATTGAAAATTTCAAAAAAGTTATTACAAGTGTATTAATTATTTAATTTTTACAAATGTTGTAACTTAACAATTTTCTTGTTTTGTTTCGTTCCTTTTCTGTACAAAAGTCTTTATTGGCATATTTAAAGTGTAAAAAAAAAAAACGTTTCATTAGATAGATTTGTATTGTTTTTTGAATACTTTTGACAAACATCACAGGAATGTTTCTCAATACATTTCTTTATTAAATAGCCGGCTACACACGCATTTTATTCAGGAACATCCAAAATATTTAATGTACTATTAAAAATAAAAAAAAAGTATGAAATTCTCCAACAAACGTAATTCACACAAGTAAACAAACTATTAATCCGCCATATTTAAGTTGTGCGCGTGGACGTGCGCAAACAATCACCTAATCGTCGAGACGAACTTTTAGGTAGCGTAGTTTCTATATTCTATATTCTGTGATAATATTGTCATTGCAAAGGATCCTGTATTTGATTTACAACCGGACAAAAGGCAGCGTTGCCACACGCTTTCCTTTTTCCGTGGTAGAGTTGTGATTGAAAGGAACAGAAAAAAACATTGCATGCGCCGGGAATCCAACCTGCCTCAACCGCGTGTCAGGCTACCAATGTACCACTAGACCAACCGTGATTTTCCATTTACTTGCAGCTAATGTAATTCTATTACTACAATATAAATTGCATTCAAAGCTATTTCCTGTTGGACCGCGCTTATCGAGATTTAACTGTTAGTGCCCGGGGTAGGAGAAATTGAAATTAATATGTTTTTGTTTACTTGTTTTTTTCTGGTAGAACATTAATTTAAAATTTAATATGGTTTTGTTTGAATAATAAATGAAACCAGTAATTAAAAAAGATTTTTTAATCAAAATTAAGCTTAAAAAAATTATAACTTTCGAATAACAAACAAAAACCACCTAACTATAGAAATAAAAAACAACACAAAATAAAAGAAACATTTTAATTAAGATCAATGTGGGTAAATAGAACAACAGGGTAAGCGGAATTTTTTCTTCCATTTTTTTTAATACTTGCATCACCTATGATCTGATACTCGCAGTGTTTAAATAAATGTGGCATCAACGTATACCAACCGGTGCTATTTGTCGCTTTTGGATTTTGTAATGGATGCACGAGAAATTCAAATTTCGCGCTAAATTATATAATGTTTTATGAATTGAGAAATGATTGTTTGTTGTTGTTACGTAAATGTATTTAAAATTGAGAAGAAAGGCTTGAGTTTGCCTCCTAAATTGTGCACATAATTAATTAGGGAATATTTAATGAACGCGGCCGTTTAAAAGAGCAAGGATGCTTTGCAGAGAGAGGGACGCTGTACCAGGGACCTGCAATTTTAATGAGTACTGTGTAGTAGTTGAAGAAAGTTGTTGTTGGTTGATTGACGCTGCAGTATGAATGACCTAACAATAGTCATGCTGTGCTATAAATTGAAAAATTATAACAAAATTTAGTTAGTATTGTGGTAAGAAAACGTATAATACGTTCCTTACTACTTTAATAAAAAACGAGAGAATAAAAGTACAATTATTGTCAAGTTGAGGATAATAAAAAAGATTACGCCATAATTTAAATTCGCGTTGAAGGTGACGTAATAATTTAAAACAACGCGTTTGCACGTATCCTCAAAGGTGTTTAATATTGAATAATAACTATAAAAGACGGTAAACGATTCAATATAATAAATCCATGTAGAAAGAACAATTACTCGAATTTATCGATGTTCAAAATAGACAATTAATGAGCATTAAAGGACTAAATGTATCGAGTAATTAATAATAAAGTCGTTAAATTATTGAAAAGAAAGGTGGAACGTGTTATTCCACAGCAAAGCTCCAAACAAGGTATTGGAAGAACAAAAGAAGAAAGCGCCAGCAGGCAGTACCACCCATTTGAGGCCTCCGTGACCAGTCCGAAACGCAGAACACGTCATCAGTCTTAAACCGAGTGACCGATAAGTACAATTTATCTTTGTGTAAATAAAGAAACTTTTATGTGTTTTATTTTCTTTGAACTTATCAATTTTGAATAGAGAATGTTCCTTCAATTTTGATAAAAAAATTATTGTTGTGTGTTAACTGATAAAAGTACTAACCTAGTAATAAGATTGATTTTTATTTATGTATTGTAAACAAAGCATTGGTGCATTTCGTTCGAATTTGGATTTAATTAAATAGGTATATTAACGTTTGATTTATTTTTATTATTAACTCATGAATAATAACCACTTACAGTAAGTTAAAAAGTAATGATTTTCATATCACAAAAATAATACAAATTTCTATTAAAGAATTTTGAAACTATAAAAATCAAATAAAGAATATTGAATTTCAATTTTTGTAATGTGGGTACGCAAACCAGAGAACTAGGTTTATGTTTACGCTCATTATGAATGGCGTCCAACCCAGTATATATTTAAAACCACCACAAGACGTCAGCTCCAAAAGAGAAGATCATCACAATTTGAGAGTCCAATAAGGCCTCATCTTTACAGCACTTTGAAATCGACGGTTACGACAATGTGGAAGATGTGATGTAATTACTCAGTGTAGTTGTACATGGTGGAACAATCGAATCGTGCTAGTTCGGCAAGTTTTAAGCTTTTTACATTTATTGTGACATGCAGAACAGGCAAAACATATTGTGAGTTAAGTTTGTTTCGGGGGCCCCTGTTACCCCCTGTTGTTTTGCCATTTCGGGAAATTGGGAACATTACTGTGGGGTAAATGGAACTGGCCAGGTCCCATTTACCTCGTCTTATGATATGTTTCTGTTTCAGCAAAAATTGCTGTTACTAATGGGAAAATTAGGCTGCCGCTTCCGATATTAAAAGGACGAAAAATTCTTCACGGGGCTGCTAAGTTTTAGAAGATACCTCGCTCAGCTTTTATGCCCCGCGCAAAAGGCACCAGAGGACAAAAAGGTATATGCGCACAAAATAAGTGTGGTGGTGGAGGAAAACGTCAGCTGTCTTCTGAACATGAGGCAGAGCTTGTTAAGGGTTTAAAAACAATGGACAAATGGGGTTTTGCTCTAATAAGAAAAGAAATTTTAGAAACAGTACAGATGAAGGTCATGTGGGTGATTCTTTGAATTTGTCAAGGTCAAGGAATTTCAAGGACAAGGTCATACCCATTTCGGTGGAAAATTTAAATTTTCAAGGTCACGCTGTTTAAGTAATTCTTAGAATTTGACTGAATTGAGACAAGGTCATGTGTTCCAAAGTTTTTACAATTCTTAGAAATTAATTTCAAGGTTAATCGGCCTGCAGAGGTATTCTTAGAAACAGAATTTTTCAAGGTCATGTATGGGTGGTTATTTGGCCTTGAAATTTTCCAGGATCAAGGTCATAAGTATGTTGGTGGAAGCTTTAATTTTTCAAGAACAAGTTCATTGAAGGTTATGTGTTACTTATTAGAATCAAAGTTATTACAATGTTTATAAACCAGTTTTCAAGGTTAAAATTAGATTCAAGGTTACATAGTTCTTGGCTAAATTGAGTCAACCTCTTCAAGGTCAAATTCATGGAAATCTAAAAAGTTCATAGCAACAAGTACAGGCAGTTATGCTAAAAAATAGGTCAACGTTAAATGGTTCTTGTATTGACGCATCTATGTGTATCTGTTCTGTTTTGAGTAGTTTAACTGGTTAAAGTTTATTAATATGCAGGAAGCATCTATTGCAAACCTATATGTGTGATCTCGAGATACCTAAAAAGTATAAAGTGATAGTTGTAAAGGTGCCATATTACAACTCTTAGAAATAAATTTTTAAAGCCAACGTTTATTGATCTGCAGAGGTATCCTTAGAAATCAATTTTCAAGGTTAAAGTTAATTGACTTGCAGGGTATATTACAATTCTTAGAAATCGAAACAGTTCGTGGTAACATGAAAAATGACGGGTTGTTGTCTATGTTTATACAAGGAGATTTTGGGGATATTTACATATACAGCTTCTAGTATCGTTACATGAAAAGATATCGATAACAAGCCACCTACTGCCGAAGATCAGCTGGAATAGGAGCTAGTCCCTCTTTAGCGTCAAATTATTTATTTAGGGATTCTTTAAATATTTTTATAATACAGGTCAGATTTGAAATTTTAAGAGCTGGTCAGGCTTGATATTCTCGGACAGGAATAGTAATAAATTACTATAAAAGCGGGTTGCAGAGAAATTCTGTTGGAAATTCTACAAAGAAGTGTTTTGCCGAAAGGTGTCGATTTACATTAAAACTTTCGCTTTTATACGTCCCGATGAAGTAGGGTTTGGCAAAATCATGTGCGATGGATTTACATATATTAAAAAATGGTGCGCAAGTAAAAGTGCTGTTTGTTATGATATCGGAACTGAAATAAATCGAATAAATTCTTATTTACGGCATTATCTCCATAATACTTAAAATAATAATAATTTATTTCTTTCTCCTTTTCTGGGTATTACATCCGGAATCCTTTCCGAAAAACTACGTTAATTTTTTATTATATCACTCACGTAAATTGGTTCATCATATACAATTTTAGAAATCTAAAATACAATTTTCATGGTCAAAGATTATTGACCTGCAGGAGGTATCATATTACATTTTTAGAAATATAAAACGTCCTCTGGTGGTAAGATATCAAATCTCGCCAAAATTTAGAGATCAAGGTCAAAATGTCAAAGTCAAATATAATATAGAAATGCCAAGATCATCATAGTTTGTCTGTGTGTGTGTGTGTGTGCGTGCGTGCGTGCGTCGTGCGTGCGCGTCGTGCGTCGCGCGTGTGTGCGTGTGGTGCGTGCGTGCGTGCGTGTGTGTGCGCGTGTGTATCTGTCTGTCGGTCTGCCTGCCTGTGTGTCTGTCTGTCTGTCCGTCCGTCCGTCCGTTGCGCCCGTCCGTCCGTGTGTGCGTGCGTGCGTGCGTTCGTGCGTGCGTGCGTGTAAAGTAACAAAGGGCATTATATTCGTAGCGCAACCAACTTTACTTTACTGAAGGTTTCACTTAATAGAACTGTTCTTAATACACTTGAGTAAAAAATTACCATATTTACGCAGCATACCATTCAAAAATTTTCAAAGTAATGCTAGAATAACTCAACTTACTTTAATTCTCCTTCATATAAACAACCTGTTCAGTTCTACTAAGAGTCCCATTCATAACTGTGCAGGTATCAGTACAGCACTCTATAAGTACAGACCGACATCTACCTAAAAATGTATATCGTGCAAATTTTTATATTGCACAGTGTTTTTTTTTTTGCTTTTTAGTTTCATACGTAGCTATTTGTTCTTAATTCCTCTGTCATAAAGATTAACGAATGCTTTCTACGTCTCTGTACTCCTCAAATGTAGCTTAAAACACATGAATGTGTTGGTAGATCAAATATATTTCAAAAATTACACAAGTATATACAAACGCACTATACAAAATCTGAAAACACAATATGTGTTTTCAGACAATGATTTAACAAATTAACCTAATTTTTCTTTTCTTTTAGTTTAGACCTACAACACTTCCGCTTTACAAATCTAATTATGGATCTAATAATAAAATAAACTACAAAAACTATTACTAAAATAACTGATAGTAAAACACCAAGCACATCCAGGAGCAAATACTGATACCAAGAAATATCTAAAAGTGGAGATCTAAGATGCCTGGCGCCTTTATGCCTTATCACGTACTCAGACCACCAAACTGCTTTTTCAAGTCCTGTCATTGGTTCATCTTGTGCTAATTCAGCTAATTTCTTTACAGTGCTTTTATACCTAAAAAAAAATCTGTAGTGAACACTAGAAGGCACTACCAGCTTACTTATGATTATTGATAACCTCCAAAATGGTTTCTTTCAACTGTTTCTTTTGTACATTAGTACGATCAAGTTCTAAACCCATTTCCATACTCGCCATTTTCCGTACGTTATAAGGTTGGTCTCCAAAAAATGGAATACCAATCATAGGCACGTGCTCGTAAATTGCTTCATCCATTGATTGTAAACCTCCTTGCGTTATAAATAGCTTAATATTAGCGTGATCTACAATTATTTATTAAGATTAAAATTTAATCTTAATGTAAAAATAATAGTAGGTCTCTCACTCAAAACGCTTTGTTGTGGTAACCATTTTGATATAAACACGTTATCTGGTTTATTTGGAAGACTAGAATTTTCATACTTCCATAACACTCGATATGGAAGTTCTGAAAATGTTTCCAAAAAGGTGTTTATAGTTTCTAGAGGCAGGTGCTCACTTCTGACGTTCGAACCTAAGCTAAAGTAAATAAATCCGTTTGTTGCGCCATCCAAAAACCTTTTTAAATCCTGAAAAGGATGTTTCTATCATGAATGATTAATGTAAAAAACTTACCTCTGGAAGAGGTTTTGGTGTGCTTCGATGCGACCCGCCCCCTATTTGTACAACGGCTGGCATTAACGGTCGCAAATGATGAAAAATTGGATCTGAGTTAACAAATAACATACTAATATTTCTAAGCATGTCCTGAACTGGTGGATAGTGGTTTCCAAAATGTTTCTTCACAATTTCCTGTTCCATACTGGCCACTGGACCCACTAAAAATAAATCAAAGAAAACGGTTAAAGTGAAACTTAGAATTCTGTCTTTTAAGTTTAACGGTTTTACAAATGGGATGATACCATCTGGATATAAAGTAGTATGGGTGGGATTTCCAACCGCTTTATAAAGTATATTTGAAGCATCCAGTGAAAGCATTCCTATAGACGGGCAGTTAAATCGTTCCGCAAAAGCCAAACCAGTGGTAAATAAACTTTCCACGATTACTAAATCGAATTTAGTATCACGATCGTTAATTAATTTATGCACGGCTGGATCTTCTAATTGTTTGCTTATCATATTAGTCATAACTGTGTAAAATTTCAACATAAACGTTATTAAGTTCATATCTGTCGAAGTAAGCATCTTTAATAACTGTGGACTTAGCTCATTTTGAAGATAAGTTAAATCAATTTCAGTTAAGTTCACCAATGTAGGATCGTTGATTGGATGTGTAGTGATTGTAGTCACTTGATGTCCACGAAGAGATAGTTCCCTCCAAAGTGGTCTGAAGACGATTTGATGACTGTATGATGGTGTTGGTACATATCCCAAAATTCTGGCAGCGTTTGAAGCAGATATAATGAACAGAAGAATAAAAAATACGCACATTTTGGTTGTGTAATATTGAAATACTGATTAGAAATTAAAAACTGTGAATAGTTCCATAGAACAAAAATTGTGTTGTAATCTTTTATTATCTCACGATTCGACAATGATTGATGAGATAACATAAATAATTTTATTAGAAGGTCATCATGTTTAAAATAAATTATTTATTATGCATTCTTTGTTAATTTGAGATTTTGATCTATTTGCGAGTCTTTATTATTTTATTCGCTAGTGGAGGTATCCGATAAACGAAACAGCCCTTTTTATAAAGTTATTGTTGTACAGGGTGTCCCAACGATAGAGTAAAGTAAGTTTATGCTTAACTAGAATTATTTGTGTAAATATTGTTAGGACCATGGGGTAGAGGTAAGAAGTGTGCATTTTTTTAAAATATTGGAAGTTATACAGGGTGCGCCAGAAAAGCAGGACGTGAAAAAGTATGATTTTTTTAATTGCACACCCTATATATTTTTATTTCATTTTATTCGGGATTAAAAAATCTACCATTTTTGTTAAATATATCCTATATCTATTTTTGATAGTTTTCGAGGAATTTCGATTTTTTCACACTAGCTACTTTATTTTCGATAACATTGCATTGCATGGATCTTGGTAGCCATGGAAAATAATAATTGCGTTACTAAGATAAAAAAGGTTTCCTACTTGTCAAAATAAACACATTTCGTCGCAATTGTTTTCCATGGCTACCACGATCCACAATAATGTTATAGTATCGTATGTAACGTAGCTAGTGAGAAAAATCGAAATTCCTCGAAAACTATCAAAGATAGATATAGGATATATTTGACAAAAATGATAGATTTTTTAATCCCGAATAAAATGAAATAAAATATATAGGGTGTGCAATTAAAAAACTGATTTTTTTAATTTGAGAATTTTCAAATTTGAATGGTTATAACAAACACCCTGTTGAGAAAATTAGAAATACTACTCGGTCTAAACGTTAGTATAATATCACTCATTTTTCACACGAAATATCAATTTTTTTTATTGTGAAATAACGGAACAATTGGCCATTCATCAACCCCACGAAAATGACCA